>JANHMN010000021.1:2845261-2990245 GCA_030674055.1 Rhabdomys pumilio
ACCTGTATTTGGTGTTTTCTAGTCACTAAGACTTGTCTTTAACTCAGGTAGTAGACCTTCTTTTTTCCTTGTGCATTTATACAGATGGGTACTCCATTACACTGTATCATGCATTTTAGCTGTAATACAGGCACTTATTTGTACACAGTATATGGAAAAAAGAACAATGCTTGGCTGGCTAATACAGGACTGTCGGTAGCCGACATTAGAAGATGGCACCGACTGCCTGCCTGTCTCTTCAGATTTTTCTGGTAAACAAGTATTCTACACATGCGTCTGCATGATTCTGGTGTGTGCCCCTCCCAAGTGGGCATATGCTAACGAGGTACTGTAGCCTTAGCCAATCCTTACATTGGCAACATCTGCTTTTCTATATAAGCTGCACCCTCCGGCTGCAGGGGCCCTCCATAGTATTATTATTAGTTCCTACAATAAAGGCTGATGAGAAGAATCCAACCGTGTTGTGTCTGCTTGCTGGACTAGTTGGGCGCAACATAGGACTTATACCAAAATCAAAAAACACATGTTTTAAATCAAACTGCACAAGTAACATGTATTTAGTGTTTTCTTGTCACTAAGACATGTCTTTTTTTTTTTTTGAAAAGGATATATTTTATTTTTTCATAAAAGTTTTAACAAAAATATTTTTTTTCCTTAACTTAAAAACAGTTTCAGAAAGCAATCTTTGGGTTGTTATAATTCATTACACATTTTACAAATCGTAGAGGGAAGCAGCCAATAGGATGACAGTGTGAAGCAACAGCCCTCACTTCAGGAGCTTCACTCTGTCCTTCAGCACCTTAAAAGTGGGGTTCCTGCTGATATTCCTGTTGAAGATGGTCAGGAGCTCCTCCTCTGACGTGTGATGGTCACTCATCACCGCATGGTACTGATCTATAACCTTTTTCTTTAACTTCTTGATATTTCATTGTCTGGAGCCTGTTTCAGAACAGCTTTAATGGTCCCCTTCCAGTTGAATTTACCTTTCGATGGAGCCTCATGGTTCTCGGGCTCTCCCTCTTCAGGCTGCCCTGGCAACTTCATCTTTTTCTTCTTGTAATCAGACTCAACTTCTGAGTGCTTCTGCCGCTTTCATTTTCCCTGGGCTGTCTTGGTCTGCCCCTTGTCAGCATCCTCCCCGAGACCTCCATTCCTGTCTGCTCCCTCTTCAGGAGCCTGTCCACCCTGGGCTCTCTTCTTCTCCGGTGGGCTGTTGGCCTCAGCAGTGTCCTCCCCACCAGCCTCGTGTCCAGCCTCCTGCCCCTTTTTGCGCTTCTTTGCCTTCTGGCTCCTCAGGTTTTCCTGGTGGTTTTCTAACATCAGCTCATTCTTCTCTTTCTTCCTGTTCTTCTGTCGTTCCTCCTTCCTTTCTCTTTTATTCTTCTTTGCCTCTGTTTGCTCCTCTGTGGTGCCATTTGTTTTTGCAGATGGAACCTTAGTGGGGATCTCTTCATGTGACTTGGCCATGTGGCTGGGTGGCTGCTGATCTTGCTCACTGCTGAGTGGACTCACACTGCTGGAAGCTTTGGAGAAGATGTTCCACACCTGCTCCAGAACAGAGTCATTGTGCACTTTCAGGCTGTTTTTCATCCAGTTCTGAAACTTCACCTTTTTTTCTGGGAACATTGTCAAAAGCGCTAATATGCTGCAGAAGTTCTCGCACCTTGGGGCTGACATTGGGTTTCTTTATTAACTCATTAATTTTCTGAATCCACGCCTGCTGCTTTGCATCACCTTTGTTTGTCTTGGCTTCATAACCTTTGCCTCCATACTTCTGACCTTCACTGATGCATTTCACATGGCTTTTGTAGTCGTCGCCCCAGAAATCTTTCCCACAGTCAATGCAGGAAAGACATTCACAGTTTCTGCAGACAGACACATGCTTTTCCACCTGTATTTTCTTCACAGATTCACCTCATGCATTGCATGTAAAAAATACCATTTTTGGTTAAATGATTAAATATTTTCTGATACAGGTTTGAACTCTTGCTCTATCAGCCAACCCTGCCAACAGTCTCAACCGGCTGCTAGGAGCACTTGGAGCAGCGGCCACCCAGCGTAGCACAGCCACCAGCTCGTCCAGCTACCCCACGCAGCAAGACATGTCTTTAACTCAGGTAGTACACATGCTTTTCTCCTTCTGCATTTATACAGCCAGGTACTGCATTACATTGTATCATGCGATTTAGCTGCAATACAGGCAAAATATGTACACAGTATATGAAAAAAAGAACAATGCTTGGCCAGCTAATACAGGACTTATACCAAAATCAAAAAACACATTTTAAATCAAACTGCACAAGTAATGTGTATTTAGTGTTTTCTAGTCTCTAGGAGTTACCTTTAATTCTGGAGGTTGACATTCTTTTCTCAATTCTTATTAACACAGATGGGTACTGCATTACATTTTATCATTCATTTTAGCTGTAATACGGGCACTTATTTGTACATAGTATACAAAACAAAGAACAATGCTTGGCCGGCTAACACAGGGATTATACCAAAATCAAAAAACTCACGTCTGAAGTCAAACTGCAAAAGCAAAGTGTATTTAGTGTTTTCTAGTCACTAAGACTTATCTTTAATTCTGGAGGTAGACATTCTTTTCTCCTAGTGTATTTCTACAGATGAGTACTGCATTACATTGTATCCTGAATTTAATCTGTAATACAGATTTATACACAGTAGACAAAACAAAGAACAATGCTTGGCCAGCTAGTATTGGGCTTATAACAAGATCAAAAAACACACGTTGTAAAACTCAAACTGCAGAAATAAGCTGTATTTAGTATTTTCTAGTCACTAAGACTTGTCTTTAACTCAGGTAGGTTAAATTATTTACTCCTTGTGCATTTATACAAACGGGTACTCCATTACATTGAAGTATCCTCTATTTGGTGTTTTACTAGTCACTAAAACTTGTCTTTAACTCAGGTAGTAGACCTTCTTTGCTCCTTATGCATTTCAAAGACAGGTACTTCATTATATTGTATCATGCGTTTAGCTGTAATACAGGCACTTATTTGTACACAGTAGTTGAAACAAAGAACATTGCTTGGCTGGCTAGTACAGGGCTTATACCAAAATCAAAAACCACACATCTTAATTCAAACTGACCAGGTAACCTATATTTGGTGTTTTCTAGTCACTAAGACTTGTCTTTAACTCAGCTAGTAGATCTTCTTTTTCTTTGTGCATTTAAACAGACGGGTACTGAATTACATTGTATCATGCATTTTAGCTGTAATACAAGCACTTATTTGTACAGTTTACAAAACAAAGAACAATGCTTGGCTGGCTAATACAGGCTTATACCAAAATAAAAAAACAAAAGTCTTAACTAAAACTGCACAAATAACCTTTATTTGGTATTTTCTAGTCACTAAGACTTGTCTTTAACTCAGATAGTAGACCTTCTTTGCTCCTTGTACATTTCAAAGACAGGTACTTCATTTTTTTTTTTGTATAGCATCAAGTTTTAATTAAAATATGTCTTACCTTTGCTATTTGTAGTCAGTTGCACAAAACTTAATTTTTAAATTTAGTTTTACCAATTATTATTTTTATTGAGCCTATGAATGGGCTCTGAAATTTTCTCTTCTTCCTCTGTCAGCTCCTTCAGAGGTTTTCCCACTGTGTTGTTTGGAATGAGACATCCTCCATACTTTTTGTAGGTTTAAAATACTGGTCCCCCATTGGCAGCTGCTTGGGAGGTTAGTGTTGTAGCCTAACTGGAGAAGGTGTGTCACTGGAGGCAGAGCTGTAAGGTTTTGAGTCATCTCCTTCTGCTTCCTCTTTGTTAATCAACATGTGAGCTCTCAGCTCCTGATCCACCTGCTTTTAGTCTGCTACCTCAGGAACCCTAAGCCCCAAATAAGTGTTTTCTTCTTGAAGTTCTCTTGGTCATGGTGTTTTGTCATAGCATTAGAAAAGTAATAAAAAAAACCCTCCCTTAAGCCCAAATTTACAGGATGCCGTATGGGCCCCACTGGGCCTTGATTGGCTCAATATAGGTATTTAAAGAAAAGGTATAAAAAGATAGGACCAGTCAGAGAGAAGCTGCCAAGTAGAAAGAGAAGAATCCTGAACTTAATAAAAGCTATTGAAAGATCATCAACTCCTGGCTGCCTCTGTCTTTGGAGGGGAAGTCGAACTTGTAAGAAGGTTTTTATGTGTTTCCTGGAGGGAGATTTGCAGGCTATCTGGTACCTCTTGTTTCCCTCATTCCCTCAGCTGGGGAATATCACTGAGCTGGCTTGCTTGGTTTCTTTCTTTCTCTTTCTTTCACTATCCCTGTCTGTCTCTGTCTCTCTGTGTCTCTGTCTGTCTCTGTGTTTCTGTCTGTGTCCCTGTGTCTCTTTCTGTTTCTGTGTCTCTGTCTGTCTCTGTCTCTTTCTCTGTCTCTCTCTGTCTCTCCCTCTGTCTCTCTCTCTGTCTCTCTCTTTCTCTCTCTCTGTCTCTGTCTTTCTCTCTCTGTATCTCTGTCTCTCTCTGTCTCTCTCTGTCTCTCTCTGTCTCTGTCTCTCTCTCTCTGTGTCTCTCTCTCTCTCTCTCTCTGTCTTTCTCTTTCTCTGTATCTCTCTCTGTGATGCGGCTGCTCCTTTGTCCACTTGACTTGAGCATGCCAGCTGTCCGAGGGCTGTCAGAAAGCTACAGCATGTGAGGGGCTGAGGCACCTACCTCTAAACTTTCTTTTTTTGTTGTTTTTTTTTTTTTTTTAGTATCAAGAAAAAAAAATTTTTTCTAGAGGGCTGACATTTTTTTTTTTAAAAGATGTTGGTTCTAACAACTTTTTTCCTCTTTTATGTAGTTGGTTATAATATTTACATTTCAAGTTTTATCCTCTTATCCCATTTCCCCCACCACCCAGAAACCCCTTATCCCATCCTCCCTCCTTATATCCCTTCTATGAGGCTGTGCCCGCACCTTCCCCCCACCCCCATTACTCCCTCCTCACCCTCACATTCCCCCCCATTCTGTGTTCATTTTTCATGGGACCAAGTATATCCTCTCCCACCTATGCCCAACAAGGCCGTCCTCCCCTACGTATACCGCTAGAGTCGTAGGTCCCTCCCTATGTGCTCCCAGGCTGGTGGTTTAGACTCTGGGGGGCTCTGGTTGTTTGGTATTGTTGCTTTCCTCTTGGGGTCACAAACCCTTCCTGCTCCTTCAGTCTTCTAAGTTCTCCCTTGGGAAACCTTTGATCTTATCAGTGGTTAGCTGTGAGCATCGTCCTCTGAATGTGTCAGTCTCTGGCAGATCTCTAAGGAGACAGCTATATCATATTCTTGACAGCATGCATTTCCAGCCATCCACATCAATGTCTAGCTTAGGTGACAGTACATGGGGTGGATGCCCAGGTGGAATGATGTCCTGATGGCTCCTCCTTCAGTTTCTGTCCCATGTTTTGTTTCCATAATTGCTCCCTTGAGTATTTTTGTTATTGGTTCTAAGTAGAACTGAGGCATCCCCTCTTGGTCTTTCTTCTTCTTGAGCTTCACATGGTCTGTAGGTTGAGTCTTTGCTATTCTAAGTTTTTGGGCTAACATCTGCTTAACAGTGAGTAAATATCATGTGTGTTCTTTTGTGATTGGGTTAACTCACTCAGGATGATAATTTCTAGATCCATCCATTTAACTATAAATTTCTTGAATTCATTATTTTTAATAGCTGAGTAATACTCCATTGTGTAGATGTACCACATTTTTTTTGTATCCATTCCTCTGTTGATGGACATCTTGGTTCTTTCCAGCTTCTGGCTATTATAAATAAGGTCGCTATGAACATAGTGGAGCATATGTCCTTATTATATTTTGGAGCGTCTTCTGGGTATATGCCCAGGAGTAGTATAGCTGGATCCTCAGGTAATGCTATGTCCAGTTTTCTGAGAAACTGCCAGACTGATTTTCAGAGTGGTTGCAGGTACTCCATTATATTGTATCATGTGTTTAGCTGTAATACAGGCACTTATTTGTACACAGTAGTTGAAATAAAGAACATTGCTTGGCCGGCTAATACAGAGCTTATATCAAAATCAAAAAACACACGTCTTAATTCAAACTGACCAAGTAACCTATATTTGGGGTTTTCTAGTCACTAAGACTTGTCTTTAACTCGGCTAGTAGATCTTCTTTTTTCCTTGTGCATTTAAATAGACGGGTACTGAAATACATTGTATCATGCGTTTAAGCTGTAATACAAGCACTTATTTGTACACAGTTTACAAAACAAAGAACAATGCTTGGCCAGCTAATACAGGGCTTATACCAAAATCAAAAAACAAAAGTCTTAACTAAAACTGCACAAATAAACTTTATTTGGTGTTTTCTAGTCATTAAGACTTGTCTTTAACTCACATAGTAGACCTTCTATTCTCCTTGTGCATTTATACAGACGGGTACTCCATTACATTGTATCATGCATTTTAGCTGTAATACAGGCACTTATTTGTACACAGTATATGAAACAAAGAATGATGTTTGGTCAGCTAATACAGGACTTATACCAAAATCAAAAACTGTTTTAAATCAAACTGCACAAGTAACGTGTATTTTCTGTTTCTTAGTCACTAAGAAATGTCATTAACTCATCTAGTACAAATGCTTTTCTCTTTGTGCATTTATAGAGACAGGTACTGCATTACATTGTATCATGCATTTTAGCGGTAAAAGGCACTTATTTGTACACAGTATACAAAAAAAAAGAACAATGATTGGCTGGCTAATACAGGACTTATACCAAATCAAAAAACACACGTCTTAACTCAAATTGCACAAGTAATCTGTATTTAGTGTTTTCTCGTCATTAAGACATGTCTTTATTTCTGGCAGTACTCATACTTTATTCCTTGTGTTTTTATACAGACAGGTTCTGTATTACATTGTATCATGCGTTTTAGCTGTAATACAGGCACATATTTTTACACAGTATACAAAACAAAGAACTATGTTTGGCCAGCTAATACAGGGCTTATACACAAATCAAAAAATACACATCTTAACTCAAACTACACAAGCAACCTGTATTTGGTGTTTTCTAGTCACTAAGACTTGTCTTTAACTCAGGTAGTATACCTGTTTTTCTCCTTGTGTATTTATACAGACGAGTACTCCATTATATTGAATTATTCGAATTAGCTTAATAAAGGCACTTATCTGTTCACAGTATACAAAACAAAGAACAATGCTTGGCCGGATAATACAGGACTTATACCAAAATCAAAAAACACACGTCTTAACTCAAACTGCACAAGTAACTATTATTTAGTGTTTTCTAGTCATTAAGACTTATCTTTAATTCTAGAAGTACACATTCTTTATTCCTTGTGTATTAATAGAGATGGGTACTGCATTGCCTTGTATCATGTGTTTTAGGTGTAATACAGGCACTTCTTTGTACATAGTATACAAAACAAATAACAATGCTTGGCCATCTAATACAGGGCTCATACCAAAATAAAAAAACACACATCCTAACTCAAACTGCACAAGTAACTTGTACTTGGTGTTTTCTAGACTCTAAGACTTGTCTGTAACTGAGGTAGTAGACTTTCTCTTCTCCTTGTGTATTAACAGATGGGTACTGCATTACATTGTATTATGCATTTTAGCTGTAATACAGGCACTTATTTGTACACAGTAGCTGAAACAAAGAACATTGCTTGGCTGGCTAATACAGGGCTTATACCAAAATCAAAAAACAAACATCTTAACTCAAACTGCACAAGTAACCTGAATTTGGTGTTTTCTATTCACTAAGACTTGTATTTAACTCATGTAGTAGAGCTTCTTTTTTCCTTATGCATTTCAAAGATGGGTACTCCATTATATGGTATCATGCATTTTAGCTGTAATACAGGCACTTATATGTACACAGTTTACACAAAAATGAACAATGCTTTACTGGATAATACAGAGCTTATACTAGAATCAAAAAACACACATCTTAAATCAAACTCGACAAGTAACCCGTATTTAGTGTTTTTTAGTCTCTAAAACTAGTCTTAATTTCTGGTAGAAGACCTTCTTTTCTACTTGTGTATTTATACAGACGAGTACTGCATTACATTGTGTCACGTGGTTTAGCTGTAATACAGGCACTTATTTGTACACCGTTTACAAAACAAAGAACAATGCTTGGCAGGTTAATACAGGGCTTATACCAAAATCAAAAAGCACACGTCTTAACTCAAACTGAATGAGTAACCTGTATTTTGTGTTTTATAGACTATAAGACTTGTCTTTAACTCACGTAGTAGACCTCTTTTCTCCTTGTGCATTTATACAGACAGGTACTGCAGTTTGTACATGATACAATGTAATGCAGTACCCATATGCCTAAATACATAAGGAATAAAGCATGTGTACTGCCAGAATTAAAGATAAGTCATAGTGACTAGAAAACACTAAATACAGATTTCTTGTCCAGTTTGAGTTAAGATGTGTGTTTTATGATTTTGGTATAAGCCCTGTATTAGCCAGCCAAGCATTGTACTTTATTTTGTATACAGTGTACAAGTAAGTGCCTGTATTCATCTAAAACACATGATACAATGTAATGCAGTACCCATCTGTATAAATACACAAGGAGAAAAGAAGGTCTACTTCCAGAATTATAGACAAGTCTTAGAGACAAGAGCACCCTAAATACATGTTACTTGTGCAGTTTGATTTAAAACGTGTGATTTTTGATTTTGGTATAAGCCCTGTATTAGTCAGCCAAGCATTGTTCTTTCTTTGCATACTGTATACAAATAAGTGCCTGTATTCATCTAAAACGCATGATACAATGTGATGCAGTACCTGTCTGTATAAATGCACAAGGAGAAAAGAAGGTCTACTACCTGAGTTAAAGACATGTCTTAGTAAATAGAAAACACTAAATACAGGTTACTCGTTCAGTTTGAGTTAAGACGTGTGCTTTTTGATTTTGGTATAAGCCATGTATTAACCTGCCAAGCATTGTTCTTTGTTTTGTAAATGGTGTACAAATAAGTGCCTGAATTACACCTAAAACGCATGATACAATGTAATGCAGTACCCATATGTATAAATACACAATGAGAAAAGAAGGTCTACTACCAGAATTAAAGACAAGTCTTAGTGACAAGAGCACCCTTAATAAACGTTCCTTGTGAAGTTTGATTGAAAACGTGTGTTTTTTGATTTTGGTATAAGCTCAGTATTAGCAGGCCAAGCATTGTACTTTCTTTTGTATACTGTGTACAAATAAGTGCCTGTATTACAGCTAAAACACATGACACAATGTAATTCAGTATCAGTCTGTATAAGTACAAAAAAATAAAGCATGTGTACTGGCAGAATTAAAGGTAATTCTTAGTGACTAGAAAACACTAAATACAGATTATTTGTGCAGTTTGATTTAAACATGTGTTTTTTTATTTTGGTATAAGCATGTATTAGCCGGCCAAATCATTGGTTTTTTTTTTTTTATACTGTGTACAAATAACTGCCTGTATTACAGCTAAAACGCATGATACAATGTAAAGGAGTACCCATCTGTATAATACACAGGGAGAAAACAAGGTGTACTACCAGAATTAAAGAAAATCTTAGAGACTAGAAAACAATAAATATATGTTAATTGTGAAGTTTGATTTAAAACGTGTGTTTTTTGATTTTGGTATAAGCCCTGTATTAGCTGGCAAAGCATTGTCCTTTCTTTTGTATACTGTGTACAAATAACTGCCTGTATTACAGCTAAAATGCATGATACAATGTAAAGCAGTACCTGTCTGTATAAATGCACAGGGAGAAAACAAGGTGTACTACCAGAATTAAAGACAAGTTTTAGAGACCAGAAAACACTAAATACATATTACTTGTGCAGTTTGAGTTAAGACTTGTGTTTTTTTGATATTGCTCTAAGACCTATATTAGCTGGCCAAGCATTGTTGTTTGTTTTGTAAACTGTGTACAAATAAGTGCCTGTATTACAGCTACAACACATAATAAAATGTAATGCAGTACCCTTCTTTGTAAATGCACAAGGAGAAAGGAAGTTCTACTACCTAAGTTAAGACACATCGTAGAATTTAGAAAAGACGAAAAACAGGTTACTTGTGGAGTTTGAGTTACGACATGCATTTTTTGATTTTGGTATAAGCCCTGTATTAGCCGACAAAGCATTGTTCTTTGTTTTGTAAACTGTGTACAAATAAGTGCCTGTATTACAGCTAAAATGCATGATACAATGTAATGAAGTACACGTCTGTATAAATACAGAAGGAATAAATCATGTGTAATATCAGAATAAAAGTTAAGTGTTAGTGAGTAGGAAACTCTTAAATACATGTTACTTGTGCAGTTTGCCTTAAGACATGTGTTTTTGATTTTGATATAAGACCTGTATTAGCTTGCAAAGCACTGTTCTTTGTTTTGTATACTGTGTAGAAATAAGTGTTTGCATTACCGCTAAAATGCATGATACAATGTAATGCAGTACCAGTCATTATGAATACACAAGGAGAAAAGAGGATCTAATACCAGAATTAAAGACAAGTCTTAGAGACAAGAGCACACTAAATACACGTTACTTTTGCAGTTAAATTAAAAACATGTGTTTTTTGATTTTGGTATAAGCCCTGTATTAGCTGGCCAAGCATTGTTCTTTTTTTGTGTACTGTGTACAAACAAGTGCCTGTATTACACCTAAAATGCATGATACAATTTAATGCAGTATCCATCTGTATAATACACAAGGACAAAAGAGGGTCTAATACCAGAATTAAAGACAAGTCTTAGAGACAAGAGCACACTAAATACATGTTACTTTTGCAGTTCAATTTAAAATGTATGCTTTTTGATTTTGGTATAAGCCCTGTAATAGCCGGCCAAGTGTTTTCTTTGTTTTCTATAATGTGTACAAATAAGAGCCTGTATTACAACTATAACGCATGATACAATGTAATGCAGTAACCGTATATATAATACACAACGAGAAAAGATGTTCTACTACCAGAATTAAAGACAAGTGTTAGAGACAAAAACACATTAAGTACACATTACTTTAGCAGTTTGATTGAAAACGTGTGTTTTTTGATTTTGGTACAAGCACTGTATTAGCCAGCCAAGCATTGTTCTTTGTTTTGTATACTTTGTACAAATAAGTGCACGTATTACAGCTAAAACGCATGATAGAATGTAATGCAGTACCCGTCTGTATAAATACAGAAGTAATAAAGCATGTGTACTACCAAATTAAAGATAAGTCTTAGTGAGTAGAAAACACTAAAATACACGTTACTTGTGCAGTTTGAGTTAAGACTTGTGTTTTTGATTTTGGTGTAATCCCTGTATTAGATGGCCAAGCATTGTTCTTTGTTTTGTATACTGTGAAAGAATAAGTGCCTAAAATGCATGATAAAAATTGCTCTGTCATACAGCTTGAGGTCAGGGATAGTGAGTCCTCCTGAAGTTCTTTTATTGTTAAGAATAGTTTTCACTATCCTGGGTCTTTTCTTATTCCAACTGAAGAATTGACTTGGAATTTTGATGAGGATTTCATTGAATCTGTAGATTACTATCAGGCAAGATGACCATTTTTACTATATTAATCCTGCCAATCCATGAGCATGGGAGATCTTTCCATCTTATGGGATCATCTTTGATTTCTTTCTTCAGAAACTTGAAGTTCTTGTCATACAGATCTTTCACTTTTTTGGTTAGAATTACACCAGTGTATTTTATATAATTTGTGAGTATTGTGAAGGGTGTTGTTCCCCTAATTTCTCAGCCTGTTTGTTCTTTGAGTATACAAAGGCTACCAATTTGTTTGAGTTAATTTTATATCCAGTAGCTTTGCTGAAGTTGTTTATCAGCTGTTGGAGTTCTCTGGTGGAATTTTTAGGGTCATTTAAGTATACTGTCATATCATCTGCAAATAGTGATATTTTGACTTCTTCCTTTCCAATTTGTCTCCCTTTGGCCTCCTTTTGTTGTCTAATTGCTCTAGCTAGAACTTTAAGTACTATATTAACTAGTTAGGGAGAGAGTGGGCAGCCTTGTTTAGTCTCTGAAAAATCAAGAATTCTTACCCATGAAAAAGCAAAAGTGGTTTATATATTCCTTTTATTTCATAATTGTATTACAATGGGTTGTCTGATGTCTACAAATCTGTGCTAATGTCTTTATATAACCTTCTAATTACTGTTCTAATTAAGTTGATTAGCATTTTTAACTACATTCAATACCAGTAAATTAATTCTCTTCATACTTTTGGGGATTTTCTATTTCTACATGAGCATTCTTATTACATTTTTTTTATTTGTAGGTTTTCACTCCAGAATTAATATTTTAAAGGTGGACAATAAATGAGATTTACTATAGCACTGGTGGAAGGGTTCACTTAGGATGGCTTTTGATTTGAGTCTATGCCTTTAGCACTGGTTAAGTTCTTGAGAATCACAATGTATTTTCTAAGGCTCTCTAGGATGGACTTTATAAGTTACATTAATTAATTAATGCCTCATAATGAGGTAGTGATCTTATACAACTGAGAACAAAGTACTTTCTCTAATATAAATTTTCTGGTGGACAAAAATTTCAAGGAACAATTAGTGGCCTCAGTACATATTGCATTATATAATGTTCCAGGATAGATGTAACACAATCAACAACCACCACCACCACCAATAACAAAGGAACTGACAAAGTAAGAAAGTATGGAAGTCACTGAAGTCCATCTTTTTGAATGGATAGCTTTTATTCCAATTACTTATAGGAACATTAGGAAAGAGTTGCTAACAGTAGTAAAAGGGACTCAGGCAGTTGCCACCATCAACTTTCCACCTAGCATGCACACTGGAGTCTTCAAGCAAACTGCATACCATAACTCTATCTAAAGTTAGGAGGGCATTGTTTCTTTGAAGCTCAATTCCTCAGAACCTCTTCTAAGCATTATAACTAGATTATATCTTTTCAAGGCAGCTAAGAATAAGAAATACCTTTCTCAGGGACTTCCTGAAGATATATGGAGTTGTTTGCTTCCTCTATAATCATCTTCTCTTCAGAATAAAATATTCCAATTTCCAAAAACAAGCCCAGCAACTGCTACTCTGCAGTTTTATCCATTTTGAATGTATTATTCAGTATTTGAGGTCTAAAATGTAAAATGTTTTAATGAAAATTTCCTACATTTTTCACATTCAGACTTTTACTGCAGAGGAAACTATTGTTATTTCTAAGATTTGAAAATTATATAATGGCTTTCTCAGATTACTCTTGTTCATAATGATTTTGTTGTTCAGAGGTAGTAAGATCAGGGCTTGGAGAAAACATATGCAACATCATTTACAGTAGAGTGTTTTCTCCCCAGTTTGAATTATGATGAATTCTTATGTTTGTTATCTGGGTAAACATTAGTGACATTTGCTAAGGTTTCTTACTGTAGTGATTCTCTGATGACTTTTAAGATATGAGCTACATGTAAAAGAGCTCTCACATTTACTTCATTTTTAAAATTTTTCTCCTGTATGAATTTGCTGATGTTTCTTAAAATTTGAACTATGCCTAAAGGATGTCTCACATTCACTACATTTGTAAGGTTTCTCTTCTGTGTGAATTTGGTGATGTATTCTAAGCTCCGAAATACGTGTAAAGGATTTCCCACAGTCCATGCACTCATGAGGTTTTTTTCCTGTATGAATTTTCTGATCATTTCTAATGTTTGAACTGTACTTAAATGTCTTATCACATTCACGACATTTATAAGGTTTCTCTCTTTTATGAGTTTTCTAATGTGCTCCCAGATTTGTATTACATGTAAAAGACTTTCCACACTCACCACATTTGTCAGGTTTCTCTCTGGTGTCTAAGATGTGAGCAATATCTAAAGGATTTCTCACATTCACTACAGTTGTATGGTTTTTCTCCTGTATGAATTCTCTGATGCTTTTGTAAAGTTAAGCCACATGTAAAGGATTCCTCACAGTCCCTGCATTTGTAAGGTTTTTCTCCTGTATGAACTCTCTGATGAGTTCTAAGAGTTGAGCTATTTGTAAAATGTTTTTTATCATATTTATCACATTTATATGGCTATTCTTCTGTGTGAATTCTCTGATGACTTCTAAGAGTTGAACTGTTTTTAAAATTTTTCTCACATTTATCACATTTATAAGGCTTTTCACCTGTATGACTTCTCTGATGTCTTCTAAGATATGAGACAGACATAAAAGATTTTGCAGATTCATTACATTTATAAGGATTCTCTCTTGTATAAAATCTCTAATTTCTTTTGAGATTTGATCTACATGTAAAGGATTTCTCATAATCCCTATATTTGTAAGGGTTCTCTCGTATATGCATTCTCAGGTGACACAAAGGGAGACTTCCAGAGATACAAAAATCCTGGGAAAGAAATCAGGAATCTTGATGCAAGCATCACCAACAAAATACAAGAGATAGAAGAGAGAATCTCAGATGCAGAAGATACCATAGAAAATATTAACACAACTGTCAAAGAAAACACAAAATGCAAAAAGTTCTTAACACAAAACATCCAGGAAATTCAGGACACAATAAGACCAAACCTAACGATAATAGGTATAGAAGAAAGTGAGGATTCCCACCTTTAAGGGCCAATAAATATCTTCAACAAAATTATAGAAGAAAACTTTCATAACCTAAAGAATTAGATGCCCATAATCATCCAAGACTGAGCATAGGGTCGCCATTGGAGGAGTCAGAGAAAGGACCGAAGGAGCTTAAGGGATTTGCAGCCCCATAGGAAGAACAATAGTATCTACCAACCAGACCCCTCCCCCACCCCCAGAGCTCCCAGGAGCTTACCAAGTAAAGAGTACATGTGGAGGGATCTATGTCCTGCAGATGATGGCCTTGTAAAGCATCAATGGGAAGAGAGGCCCTTGGTCCTGTGAAGGCTTGATGCCCTAGTATAGAAGAATTCTAGGGCAGGAGAGGGTGGGTGAGGGATGGTGTAGGGTGGGTTTCAGGGGAAAGGGGATAACATTTGAAATGTAAATAAAATATACAGTAAAAAAGAGAAAAAAAGAATTCTTGATTTTGAGTGTCTATAAAATCATTTTTGGAAACACTTTTGTATTGCCCATTTTAGAGTTGCTAACATGTCGATAGACTTGCAAACTTAACCACCAATATAATTCCAATGATTAGGCTGCAAGTGATTACAGGATTGTAGTGTTACAGTTTTCAGGGGAAATTATCCTAACAGTGGAGTACAACATATACTACAAAGTCACACTTCACAGCAACCCTCACAGGAGATTTATTTCAAGGGAAGATCTAAGGACGTTGGATTTCTTGTTCAGAGCTTGGACTTTTTACTCTGGAATGTGGAGACTAGGCCAGAAATTAGGGAAATTTGAGTGTTCTGTGGGTGGAAACTGGTTGTAGAATATCCTCAGAGCAGGAGACTGTGCACTCATGTATGTCACAGAGCTTATATCCCCCTTCTGTTAGTGTTGATTATCAGTGGTCAGGAAAGGGATGTCTTTTTAATATTTTCTCCTGAGTGGGAGCATCAAATTGACCTGCACCATCAAGATATAGTCTGCAGTCCAATGTCCTTGGCCTAGTAGGTAGGGACTATTAATACTGCAATACCAACTAATTAAAAATCTGCTTAGAATTTTGGATCTGTTTTTGAAGACATCTATAGACAAGAAGTTTATATTGCAGGTTGTGCCTAGTGGGATTAAGAAAAGGAGGAGAAAAACATAAAAAATAGCTAACTCCCCTGGCAAGAGGATCATTTTTAGGTTTTTGGAGGTCGGTCAGGAGTTGAAGGATCTTGTCTTGTATCATACCTGACTGTATGACACAGAAGCAACATTCCTCCCTGATGATTAGACAAAGACTACCTCTGTCTGTTAGTCTAATCTCCAATTTTCAGTAGCTGATATGCAGCTGTGATAACCCAGATTTGTTTCATGGCATTTGCATGATGATTATGTGTAATGTCTTTATGCTTCTGTCCACTTTTTTACAGTAATCTTATTTTTAATCATAGAGAGAAATAGTGTTTATGCCCTGATGAAGGAGAGATGGATAGTTGACCATTTAAGTGTTCATTGTGCGGTTGCAGACAACCTGATGAGTTGTTTCCAGCACATACCTAAGTCATCTCAGAGCCATCTCACATTTTAGCTCAAAGGATCATGATCCTCTGCCCTTTAGAGATCTGTATACTCAAATGATAACATATACAACTATATACAAAAACACAGACACATGCACTCACACACGCACAAACATGCACACAACTACAAATAAGCCTAGATTCTTAACACGGGACAAATAAAATCTTATGATTGATGTAGTAAGCATTTATTTTCTTGGAAAATGTGGCAAATAACCACTGTAGATTTGATTTACCACATCTATTTAGAAAAGATATATCGAAACTATTCACATGGTATTGGTGCATTCATGATGACAATAAAGGTGACTTGAAAATACAACAGAGATGTTTTTCCAGCATAGTCACAATTAAAGAAAATGTAAAGGAAAAACAGTGCTGTCAGCAATGTGCCCATGTAAACAAATCCTTGATAGCTATATTTTTAGTGTTGCCGTCTTGCATTTCAGGGACATGAGACACAATAATGTAATAAAATATATTGCTACTATCATAAAAATGCATTGCCTCAACAGTACTTAATATTGTAAGGTATTTGTGGTTAGAAAATCAACATGAAAAATGCAAAAATATTTATACCACAACACAAAGTATTTTCACAACCCTAAAATTGTGTTTTGGGCTAGAAAATAGTCCCTGCTTATGATGTATTTGTTCGGGAACTTCATGAATGGAGCATAGTGATCCTCAGGAGATATTATGTCCTTTGGAGAAATGAGAGTATTTCTCTGATATACAAAAAGGGAAACAAGTAGTGCTAAATTGTAAAGAGGATATTGATTCAGTCTTCCAACATGGGTAAAATAGAAAATCAAAGAGGATCAAAATTAAAATGAAATTAGTAACATGATTTCTACATTGAAGTTTTGACTCTGAAGTGATAAATTCACCTTGGTTACCCAAGAATGAGACACAAAGGGTCTAAAGTAGAGGATGGGCAAAATATTTGCATGTAGACATGCATGAATCATAGACAAACTGGTCTCTGAGTGATGAAACTCATAGAAAAGGAAAGAAAAAGGAAAACATAATATCAATTGTATTAAGGTTTACAGAACCTGGCATGCCTTTAACTTAACTTACCAATGCCCAGTCTTTCCTTACCTGTTCATCTTTTTCCAAACAATGACTTCTTATGTAATATGTGTGCATTATATTCAAGAGCTCTCACATTAACACTTTCTTGGTGAGCCCTTGTGTCCCAAAATAAAGGAGAGACCAACCCTGGGATCTTGCAAACTTGCCAGAAATAAATTTAATTCTAGCTGGAGAAGAAAATAAGTTACCTTACACAATAACCTGTATGGTGCCTCACATACAGGGTCTGAATAATAGTGTGCACTGGAACTCTCAAAGGGAGGAGGAAAGAATTCTTACAAATATCTTAGGATGATTAGAATGACATATTCATAATTAGAAATATATTCACTTTTACTTCCATTTGTATGCTTAACATTTTGCAAAGACTGAAAGCAAATATTTACCACATCATTTGATAATCAGATATTTTTAATGATTTTAATCTATTCAATCTATGCTTTCATTATACATTTGCTTGATTTTGATGGCTATATTCATACAGACATATTCTATGAGATTATGCCCACTGAGGGCTCTTCCTTAGACAGACTTAAATCGGCAGTGGTTTCAACTCTACACAAACAGTTTGTTTCATTTTCCTTGGTAAATTTAGAGATAACCATATGTAACTCTTTTTAAATGAAATAACATGTATTTTTATCATGCAGATATTTCTATCACTGTAGGGTATACACAAATTTAAGACCTGAAATAAAGAAATGAAGCATGTACCCAAATCTTAATTCAACATGGGGAAATAAAAATATATAAAAAATGTTCAGGGTGGTTTGAATATACTTGGCCCAGATAATGGCACTATATGGAGGTGTGGCCTTTTTGGAGTAGGTGTGGTCTTGGAGGAAGAAATACATCACTGTGGGGGAGGGTGGTGAGACCTCCCCCTAACTACTTGAGAGCCAGTCTTCTCCTAGCCACCTTCACATGAATATGTTGAAATCTCAGCTCTTCCTACACCATACCTGCCTGGATGTTGCCATACTCCCACACTGACTGAACCTCTGAACCTGTAAGCCAGCCTCAATTAAATATTGTCCTTGATTGGAATAATCCCATGCATCCTATCAGATCACCATGGACTAAGGCTAGATTTCAATAACAAAAACAACAGAAAACATGCATACCAGTGGAAATTAAACAACTCTCAATGATAACTTGGTCATGGAAAATAATAAAGAAATTAAGACTTCCTGGAATTCACTGAAAATAATGACACAGCATATAAAACTTATGGGACACAATGAATGCAGTGCTAAGAGGAAAGTTCATACCAATAAGTACCCTGGTAAAGATATTGGAGAGATCCCACACTAGCAACTTAACAGTTCACAGAACAGCCCTGGAACAACAACAACAAAAAAACACACCCAAGAGGGGGAGACTGCCCAAAATAGTGAAACTCAGGGCAGAAATCAACCAAGTAGAAACAAAGAGAATAATTCAAAGAATCAACAAAACCAAATGCTAGTTCTTTGAGAAAAAAAACAACAAGATAGATAAACTCCTAGCTAAACTAATTAAGGGCATAATAAAATCAGAAATAAAAATGGACACATCACAACAGAAACAGGAAATTCAAATAATTATCATATCCTACTGCAAAAGCCTATACTAAACAAAACTGGAAAATCTAGGTGAAATGGAGAATTATCTAAACAGATACTGCATACCAAAGTTAAATCAAGAGCAGGTAAACTATCTAAACAGTCCCAAATCCCCTAAAGAAATAAGTCATTAAAAAAAACCTCCAAAAAAAAAAAAAAAAAAAAAAAAGCCCAGGGTCAGATATCTTTAATGCAGAATTCTACCAGAACTTCAAAGAAGAGCTAATACCAACATTCCTCAAATTATTCCATATAATTGAAACAAAAGGAACACTACTACATACCTCATTCTATGAAGCCACAATTATTCTGATACCTAAACTTCACAAGAACCCAACAAATAGAGAACTTCAGATGAATTTCACTTATAAATATTGAGGCAAAAAATAAACTTAATAAAATTTTTGAAAACAGAATCCAAGAACACATCACAACAATCATTCACCACAATCAAGCAGGTGTCATCCCTGGGATGCAAGGTTGGTTCAGTATATGAAAATTCATTAACATAATCCACTATATAAGAAAACTCAAAGAAAAAAAATCACATGATCATCTCATTTGATGCTGAAAAAGCACTTGAAAAAACACAACATCCTTTCATATTACAAATATTGGAGAGATCAGGAATTCAAAGCCAATACTTAAGCATAATAAAAGCAATATACAGTAAAACAACAGCCAATATCAAATTAAATGGAGAGTTACTTGAAGCAACTCCACTAAAATCAGGGACAAGACAAGGTTGCCCACTCTCCCTGTATCTATTCAATATAATAATCAGAAGTTCTAGTTAGAGCAATATGATAACAATTAGTAATCAAGGACATACAAATTGGAAAAGAAGTCAAGTTATCACTATTTTGCTGATGATATGATAGTATATATAAGCAACCCCAAAAATTCTACCAGAGAATTTATACAGCTGATAAACAACATCAGTAATGTAGCTAGATATAAAACTAACTCAAAGAAATAAATAGCCTTTCTTTTTAGAAATGATAAGCATGATGAGAAAGAAATTAGGGAAACAACACCCTTAACAATAGTCACAAATAATATAAAATATCTTGGTGTAAGTATGCCCAAACAAGTGAAAAATATGTATGACAGGAACTTCAAGGCTCTAAGTGTACCCAAACAAGTGAAAAATCTGTATGACAGGAACTCTGAGGCTCTCAGGAAAGAAATCACAGAATACCTTAGAAAATGGAGAGATCTCCCATGCTCATGTATTGGTAGAATTAACATAGTAAAAATGGCCAACCTACTAAAAGCAATCTAGAGATTCAGTGCAGTTCCCATTAAACCCTAACACAATTTTTCTAAGACTTGGAAAGAGCAATTGTCAATTTTGAATGGAAAACCCAAAAACTCAGGATAGCAAAAGCAATCCTTAACAATAAAAGAACTTCTGGGGGAATCGCCATCTCTCACCTCAAGCTATACTACAGAACAATAATGATAAAAACAGCATTGTGTTGGTACAGAGACAGACATGTTGATCAATGGAATAGAATTGAAGACCCAGAAATAAAACCACACATTTATGAATACTTGATCTTTGACCAAGAAGCCAAAAATATACAATGGAAAAAAGAAACATTTTTAATAAATGGTACTGGCCTAACTGTCAGTCTGTATGTAGAAAAATAAAAATAGATCCGTATTTGTCATCTTGCACAAAGCTCAGGTCAAGGTGGATCACGTACCTCAACATAAAACCAGATATACTAAATGTAATCAAGTAAAAAGTGGGAAAGAGCCTTGAACTTATTGTCTGGGGGTGGGGGTGAGGAAGGTGTGAATTTCCTAAACAAAACTCCAATAGCTAAGGCTCTAAGGTCACCAATTGATAAATGGGGCCTCATGAAACTGAGAAGCTTCTGTGAGGTAAAGAACACGGTCAATAGGACAAATCTACAACCTTCAGACTGGGGAAAAATATCTTCATTAATCCCACATCCAATAGAGGGCTAATATCCAAAATATACAAAGAACTCAAGAAGCTAACCTACAGAAAATTAAACAACCCAATCAAAAAATGTGGTATAGAACTAGACAGAGAAGCCGGGCAGTGGTGGCACACACCTTTAATCCCAGCACTTGGGAGGCAGAGGCAGGTGGATTTCTGAGTTCAAGGCCAGCCTGGTCTACAGAGTGAGTCCCAGGACAGCCAGGGCTACATAGAGAAACCCTGCCTCAAAAAAACACACACACACACAAAAGAACTAGACAGAGAATTCAGAACAGAGGAATCTTGAATGGTGGAGAAGCACCTAAAGAAATGTTCAAAGACATTAGTGATCAGAGAAATGCAAATCAAAACAACCCTGAGGTTCCACCTTAAACCAATCAGAACAGCTAAGATCAAAGCCTCGGGTGACAGCACTTGTTGGCAAGAATATGAAGAAAGAGGAACACTCCTCCATTGCTGATGGCATTGCAAACTGGTACAACCACTCTGGAAATCAATCTGGATGTTCCTCAGAAAATTGGAAATAGTTCTACCTGAAGACCCAGGAATACTACTCTTGGCATATACTCAAAAGATGCTCTACCTTGCCCAGGGGCATATGTTTCATTATGTTCATAGTGGTCTTCTTTGTGATAGCCAGAAGCTGGAAACAACCCAGATGTCCCCCAATGAAAGAATGGATACAGAAAATGCGATTCATTTACACAATGGAATACTATTCAGCTATTAAGAACAGAGACATCATGAGGTTTGCAGGCAAATGGATGGAACTAGAAAATATCATCCTGAGTGACATAACTCAGACACAAAAAGCCATGTTTGAGATGTACTTACTAATAAGTGGATATAGTCAAAAAAGTTACAGAATACTCAGGATACAATCTACAAAACTCAAGAAGGTTAATGAGTTAAAAAGCCAAAGTAAGGATGCCTCAATCCCACTTGGGAAGAAAAAAGCAACAATCATAGGGGGCAGAGGGAAGGAGGGATCTGAGTGGGAGAGGGGACAAGGAGGGGAAAAAAGAACATAATCAGGGCAAGGACAGGAATGAATCCCTGAGGGCCAGCAGAAAGAATAGAAACAGGCAATCTAGGGATTTAGGAGTTTGGAGAGGGACCCTCTAGTATGTACCAGAGATGTGGGAAGTAAGAGACACTCAGGACTCTGAGGGAGGGACCCTGAAGGAAATGCTCAAAAGTGGGAAGAGAGAAGTTGTAGAGTCCACCTCCAGTAGAAGGTGGCAGACAGGGCATCAAGTGGAGGGATGGGGTTGCCATCCAATATCAAAAATACTGACCCAGAATTGTCCGTGTCTAAAAGAACTGCAGGGACAAACATAGAGAACAGATTGAGGGAAAGGAGGTAGGGTAATAAGACCAAATTGGGATCCATCTCATGAGGAATCTTCAAGACCTGACACTATTACTGATGCTATGATGTGCTTATAGAAGAGAGCCCAGCATTGCTGCCCTGAGAGGCCCAATGAGCAGGTGACTGAGAGAGATGCAGCTACTAACACCCAACCAATGGACAGAAACTGGGGAACCCTGTGGTTAAATTAGTGGAAGGCTGGAAGAAGCTGAGGAGAAGGGTGATTCCATAGGAAGACCAGCAGTCTCAACTAACCTGGACCCCTGAGATCTCTCAGACACTGAGCAACCAACCAGGCAACATAGATTAGCTGATATGAGGCTACCAGCACAAATATATAACAGAGGACTGCTGTGTCTGGCCTCAATGAGGAAAAAAAATCTCCTAACCTTCCACAGACTCCTGGCCTCAGGAAGTGTGAAGGTTTGATGGGGTTGGTGTGGTGTTGGGTCATCCTCTTGGAGATAGGGGAGGAGGAATGAGATGAGGAAGTGTCAGAAGGTGGAACAGGAAGGGAATAATGACAGGACTCCAAAAACAGATTAAAGAATAATAATTTTTTTTAAATGTCCTGATAAGAGTTGCCTTGGCCATGGTGTCTACTTATAGCAGTAAATCCCTAATTTAGACAAAAGTTAGTACTACGAATGGGGTAATGCTGTGATTAGCCTGACCATGCTTTTGTTTTGGAAGAATGTGTATTTTGGGACTTTGGATTTGGAAAGCAGTGTAATGCTTTAAGTGGGACAAGGAATATCGTAGTAAGAATATGGAAGATTTTATTGTTAAAAGTGATTTGAACTGTACTGACCTGCCCAAGTGGTTTCATGGAGAATTTCAGAATATGGCCAAGAGACTGTTTTTGTGGTATTTTGGTTAAGACTGTGGCTGCCTTTTGCCCTTGTCTTAAGGGTCTACCTGAGGCTAAGGTAAAGACATTTATATTAATTACACTGACAGGAAATATTTAAAAATCTGAGCAGAGAGTTCGTTCTCTGGACTTGTCTAATGAAGAGTGTGTTAATGAAAAGAGCAATCTGAGAAAGGAAAAATATAAAATTTATGGTCCAAGTGATAAAGGACACCAGGCAGTGAAATGCAGCTGAATCCTATGTTTAAGGATGCAAACAAGCCAGGCAGTGTCCTGGCCCGAGCTGCTGCTCCGGTCCATGGGTCAGGGTCTAGCAAGAGAGAGAGTGGGGATGAAGGGGAAGAAACATGAAGAATGGAGACAAGACAGTGTGTGTGACCAAGTCACGTTTACTAAAATGAAAATCCTAGGTATATATACAGTTCATCACATGCCTTGTAGTCATGGATAAGCAAGAAAACACAGCTGAAGGCACTTTACTACGTGCACCTTGCAGCTGGGGGCACTAAACAATAATACAAGATATGTGGGATAAACAATATGTGTGTCAGAGTGTGCTCAGCTATTGTAGGCTGCTGAAAACAAGTCTCTGGTAAGGGTATATGGCTCGAGATGTTTGCAAAGATGATAGCCGCTTCCTGCTAGGAGTCAGCTCCCAACAGGTCCCCTTTTTAATTTTTTTTCAAAAGGGAAGGCTGGGAAAACTTACTGAAACTGTGCTTGTAATAGGTTGGACCAAAGGACCCCAGCCTCCCTTTCTTGTCTTTGGATACTCAACAGCCATTAGTTGAGCTCCTGTCTTAGGATGGTGAGGCCTCCCAGTTAGGGGCAAAGGTCTTGAAGTGTTCTCTTACTTGTCAACCTGTCATTGACTATCTGGTTTAGCACATAAGTTAGGGGTTAATCCTCATCAGTCTTGATAACAGAGGCTTTAGAGTCCCCTACTTCCACCGCCTGTAATAACAGACCTGTATGAGTTTCATTTGAATAGTGTCTATCTGTTGTCATACAAAAGCCATCAGTCTGTTGAACAGCATGAACCCGAGAGACAAGAGATTTAACAATGCCTGAATAGTCAGTATAAAAGCAACACTTTTTAAAGGGCAACACACAGAAATACAAAATTGATCATAGCTTTGATCTTAACAAAACAAGTAAGGAAATCCCCATCCCTGCCCCAGTCAATCTCAAACCAAAAAAACAAAAAAACAAAAAAACAAAAAAACAAAAAACCCCAAAACCAACTATAGTAACTGTGATAGTGGGTTTAAACAAGTACCCCACTAAATCATAAGTCAGGGAATCAAGAACCCAATAGAGACACCTGGGAGATGTGGGTGGTGATGTCTTGTTCAGCATTGAGAACTTCCCAGGTCAGATTTGCTCACTGATCTGTTCCAGTCTGAAGGCAATTGTAAAGCATCTTCATGTTTCCTGCAAAGAAAAAATAAGCTTCTCAGGGGATTTTTACTCCCTGAATTTGTTATTGTCTCTTTGTTTAATTAGTCTCTCTGACAGCCAGTGTGCAGCATCTGCAGTTTGGAAATATATGCAGACAGAACCTCTTCCCCAGATCTGTATCTGGCCCATTCCAGGTTCCAGTTAGTGGGTCTTTCCAGAAGATTGTGGCAAAATTCTTTGGGGTATCAGGGTGCCAGAATCTGTCTGCAGCAGATTTTCCTTCAGAATCCAAAGTTAAAAAATTTAAAATAAAGAACATGTGATGAAGGATATTTCTGGGGGAAATCCTTGATAGGGTACCATCCCCCTTTTTAATTTTTTTCAAATTGACATTTAATGATTTGATGCACCCTTTCTACCATACCTTGGCCCTGTGGATTATATGGAATACCTGTTTTCTGTAGTATTCCCAATTTTTCACAGAATTGGTGGAAATTGGAGCTTGTATAACCTTGTATAAAAGTCAGTTTTTATCTGTTTAGGCACACCCAATACAGTGATTGTAGCAAGCATATGAGTGATCACATGCTTGCTTCTCCAGTTTGTAATGTTGCATAAATGAAATTATTGTATGTATTTACACATACATGTATATATTTCTGATTTCCAAATTCATTATAATGAGTAACATCCATTTGCCAGAGACTGTTTGGTATCAGTCCCTTTGGATTTATACCCAGATGAGGAACTGGTAAAAGTGTAACATTGTTTGACAACTTGCCTAGCTTGTTCTCTGGTAATTTTAAACATGACCTTTAAAGTTTTAGAATTAAGGTGATGTACCTCATGAGCCTTTATAGCCTAATCCAAATTAGATGGTGAATCTAATAAAGTCACTGCAGCTATACAAGTAGCTAGGTCTGCCTTGGTGTTTTCTTCAGAGAGAGGACCTGGTAGCCCAGTGTGGGCTCTCAGGTGTCCTATAAAGAATTTATACTTTCTCCTCAAAATTAATTGTTGGTACTGTAAAAACAAAATGGCTGCTTCTGAGGAATGCTTTATTTGTGCAGCAGTTTCTAACAGAAGGGTAGACTAAGCTATATATGAGCTATCTGTGTAAATATTAATGGTTTGATTTGGAAATGCTTGAAACACAACAATAACAGCATGTAATTCAACCAATTGAGCTGAGACAGATGATGTAGCAAAGGAGATTACTTGATCTTTAAAGGCATAAGCAGCTGTTCCTGATGAGGAACCATCAGCGTAAACTAGCAATGCTTCCTTTATAGATGCATGCATATTACGAGATGGAAAAACAAATGCATGGTGATTACAAAACTGAACCAATTTATCTGGTGGATAATGATTATCTAACTGGTTACCAAATGAGGCACATGTGATAGGCACAGACTTTAGAACTCTGCATAGGCCAGTCAACCTGATGCCTTGTATAGGGTTGAACTATGACATCAGGATTCTTTCAAAATATTTTTGACTGTCATCTCTGCCTTACATAATCATATCTGCTACAGCTGCATAGTATCGATAAAGAACCTTCTCAGGAGATGAGGGAAGATGAACCCATAATATGGGTGCAGTATGCCAAAAAAAAAAAAAAAAAAACTGCAGTAGGAGTTAGTTTAGTGCTAAATATAAGAAAATATAAAGGCTTAGAATAATTAATATGAGTTACAAATTGGGGTGAAATAGCACTCTCCACCTTCTGTAAGGCTTTTCTACCCTCCTCTGTTAGAGCCCTGTCAGACTTAGGGTCAGGATCTCCTTTGAGAATATCAAATAGGGGCTTCAATTCTCCTGTTGTAAGTTTCAAATTTGGTCGGAGCCAATTAATGTCTCCCAATAGTTTTTGAAAATCATTAAGTGTCTTAAGAGAATCAGTCCTCAAGGTGGCCTTGCTATTAATAATACATGGATCATTAATCTAAAATTAAGTAAGTAAATGGATCTTGTAATTGTACCTTTTCTGGTGCTATTTGTAACCCTGCAGTCTGTAAAGCTGTTCTAAGATCATCAAAGCACTGGAGTACCTGTTTTTCATCTTTTCCTGCTATTAAAATATCATCCAAGAAATGAATCATGTAGATTTGCTTCCATATGGTTCTAACACCCTCTATGGTGGAAGCCACAAACTTTTGGCACAAAGTAGGACTGTTAGTCATACCACGAGGCAAGACCTTCCATTGATATCTTTTTATAGGTTCTCTAAAGTTTATAGTGGGGACACTAAAAGCAAAGCGCTTTCTATCATTAGGATGCAAGGGGATAGTAAAGGAACAGTCTTTTAAATCTATAACTATTTTATAATAGCCTAAAGGTATGGCCACTGGTGTAGGCAGCCCAGGTTGTAAGGCTCCCATCCTAATCATGGTCACATTAACAGCCCTCAAGTCTTGCAACAATCTCCACTTTCCTGATGTTTTTCTAATGACAAATATTGGGGTATTCCAGGGAGAGTTAGTCTCTTCTAAATGTCCTGCCCGTAATTGTTCCTGCACTAGCAACTGGACAGCTTATACTTTTTCGGTGGTTAGGGACTACTGATCCATCCAGACGGGCAAGTCTCCCTTCCAGGTGATGAGATGTGCACAATGCCTTCAGGGTACAGCTGAATCAGTAGCCCTCATCAAAAATACCCCAAGCCTCTTCTTCCAGTGTTACCATAAACCTCAATAGGATGAGTAATCCCATCTTCACTTTTTCCTAATCCTTTCCCTGGGGAAAATCCGGAGTTTATCATTTGAGCCATGATTACTTCATTAGGGCTGCACATAATCAATCCCAATTGGGATAACAGATCTCGGCCCCAGAGATTAATGGAAAGGCCTGGGATGACATAGGGTTGTATATTTCCTGTATTTCCTTTTTTATCTTTCCATGTCAGTACCTTAAAGATTTGTTGTGGGTTTTGACTTTGGCCAATACCTCTTAAATTGGTTAAAGTTGGGGTCAGAGGCCAGGTAACAGGGCAATCACTTTTTTTAGGATAGTCACATCAGCTCCGGTATCAACCAAACCTTAGAATACCTTTCCATCAAGCCAAATTGTCATCATAGGTTTTTGTTATAGGCTGTACTCAGTATGCATCAGAGGAACAAAAGCCTTGATCCCCTCTTTTAGGACTCTTATATTTGTGATTAGCAGAGAACAGTGGAAGTAACAATAATTGAGCTATCCTCCTTCCTGTAAGAATGGTGACTATATTCTGAATTGTCTTGACCATTACCTTAATCTCACCTTAATAATCATTGTCTACAACTCCAATTTGTAGTCCCTGCATAGTAGTACTGCTTCTTCCCACTATCAGGCCAAACACATTTGGAGAGAGCAGTCCAAACACTCCAGTGGGTAAGACCTGAGGTCCCATTTCTGAGATTAATACTGTGTGGGTGGCAGAACTGAGGTCCAGTCCTGCACTTCCTGGTGTTACTTGACTTACATAAGTTCATAAAGGGATTGTTGTTTGCTGGTATGAAACTGACTACTCCATAAGCCTGTTTTGGCTTGCATTGGTTCGGGGCCTGGAGCTGGCCCCTGTTCCCATTTCCCTGATTATGGAAAAGGGTGCTTTCTTGAGCATCTCTTTTGGGCCTACATTCACTAGCCCAATGCCTTCCACGTTTGCAAAGTGGGAATATCCCAGGTTGTTTTCTGGGCTGTCTACGGGTAAACTCATTTTCTGCTTTGCAATATTTTGCAAAGTGTCCAGGCTTGCCACATTTAAAACAGGCTTTTTTGTCTCTACTTGCCAAAAAATCTCTTACAGATTGTCCTTGCATGGCGGCTGCCATAACTAAGCCCTATTGGTATGAGGGACCTATGTCAGAACAGAGTCTGATATACCCTGTAATGTCTGTCTTTTTCCTGTAGGGTCTAATGTCTGCTTGGCAGGCAGGATTGACATTTTCATATGCAAGCTCTTTCACATAATCTACACCTGGCTCTGCATTTCCAAAAATCCTCCCTGTTGTTGTCATTAATTGATGAACAAAATCAGAAAATTGTTCATCAGGCTGTTGTCTGACTGCTGTCAAAGATGCACCAGGGTCTCCCTTTGCTGGGAGTTTACACCAAGCCTTCATGGCTGCATTTTGAATTTGAGCAGATAAGCCTGGGTCATATTGCATCTGGTTATCACTAGAAGCAAATTGTCCTTCTCCTACTAAGGCATCAAAAGACCAACCATTGCCTGCCTGAATGTTTCTCCTAACTGTTTCTTTACAATTCTCATGATACTCTGATTTCCAAATAAGATGGCCACCACTGCTAAGAACTGCTCTCACTAATGTATTCCAATCACTAGGAGTCAGCCACTTCTCTATGGCAGACTCTAAGACTACAAGAGTAAAGGGAGCAGTGGGACCATATTGTAATACTGCATTGTTTAAATTCTTTAATAGTTTGAAAATTAAATCCTTTGTGATGTCTCCAAGCAACCCCTTGAGCATCTCTGGTCTCTGATACAGGGAAAGCCTCAGAGTCTCACTCCTCTGGCTGATCTGTGGCTAAACTAAAGCTAGAGGACAGAGACCATCTTTGGACTCTGGGTTGAGGAAAGTGAGAACCCAGGGAATTTCCACAGTTGGCCTCTCAAAACCTCTTTCCTGTCTTTAATTTTTGTAGCTGATTAATTAAATCCTGGTACTCTTTTTCTAACTCTATTGGTTGTTTAAGAATATAAATTTTGTCCTGTAACTCCTTTCTGGGATCTACAACCACCACCTCCACAGCAAAAGCATCTGGAGGTAGAGGCACACTGGGAGAGGGCCTTTGGGAAGAGGGCCATTCAAGATCATAATATTTGACTACCTCTTCCTCTAGGTAGGAACAATCTGGCTCTGACAAATCATCTTCAACCTTTAATTGTATTTTGGATTCTAATTTTGGACATATACATTTCTTTTATTTGGAATATGAAAGACAACATTCAAGCAACGAAACAAAAGCAGACAATTAACATACGTGAGCAGCAAACAACAAAACAAAAACAGAGAGTTGAGTTCAGGCTGACTTATTACTTTCTCCATTTTCATTATCATGACTTACCTTTCTTGATGCGGCAGATTCGTGATCACCTTCTGAATTTTCAGTTGACTCTTCTTCCAGTAATGTCCCTCACTGGGTCTCTTGCTCTTGCTGCCCCATGTTGGGTACCAAAATGTCCCATTCTGAGCTGCTACTCTGGTAGGTGGGCCAGGGTCTAGCAAGAGAGTGAGAGTGGGGATGAAGAGGAAGAGATGCAAAAAATGGAGACAAGACAGAGTGTGTGACCAAGTCATGTTTACTAAAATGAAAATCTTGGGTATATATACACTTCACCACATGCCTTGCAGTCATGGATAAGTAGGGGAACACAGCTGAAGGCACTTTACCATGTGCACCTTGCAGCTGGGGGCACTAAACAACAAAACAAGATGTGTGGGATAAGCAAGCTGTTTATTAGAGTGTGCTCAGCTGTTGTAGGCTGTTGAAAACAAGTCTCTTGTCAGGGTATATGGCTCAAGATGGTTTCAAAGATGATAGACACTTTCTGCTAGGAGTCGGCTCCCAACAAGGCAGTGGTGGTGCACACCTTTGATTCCAGCACTTGAGTGGCAGAGGCAGGTGGATTTCTGAGTTCGAGGCCAGCCTGCTTTACAGAGTGAATTATAGAACAGCCAGAGCTATACAGAGAAACCCTGTCTCAAAAAACAAGAAAACAAACAAACAAAAAATCAAAGATGCAAACAACCTAAGGGAGTGGTCTTATCCAGCTAAGCTTAGGTCCAAGCATGGTGGTACACACATTTAATCCTGGGATACAGAGGTATGATGATATCTGATTTCAAGGCAAACTTATATAAAATTTGAAGTAGAGAAAAGGTCAAGTTTTATTATAATGGTACACAACTTTGATCCCAGCATTCAAGAGACAGATACATGCAGATCTCTTAGTTCATGGTCAATCTACAGAGAAAGTTCTACAACAGCCAACCCTACACAGTGAAGGAGTTTGAAAACAGAAAGTTGCTGCCGATGTAATATAACATGGGGGGGGGGTCATAATTCCACTCCAGAAAGCAGCAGAACTCCTCAGCTTTGGTCATATGGCTCTCAATTTAGAGTCAAGAATAGAAGGGACTACTGTGATAACTGATGCTAGTTATCCGGAGCTAAGGAATTAGCAGTAATTAAGAAAAGAACAGCATCACTGAGGTGAAATTTGCCACATTTTCTGAGAGCACAAAGTGGCTGTGTTCTAGAGATAGCCAAGGTTATACCTTGTGGTGCACCTGGACTTGGTAATGTATAAGAATCATCCAGATGATACTGGTTTTGACTGTATGAAGGAGTCATAGACAGCAGTAGAGACATAGCATCGTGAGAGGCCAGGAAGTCTATTAGTGAAGGTGAAGGCTCAGTTGCACTTGATAGTCCAGGACTGAAAAGGGTCATTGAAAAAAGTTGAGGCTTGATATCATGAAGAGAGCCTAAAGAGGCTATTGGTGAAGCCTAGTTGTAGCAGAAGACCCTAGTGTATTAGAGATGTCAGTACCATGTAATGATCACCAAGAACAGCAGCAGCAGTGGAGTGGAGTCGACCAGAGACTAGAGTGCTGCAGACAGCAGAGCTAGAGATAGGACCCAAGTCCTTTGTTGAATCCCAGAATACTATGTGTATTCTCCTCCTACATATTACCCTTCCTGTTAAAATAAAATTTTTCTCTCAGAATACAATTAGAGCATAATTATTCCTATTTGTACCAGTGAGGTACAAGATAGTCTTAATACCCAGTCCATCCTTTTGTTGACTAACCAGAACCTCTGTCGTCTCTCTTGACTAAAACACTTAGTTTTGAACCTGGTTTTTTTCTTGGCTTTCGAATTAATGTCACCTGAAAACCATCCACTCAGATCTTTTCTTTCAAAGTAAATAGCCAGGATTGGCTATGAGACTATAGGTCTTCAACCCCATCAGAAATCCAGAATGACTAAGTTAACTGAAGTTATGGGAAGCACTAAGCATAGCTTCTAAAACTTAGCCAATTTATAGAGACCGCTGAACACCTGGACAACCCCTATACTACCGAACGTTGAAGCATCAAATCTTAAGCCTTTGGACCCAAACTCATCTGACAGACTTTAGTGCTGCAAAATTATTAAGGGCTGATTACTCTGTCTAGGCAAATATAATCAGTCAACTATGCTGCAAGTGTGTCCTTTTCTGGACAGTAATTTGTAGATGGAGAGAGGCAATTCTTGCCTAGTGGCTGTCTCACCACAACTTGAGTAACTCCAAGGATGCTCAATTTCTTCTTAGAATCCAAGACAGGAAGCTGTCAGGAGCAGACAGGTCTCTAACCAAAATGAACATAAATACAGAAATATTTGTGACGTCAATTCTATGGATGTCTGATGTTTTGAAATCCAACTATCCATGTAAGGTAACCTGGACTGTTGTCTGTTAACTCCTCTCAGCTATTTCTAAATAAAATATAGAAAACACCCTAACAATAAACTCAAAGTCATGAATTTGCTATAGTCCCTTAACTCACAGACTAGTCATCCCAAGTCAGTTAAAAAAGTTAAAGAAGGACTGGGTCTTAGTCTTGTATTTCTAAATGTGTTATACAGGCACAATGCCCATGAGAGCATCGATATTCATTTCACTTTCATATCGATGAGAAGCTTATCCCAATGAAAACCTTAAATTTGAAATCCAAGTGAATTTTGTACCATTTAAGAAATTATAACTTCATCTTGATACTAAATTATACAGATTTCTACCAATAGGTTATGGCTATGCCATAAATCTTAGCTAATCCTTCCTGTTCCAACAAAATCACTGCTGTTCTCCAGAGAGACAACCCCATATTAACCACCTTAGTCCCCAAGCCCAGGGAATAGGGACGTTGACTCTTCTTTACCTTCTTCAAACTGATTACAAGCGTTGAGATATTAGAAGGGGGTGGGGGGAAGAGTAAATTGATAAGCCTCTGATGCTGTGTCTTCACTGCATCCAGATGGAATTCCCGGACACCAGGGGTTTGAGCAGGTCTGATCATTTTGCTTGATGAGTAGATACACCAAGGCTGTGTATTCTGCAATATACAACTCTCAGAGCAAGTTTTAGTATCAAGAAGAAATTTTTTTTTTTCCTAGAGGGCTGACATTTTTTTTTTTAAAGATGTTGGTTCTAACAACTTTTTTCCCCTTTTATGTAGTTGGTTATAATATTTACATTTAAAGTTTTATCCTCTTATCCCATTTCCCCCACCACCCAGAAACCCCTTATCCCACCCCCTTCCTTGTGCTTCTATGAGGCTGTGCCCACATCTATCCCCAACCCCTAATATCCTCTCCCCACCCTCACATTCCCCCACATTCTGTGTTTGTTTTTCATGGGACCAAGAATCTCCTCTCCCATCTATGCCCAACAAGGCCGTCCTCCCCTACATATACCGCTGGAGTCGTAGGTCCCTCCCTATATGCTCCCAGGCTGGTGGTTTAGACCCTGGGGGGGGGGGGAATCTGGTTGTTTGGAATTGTTGCTTTCCTCTTGGGGTCACAAACACTTCCTGCTCCTTCAGTCTTCTAAGTTTTCCATTGGGAAACCCTTGATCATATCAGTTGTTAGCTGTGAGCATTGTCCTCTGAATGTGTTAGTTTTTGGCAGACCTCTAAGGAGACAGCTATATCATGTTCTTGACAGCATGCACTTCCATCCATCCACATCAGTGTCTAGCTTAGGTGACAGTACATGGGGTGGCTGCCCAGGTTTAATGGTCTCCTGATGGTTCCTCCTTCAGTTTCTGTTCCATGTTTTTTTTCCATAATTGCTCCCTTGACTATTTTTGTTACTGGTTCTAAGTAGAACTGAGGCATTCCCACTTGGTCTTCCTTCTTCATGAACTTCATATGGTCTGTGGGTTGTGTCTCCGCTATTCCAAGCTTTTAGGCTAACATCCGCTTAACAGTGAGTATATACCATGTGTGCTCTTTTGTGATTGGGTTAACTCACTTAGGATGATAATTTCTAGATCCATCCATTTACCTAAATATTTCTCGTATTCATTATTTTTAATAGCTGAGTAATACTCCATTGTGTAGATGTACCACATTTTTTGTATCCATTCCTCTGTTTAGGGAAATCTTGGTTCTTTCTAGCTTCTGGTTATTATAAATAAGGTTGCTATGAACATAGTGGAGCATATGTCCTTATTATATATTGGAGCATCTTCTGGGTATATTCCCACAAGTGGTATAGCTGGATCCTCAGGTAATGCTATGTCCAGTTTTCTGAGGCACCGCCAGATTGATTTCCAGAGTGGTTGTACCAGCTTGCAATCCCACCAACAATGGAGGAGTGTTCCTCTTTCTCTGCACCCTTGCCAGCATCTACTATCACCTGAGTTTTTGATCTTAGCCATTCTGACTGGTGTGAGGTGGTATCTCAGGTTTTTTTTGATTTGCATTTCTCTGATGACTAAGGATGTTGAGCATTTCTTAAGGTGCTTCTAAGCTATTCGAGTTTTCTCTGTTGAGAATTCTTTGTTTAGCTCTGTACTCAAATTTTAATAGAGTTATATGGTTTTGTGGAGTATAATTTCTTGAGTTCTTTGTATATCTTGGATATTAGCCCTCTATTGTATATGGGATTGGTTAAGATCTTTTCCCACTCTGTTGGTTGCCGTTTTGGTTAATTGACAGTGTCCTTTGCCTTACAGAAGCTTTGCAATTTTATGAGGACCCATTTGTCAATTCTTGATCTTAGAGCATATGCCATTGGTGTTCTGTTGAGGAACTTTTCCCCTGTGCCTAGGTATTCAAGGGTCTTCTCCACCTTCTCTTCTATTAGTTTCAGTGTCTCTGAAACAGTGAAACTAATAAACCAAGCAGTGAAAGCAATATACAGAAAACCAGTAGCCAACATCAAACTAAATGGAGAGAAACTTGAGGAAATTCCACTAAAATCAGGGACTAGACAAGGCTGCCCACTCTCCCTTTACCTATTCAATATAGTACTGGAAGTCCTAGCCAGAGCATTTAGGCAACAAAAGGATGTCAAAGGGATACAAATTGGAAAGGAAGAAGTTAAAATTTCACTATTTGCAGATGATATGATAGTATACTTAAGTGACCCCAAAACTTCCACCAGAGAACTCCTAAACCTGATAAACAACTTTAGTAAAGTGGCTTGTTATAAAATTAACTCAAACAATCAGTAGCCTTCCTCTACTCAAAAGATAAACTGGGTCAGAAAGAAATTTTGGAAGCAATGCCTTCACAATAGTCACAAATAATATAAAATACCTTGGTGTGAATCTAACCAAGCAAGTAAAAGACCTGTATGACAAAAACTTCAAGCCCCTGAAGAAAGAAATTGAAACAGATCTCAGAAGATGGAAAGATCTCCCATGCTCATGCATTGGCAGGATTAATATAGTAAAAATGGCCATTTTGCCAAAAGCAATCTACAGATTTAATGCAATCCCCATCAAAATTCCTACTCAATTCTTCACAGAGATAGAAAGAGCTTAAATTCATTTGGAGTAACCAAAAACCCAGGATAGCAAAAACTACTCTTAACAATAAAAAAACTTCTGGGAGAATCACCATCTCTGATTTCAAGCTATACTACAAAGCAATAGTGTTAAAAACTTCATGGTATTGGAACAGAGACAGGCAGAAGGATCAATAGAATAGAATAGAATAGAAGACACAGAAATGAACTCTGATACCTATGGTCACTCGATCTTCAACAAAGTAGCTAAAATCATCCAGTGGAAAAAAGACAGCATTTTCAACAAATGGTGCTGGTCCAACTGGAGGTCACCATGTAGAAGAATGCAAATTGATCCATACTTATCTCCTTGTACAAAACTCAAGTACAAGTGGATCAAAAACCTTCACATAAAACCAGGTACACTGAAAATAATAGAAGAGAAAATGGGGAAAAGCCTCGAACACATGGGCACAGGGAAAAAGTTCCTGAATAGAACACCAATGGCTTATGCTCTAAGATCAAGAATTGACAAATGGGACTTCATAAAACTGAAAAGCTTCTGTAAAGCAAAGGACACCGTAAATAGGACAAAGTGGCAACCAACAAATTGGGAAAAGATCATTACCAATCCTACATCTGATACAGGGCTAATATCCAAGGTATACAAAGAACTGAAGAAATTAGACTCTAGACTATCAAAAAGCTCTATTAAAAATGGGTACAGAGCTGAACAAATAATTCTCAACTGACGAAACTCGAATGATTGAGAAGCACCTAAAGAAGTGTTCAACATGAAGGAAATGCAAATGAAAACAACACTGAGATTTCACCTCACACCACTCAGAATGGCTAATATCGAAAACACAGGTGACAGCGGATGCTGGCGAGGATGTGGAGAAAGAGAAACACTCCTCCATTGTTGGTGGGATTGTAAGCTGGTACAACTACTATGGAAAGCAGTCTGGCGGTACCTCAGAAAATTGAATAGTGTTACCTGAGGACCCAGCGATACCACTCATGGGCATTACCCAAAAGATGTTTCAACATACAACAGGGACACATGCTCCACTATGTTCATAGCAGCCTTATTTATAATAGCCAGAAGTTGGAAAGAACCCAGATGTCCTTCAACAGAGGAATGGATACAGAAAATGTGGTATGTTTACACAATGAAGTACTACTCAGCTATTAAAAACAATGAGTTCATGAAATTCTTAGGCAAATGGATGGAGCTTGAGAATATCATCCTGAGTAAGGTAACCCAATCACAAAAGAACATACATTGTATGCACTCACTGATAAGTGGCTATTAGCCCAAAAGCTGACAATACCTAAGACACAATGCATAGACCACATGAAACTCAAGAGGAGAAAGGAAAACCAAAGTCTGGGTGCTTTGGTCCTTTTTAGAAGGAGTATCAAAATACTCAACCAGAGCTCCCAGAGTCTAAACCTCCAGCCTGAGAACACAAAGGGAGGGACTCATGGCTCTACCTGTATAGGTAATTTAGGGTGGCCTTGGTAGGCATCACTGGAAGTGGAGGGCCATGATCCCCATAAGTTTGGATCCCTAGTGTTGGGGAACGCAAGAACAGGGAGGTGGGATTGGGAGGACGGTGGGAGCACACCCTCATAAAAATAGGAAGAGGGGTATAGGATAAGGAGTTTGGGGAGAGAATGGAAGAGGAGTTAATAGTGAAAGGTAAATACATAAAATATCCAATAAAAAAACAGATAATGGGTCTGGCAAAAAATATATAGTTTACTTATTTCAAATTATTTTCAAAAGTTTTCAGGAGATACTTATTGGCTGAGATCTTATTTTAAGGTCGTCACAAAAGAATTTAAGTCTCTGTTTAATATTCTCAAAAGAGATGCAAATTTTAATTTCCCTCAATAATTAATTGACAAAAGAGGAGTAATTTTACAAAAAGTAGAAGAAACTATCATTAATTGATATATTATATAGATTGATTAATTGTTGGCTGTCTTATAATAGTCCTTTGATAAAAGAGATTATTAGTAAAGATTTATATTTCTTTAAATAGTGTCTTCATGACTCTCTGAGGGTAAATGGAGCAGCTGTTGGCGCTTCTGCCCTGATTTTAAAAGAACTCTCAAAATTTGTCTTTAAAAACAAAAGAGCAGAAACTGTACCCCCAGAATGAGTCTCCCAAAAATACTCTCCATCATGCCTTGTTCACTTTTAACTTTCTAAAACTGAAAGCTCATGGCAAATCTGCTGCTGACTGCCTCTGGCATCACTGAGACCAATAAAAACTATGCCACAGCTATGTGGAAGGACCCTCTTAACCTTAAATGGAATGGCCAGGACCCAGTTCTCATATGGAGCCAGGTATTGATATGCCTGTTTGATACCACAGAAGGCACAGCTAAATGGCCCCCCAAAAGATTAATGAAATAAATAGATACCCCCACAAAACCAGGCCTAATTATAAATAAGATAAATAATAATTGACATCCAGGGAAGAGAAATCTCCCTGAGAATTCCTTTCTTTTTCTTTTCCATGTAGAAATGTATCGTCCATGACGTCTGCTGTTAGGAGTTCTAATCCTGATGCTGGCCACCGGATTTATACTACTCAGACCTTCGATAGGCCTTTGACAAGGACATCAAACAGCTAGAGATTGACATCACTAACCTGAAGAAATCCCTCGTTTCACTGTCTGAAGTGATCTCCAAAAATTGCAAAGGACTTTATTGGACTTGATTTTCTCTTTTACAATAGAAAAGACTGTGTACAGCTCTAGACTGTGTACAGCCCTTAAAGAAGAATGCTGCTTTTACATAGACAAGACAGGGATGGTTAAAGAGAGCATGAAAAAGGTCAGAGAAAGTCTTGAGAAAAGACAGAGAGAGAAAGAGAAAAATGAGAGCTGGTACAAGAATTGGTTTTCAACCTCTCCATGGTTGTCAACCCTACTTCCTTCCATCTTGGGACCATTAATTGGGTTATTTTTGCTTATTTCTTTTGGCCTCTGAGCCTTAAATAGGTTTACTAACTTTGTGAAACAACAGATAAATAATCTGATAGCAAAATCTATTCAGATACATTATCATAAGTTAGCTATGGAGTACAACGAGACTCAAGATGAGGTTGTTACTCAATCCAGAATATTCCCAAATCCCATCTCCACCCAACCTAAAAGAAGGGACTTCTGCCCCTAGACCAAGCAGAGAGGGGCCACCCAGAAGCTCCTCTGACTGGCGATCTGAAATTCTTGTGAGGCTAAGCACTGCAAGGGAATATAAATAAAAGTTAAAATTATTTTTCTGGGTTCCCTGAGGGACAAGCCTGACTGCATAGGGGTTGATGTCAAAAGTATCCTCTTTCCAGGAAAAAGAAATTGGGATGGGTATGGCCCTCATGTCTCACGAGACAATGGCAGGAAGACCAGAGCCATTACAAGGTCCCCTTTAATTACTGGAGGTCGGCCTCTATCCCTGTCTTTGCAAGATTAGAATCGCCATGGCCCTTCTATACTTGGAAAAGGGAAGAGATATCAGGGGCAGCCCTGCTTATACACTGAATACATAAAATCAGCCATAAGCCTAAAATCAGCAATAGGCCTGACATACATGCCTGCTAACACAAAGTCTTAGGTCTCTGTGGAAAACTACTGAAATAGATGGCTATAAGCTTTTGTAAACAGGCAACTTTTGTGGAAATTTACCAGTGTGAGTAGTCATAGATCTTGTAAATAGGCAGCCTTGGCAGATAGTTCCAACTTAGATAAGAACAAGTCAATCATAGGCAGAGTCATAGTGACCATCTGATATGTTTCACCCAGCTGATATGCTGTTCTGAAAGATATCTGTACTTCCCCCAGAATACCTATGCTCCTGTGTCATCCCCTTCCCCACATCCTGCATTTTTGTGTTTATAACCCCTGTGTTAAAAAGTAAAAATTATGATTTGATAATTTTTAAAAAAATAATAAAAAAATATAATTGAATCAGGAAAAAAAAAACCTTACATGGTGGTGGTACAGAGACAGGCAAGTAGATTGATGGAATAGAATTGAAAACCCACAGACTTATGGTCATTTAATCTTTGAGCAAAAAGCTAAAACCATCCAGTGGGGAAAAAAGACAGCATTTTCAACAAATGTTTCTGGTTCAACTGGTGTCCAACAAGTAGAAGAATACAAATTGATCCATTTTTATCTCCCTGTATAATGCTTAAGTCCAAGTGGGTCAAGAACCTCCACATAAAACCAGATACATTGAATCTAATAGAGGAGAAAGTAGGGGAAATCCTCAAACACATGGGCACAGGGAACATTTTCCTGAACAGAACATCAATGGCTTATGCTCTAAGATCAACAATCAACAAATGGAACCTCAGAAAATTGCAAATCTTCTGTAAGGCAAAGGACACTGTCAATAGGACAAAATGACAACCAACAGATTGGGAAAAGATTTTTACCAATCCTACATCTGATAGAGGGCTAATATCCAATATATACAAAGAACTCACGAAGTTAGCCTCCAGAGAACCAAATAACCCTATTAAAAATGAGAAACAGAGCTAAACAGAGAATTCTCAAATGAGGAAACTCAAATTGTTGAGAAGAACCTAAAAAATAAAAATGTTCAACATCCTTAGTCATCAGGGAAATGCAAATCAAAACGACCCTGAGATTCCTCCTCACACCAGTCAGAATGGCTAAGATCAAAAACGCAGGTGGCACAAGATGCTGTCAAGGATGTGGAGGAAGAAGAAAATTCCTCCACTGCTGGTGAGAATGCAGGCTAGTACAACCACTCTGGAAATCAGTCTGATGGTTCCTCAGAAAATTGCACATAGGACTACCTGAGGACCCATCTATACCACTCCTGGGTATATACCCAGAAGATGCTCCAACTTGCTCCACTATGGTCATAGCAGCCATATTTATAATAGCCAGAAGCTGGAAACAACCCAGGTGTCCCTCAACAGAGGAATGAATACAGAAAATGTGGTACATTTACACAATGAAACACTACTCAGCTACTAAAACAATGACTTCATAAAATTCTTAGGCAAATGAATAGATCTAGAAAATATTATCCTTAGTGAGGTAACTCAATCACAAAAGAACACACATGGTATGTATTCACTGGTAAGTGGATATTAGGTATAGAGTATGGAATACCCAAGATACAACTCACAGACCACATGAAGCTCAAGAGGAAGAGAGACCAAAGACTGGATGCTTTAGTCCTACTTAGAAGGAGGAACAAACTAATCAAGGGAAGTAGAGAGTAGGAGAGACTTGGGTGAAAGAGAAGAGGGGAAGGGTAAAAAGAGGGGGAAGAGTCAGGTGTGGGAGAAATGTACAGAGTGTCAGGATATTGAACAGAGGTGTGTAGCAATGGGGATCGGGAACCAGGGGTAGCAACCAGAAAATCTCAGATGCCAGTAAAGCAAGATCCTCCCAGGACCTCTTGTGGATGACATTAGCTGAAATATCCCACAAAGAGGTAGTAGAAGTTAATTATGGCCCCCCAGTTAATGGATGGAGCCACACATCTATCTCTAAAATTTTAACCCAGATTTGCTCCTGTCTAAAGGAAATACAGGGACAAAGAGTGAAGCAGAGACTGCCCCATCTGGGGATCCATCCCACATGCAGACACCAAACCCAGACACTATTGTGAATGCCAATAAGTGCTTGCTAACAGGTGCCTAATACAGCTGTCTCTTGAGAGGCTCTGCTAGATTATAACCAATACAGATGTGGATGCTCACAGCCAAGCATCAGACTGAGCACAGAGACCCCAATGGAGGGGTTATGGGAAGGACTGTAGAAGCTGAAGGGGCTTTATCTGGCATCAATGGGAGGGAAGGCCCTTGGTCCTATGAAGGCTTGATGCCCCAGTGCAGAGGAATTCTAGGGTATTGAGAAGAGATTGGGACAATTCCCAGGAGTCAATGCAGGTAACTTTAGCCGAAATGTCCAACAGTGGGGATATAGAACCTGAAGAGATTGTCTCCAGTATTCAGACAGGATCACTAATGAAGGGATGGAGAAACCAACTCACCTACAAAACTTTCAACCCCGAATTGCTCCTGCTTCAAAGAGATTCAGGAACAAAAATGGAGCAGAGGCTGAAGGAATGGCCAACTAATGACCTGCCCAACTTAGGACCCATCCCATAGGTGGGCACAAATCCCTGATACTATTACTGATGCTATGTTGTTTTTGCAGACAGGAACCTAGTATGGCTGTCCTCTGAGAGGCTCTACTCAGCAGCTAACTGAGACAGATTACTCATAAATACCCACAGCCAAGCATTAGATAGAACCCCTATGGAAGAGTTAGGGAAAGAATTGAAGGAACTGAAGGGGATGGCAACTCCCACAGGAAGTCCAACAGTGTCAACTAATCTGGACCCCTGGGAGCTACCAGAGACTGAGCTACCTACAAAAGAGAATACACACACTGGTCCAAGGCTCCAGACACAGAGGGCTGCCTTGTCTGGCCTCAGTAGGAGAAGGTATGTTTAGTTCTTTAGAGACTTGATGCAGTAGGGTAGAGGGATACCAGGGAGAGGAACCCCCTCAGAGGCAAAGGGGAATAGGGATGAAGAGAAAAACTCTTCTAAGGGAAACCAGAAGAGGGGTGGCACTTGGGATATAAATAAATAAAATAATCAATATCACCATAAATTGCAGTCAGGTTTGCTGATTATTCAAGGACTTTCACATGAGTTTTCCTGGACTTCATGAAAAAAAAAACGTACTCCTGATGACTAAGACAATTTCCACAGATTATACAGACTCCATGGTTTGTCTATCTTTCCCCTCAGGTCTTATAGAATCAAAGCACTTTTGTGGGCAACTGCCATGAGTATCCCAACCCACATCTAGTAGAAACAAAACATCAAATAAGCAATGGCAAGTGACAGAGCTGTGTCTTTGGGAACCACCTGGTAGAGAGAAGAAAACCGAGTATAACATCACAAGGCCCCAAATAACATGAAAAGAAAATACAACCAGAAACAAAAGGAAGAACATTTTCTATGTTGCAATCCCAGTCATAAGGCAGCAGCTAGAAGTCATTAGTACTAAGATCTGATAATCTGGCTTTTAAGTCATAGCTTAGTGCTGAAGAATTTTCCAGAAGTTTACTGACAAGGATCACCAGTGTTTCAACACTAAAAGTTTCTATGTCTGCTCCACTCTCACTATTCTATTACAAGTAAAAGAAATGATATCACAGGGTGTTTGTGTACTTTTCCTTTGAGGGATGAGTAATCCAAATTTCCCTCCCTTACAGCCTCCTAAAATGTCAGCATTCTCCCCCACCTGTGGAAATTTGTAAATTGCCAGCAGTGTCCCAACATTTTCAGAAACTGCCCATGATATTCCTGAAAGTACAGTAGCTGACTTACTTTCTCTTACACATCTAGAATTGGGGATAATGCCTTTCCATCCTATGTCTGTGAGCCAGAAAGGCCATTCATCAGAAGGTGTCTTTCTCTGAATGGCATATTATATATCTCAAATCCTAGATATGGGGTGAGTAAAAGATGGGGGCTGTTGTTTATCTCCTCAATGGCAAATCTCATTGTCAAAATAAACTTGAAGTTCCTCAATTTGAACCTGTGTAGAAGACACAGAACTGTTTAGTTGGAAGACTCATAACTACATGTATCAATAAATGTAATGCAATGGCCATTTTAGAGATAATGCTAGGATTTCCAAACCACCTATATTTTCAAATATCCCTGTTTTGAAATTAAAATAAAGGTATTATGTCATCAGGATTTGGTGTTTGGAATTTGGTGTTTGATGTTGGATATGGAATTTTATTTCCTCCTCATCTAAAACTCTACAACAGCTTACATTATTTGCCTACAGATGTGCAAAAAAAAGTCTGTATGTTTAAGTACATGCATGTTTGACATAAAAGAACCTCTGACGGGAGGGGTCTCCAACTTCAACCTTGCTTGATACAGTCTCTTTGTGTTTCCATTACACATGGCAGGCTAACTGACTGGCCCATGAACTTCTAAAAATTCTATTGCCTCTCTCATGTCTCTATAAAAGAGAAATGGGTTTAAGGCTATGCACTGCAGTACTTATTTTTGTATAAACTCTGTGGAATTAAACTCATATTCTCACATCGAAGTGTAAGCATTTTACCATCTGAGTCAGTTGTTACAGTGAGGAAATGAATTTTTCCCCTGAAAGGACCAAACTTATACATACTTGGAGAGCTATTGATACATTTTACAAGAAAAATATAATATTCAGAAGCTTTGAACACACTGGCACATCATGAAATTTACTGGCATATTTACGAAACTAGAAACTGGGAAATAGAAGAGACATTGAAGTTGAACAAAGGTGGGGGTGGAAGGGATGACAACAGGAGCAATCAGGTTGGGGGGATGGGAGGAGAGAGAACTGGGGGAGATGACTGGAATAGAGGGGCATCTCAAGGATGAACTAGAAACCTAGTAAAATGGAAACTTCCTAGCTAATGTGGGATATAAACTCTGTACTGGCCATCTCCTGTAACTAGACAAGACTCACAGTGGAGGGTTTGGGACACCAACCTAGCCACATAACTTTCGACTTGCCTTGTCTTCAAGATCTGCTGGGATAAAGGTAGCTCAGAATTCTGGGAATGGTTAACCAATGACTGATCCAGATTAAGACTCATGCCATAAAAAGGAACTCATCTCTGACACTACCTGGAGGGCCAGGACCAGAGGCTGTATGATAATCCAGAGACTTAGGATAAAACCAAACACCACCACCACCACGACAACAACACGTACACACAGAGCCAATGAAATGATTCCTAATGATATTTTATTATACTCATAGATTTGTGACCAGTCCAATGTCACTAGAGAGGATTCATGCAGCAACTGCTGGAAACAGATGCAGAGACCCACAGCCAAACATTAGGCAGAGCTTGCAGAATCCTGTGGAAGAGGAGTGGAAGGATTGTAGGAGCCAGAGAAGTTAAGGACTCCACAAGAAAACCCACAGAATCAACTCACCTGAGGTTGCATAGGCTCACAAAGATGCAACTTTCAACCAAGGAACCTGCATAAGATTGTCTTAGGTCCTCTGCATATATGTTATGGTTTTGTAGCTTGGTCTTCTGGTGGTACTCCTAACAGTGGAAACTGGCGCTGTCTCTGACTCTTTTGCCTGCTTTTTGGACCCTTTTCCTCATACTGTGGTGCCTTGTCAAGCCTTAATACAAGGAGAGCTGCCCTTTTCTTAAAATGACCATAACAAAACCCTGTCAGTTTGGTTTCATTCATCCATTTTGAATGGTCATTAATTGCATTGACAAAGGAAGACTCAAAAAAAGCCCAGCAGAGACTTCATTCTCTGGTTAAGTCTCATGAAGAGCATTTTGAACAAGCTTAGCAAGCTTAGAATGGAAAAAAAATATAAAATATATAGTTGGAGTATTAAAGAGGCACCAGGAAGTGAAGTGGAGACAAATTCTGTGTTCTAAGAGATAACAGATTAAGGAAGTGGGACTTTGGGACAAGATCCTACCCAGCTAAAATTAGATCCAGGTATGGTGGTATACAGCTTTAATCCCAGCAGATAAAGCCAAGCAGATCTCCGAGTTCAAGACCAGTGTAGGACAGAACAAGTTCTTGGTGAAGAGAAGCTTAAGTTCAGGCATGGTGGTACAGACCTTTAATCCCAGGAGACAGGCATGCGGATCTCTGAGTTCAAGTCAATCTACAAAACAAGATTCAGGACAGCCAAGCTTAGGCAGTGTGGGAGTTGGAAAACAGAAAGCTGGTCGTAATGTAACAGAATAGGGGCCATGTTCCAGCTCCTGTAAGCAACAGAACTCAGCAGCTTCAGACATATGCTCTGGCTTTAGAGTGAAAAATGCAAGGAACTACTGGGACAATTGATGCTAGTTAGCTGGACCTAAGAAATTAGTGGTGATTAAGAAGAGACCAGTATGACTGAGGTGAAATCTTCCAGGAAGTGTTTTCTGACAGCACAAAGAAACTGTTCCATAGATAGTCAAGGTTGTACCTTGTGCTGCAGCTGTACTTGGCAATGTGTAAGAGTCACCCAGGTGATAGTGGGTTTGAAGCATGAAGGGGACATGGAGCTGAGGATGGGCACTGTGAGAGGTCATGGAAGGCCATTGGTGGGGGTGCAGCCTCAGTTATAGTCGACGGCCCAGGACTGAAGGGATCATGCAAAGGATTTGAGTCTTACAACAATGAACAGAGCCTAGGAGAGGCTACTGGTGAAGCCTAGGTGCAGTGGAAGACCCCAGTGTATCGCAGATGCCAGTGCCACTGGGTGATCACTGCAGCAGCAGGGGAGGGGATCAATCTGAACTTAGAGTGCTACACAGGGCAAAGCTTCAGAAGTGATGCCGGTCCTTTGGAAGATCTCAGAAGACCATGTGCACTGGAACAAGAAGCTTTAATGTTGAAGTTGCCTTGGAGACCCCAAGATGTTAAAGATGCCAGAGCCGTGAGATATCTACCAAGGAAAGCTGCTAACAGGGAATAGAACCAGCCCAGGAAAAAAGAAGTTTGTTGCAGTCAAGAAAGATGAAAAAGGAATTGGAGCTCTAAAGACTGCTTCGACATCAGACATGAAAATTCAGGGTTTAGAGTTTGCCCAGCTGGTTTTATGTATTGCTTTGGGGATTACAGTTAAGTGGTTGAATGAATCTCAGAAGAGACCTTGAACTTTGAACTTTTAATATTATTGAGACTGTTATAAGTCATGGGGGCTTTGGAAGTTGAAATAAATGTATTTTTTATTATGCTATGGGTAGGTATGCCCCCCCCCATAGACTTATGTGTTTGAGCAAGTCTATGAGGACCAGGGTTTGGAATATGATGGTTTGTATATGCTTGGCCCAGGGAATAGCACTGCTAGGAGGTGTGGCCTTGTTGAAGTAGGTGTGTCACTGAGTCATAGGTTTAAGACCCTCATCCTAACTGCCTGGATGTAAGTTTTTGCTAGCAACCTTCAGATGAAGATGTAGAACTCTCAGCTCCTCCTGAACCCTGCCTGCCTGGATGCTGCCATGTTCCTGTCTTGATGGCAATGGACTGAATCTCTAAACCTGTAAGCTAACCCCAATTAAATGTTGTCTTTTACAAGACTCACCTTGATCATGGTGTCTGTTCACAGCAGTAAAACCCTTACTAAGACAGAAGAAATTCATCCAATTTCTGTCAAGCAATGGCCACTAGATGGCAAGACTTCACAGTGTTATCAGAGCCTTTGCCTGTGATCTGGGAATGGAATGCCATGAGTTTCGACATACATTCCTATGCTTCTTAGGTCTGGAGGTCAGAGAGGCTGTGTATTGCCAGTAAGCTCCCTTGAGAGGGGTTGCTGAGGGGAGATTCACGGGAGGATGCTGAAAGTCGGTTCAGCAGGCCATAGTAAACGCAGCTGCAGAGTTGGTGATGGGCAGAGGCTGGCAGAATCATGCCTCTGCAGCATGAGGGGTCTTTCAAGAGAGGTTCCAGGACTCTGTGGGTCTGCAGTCCCCAGTCTATCATCTGGTCAGGGAGTAACAGCTCAGCATTGTGGCAGTAGGCAAAGGAGAGCCCCTTTGAAAGAAAGCAGATCCCTGGCCAGAGAAATTCCTGAGCTATAAGAAAGAAAAGGTCAATGACTCTCTGAAGTACAGACAGGGATATAATGTTTACAATTTAAGCTTTTATGACACTTAGAGAATGTTAAAACAAAACAAAAAATAACTCTAAGAATTCCTGAGGAATAACAAGGCCTGAGAAACAGCAGGAAATACAAGTAATTTTCTCTTAAACATGATGTATCTTCTTAAGTCAATTTTCTTACATGTTCTTATAGCAGATTCATAATTCACTATTTTAGTGAAAATTTAGCTGGATTTGAAATGCTAAAGACCTTTTAATTTTTTGTAAGTTTAAAGATTAATTTTTACAGATTGAAGCATTGGGCGTTAAAAGAAATTACTCTGCATGTTCTGGGTTTATACAACATCACACTGAGTACTCGTTGTGATAAGTAATACAATAAGGTAGTTTCCAAATAAGGAAACTAAGATTCCAGACCATAAAGTTTCTTAAAGGTCCATTTTATATAGCAAAGGATATGTATATCTCCAGCTGTGGTTTTCATATAAACACTTCATAGAAATGATGTCAGCTGAGATTGGTGCTGCATGACTATAAAATCCTAGCGGGCAGATTAATCATGTTTGAGGCCAGACTGGGCCACATAATGAGGCCAATGTGACATCCTGTCTCAAAAATAAGCAACAAACAAAGGTACAAACAAAAAAATACAGAGGGAAGAAACTGGCCTTGGTAGCACAGGCCTACTTGGTGACCTAAGAGATTGAGATGTCAGGCTAAGGTATTTGGAGTTCAAGGCCATGCTTAGCTACATAGTAAACTTTGAGGCAGGTCTGGGCTACATGAAATATTTCCTGAAGAAAATCAAACTGAACTGAACAATATATCTCACCTTTTCCTGACAAACCCTACACTGAGAAAACAAACATTGAGATTTAAATCCAGGTTGGCTGTAATGATATCACAATGGTCGGCTGCCACTAGTCATCACTAAGTGCTAGAACCAGGGCTAAACACCATATATTTCTCAGACATCCTAAGGGCTGGGAAGTGAGCTTGGGGTCTGTACCATCGATTAAGTCTGCTACTGGCAGGAAACAGTAAGGGTGACTGGAATGGAGACAATAGAGATCCCACATATGCAGGACTCAAGTTTCATTTTGTTTAGTTTTCATTCCCAGGCCATGAGTATGTGAAAGAGCATTCTTCAGCTGTCTGCAGATGAGCTGGGATTGCCATAGAGTAACAGCTGTAATACCAACCAACATGTGTGTGTGTGTGTGTGTGTGTGTGTGTGTGTGTGTGTGTGTGCGCGTGTGTGTGTGCATGTGTCTAACATATTTCATGTAATCCAAACTGGCCTCCAACATGTGTTGTGGGCAAGGCTGTCCTTGAACTCCTAGATATCTTCTTTCTGTCACCTCCCAAGTGCAGAAATTACAGGTGTGCACCAAAACACCTGTCTTGTTTTTTCACAATCTAGGCTGGCCTGAACCTTGCCAACCTCAGTCGTAAACCTTTCCACTGCTGGGTTTAACAGGGGTCAACACTACAGCCAGTACAGGTCAGCCCTTAGTGAATGCATACACAGAACATAGGCCTGATATGAGAAACTGCATGCACTAAACACACCTTTAAAGAAAAATCAGTCACTTTAAATGTTTTTCTCATTTTCCACAGTGATATAGTTTTTGACAAGCTGATGATACTACTCAGCATTAAACTGCTGTGGTTAATCTCTGACCCAAACAAGTCCAGTCAAGGAAAGCACAACTCAATACTTATGATTATAAACTGCAAGCCATGATTGGGCAGATTCACCATTGCACTACTCTATTCCCCAGCTATGAGATTCCTTATAACCTGCAGTTTTTCCAGGCCACATGCTTCTCCTCCATTGTCCTTCCACCTCCTTCTCCTCCCCCAAACCTTTTTTCTCTACCTCCCCTTCTACTACCCAATCACTCACTGGCTCTAGCCTTTATTTTACAAATTAAGATGGGCAGAAGGTTGATAAGAAGTCACCTGTGTTCTGATTCACTCCTCCTCTGCAGCTCCTCCCAGGAAAGTGGAATTAATATCAAAATACAAGGCCAGGGCTATCCACAACATTAAACCATAATGGTCTTAGCATTCTTGAGGTCCTGGTTCAATCTCTGGGTTTGAAAAACACAATTGAAAGTTATGACTTAATGAAAGAGAAAGGAAGAAAAAAGGAGAGAGAAAGAAAGGAATGAAAAAGAAAAAAGAAAAAAGAAGAAAGGAAAAGAAAAGAAAATTATGGCTCTAGCCAGGCACAGTGGTTTGCACCTAAAGTGCTTGCGAGGTTAGAACTTCAAAGATATCTGTCTGTCTGTCTGTCTCTCTGTCTGTCTCTGTCTCTGTCTCTGTCTCTGTCTCTGTCTATCTTCATTTAAGTTCAAGTCCAGCTTAAGCTACAAGGAACTAGGTCTCAAGGAAAAAAAATGTAACAGAAAAAGGCAACCCTGACATTCCACCTTACATCTATCAGAATGGTTGAGATCAAAAACTCAAGTGACAGGGCATGCTGTTGAGGATGTGGAGAAAAAAGACTGTTCCTCCATTGCTGGTGGGAAACAAGGATGTCACAAATTTTGCAGGCAAATGGATGAAACTAGAAAATATCATCCTGAATGAGGTAGCACAAACCCAAAAGGACATGCATAGTATATAATCACATATAAGTAGATATTAGCCATAAAATACAGGATACCCACAATACATTCTACAAATCCAAAAAAAACTAAACAAGAAGGAAGGTCCAAGCAAGGATGCTTGAATCTCACTTAGAACGTGGAATAAAATAGTCACAGGAGGCAGACAGAGGGAGTAAACTGGGTAGGAGAAGGGATGGGGAAGGGAATGAGGGATCAGGGTCAGGTTTAGGGACAGATAGGGGAGAGGGACAGAAGGCCCATTGAATGAATGGAAGTCTTCAGCTAGTAGGGGTGGGGGTAGGGGACATCTCTAGGACATGTCAGAAATCTGGGTTGAGGGAGGCTCCCAGGAGTCAGTGCAGGTGACCTTAGCTGAGACACATAGCAGTGGGGATATGGAAACTAAAGTGGCCATCTCCTATAGCCAGGCAGGACCCCCAGTGGAGGGGTAAGTATCCCAACCTACCCATAAAATTTTCAATCCAAAATTTGTCCTGTCTACAAGAAATCCAGGGACAAAGATGGAGCAGAAACTGAGGGAATGGCCAACCAATAACCAGGGCCCAACTTGAGATTCTCACGGCCAAGACCTAATCTCTGACACTATTAATGATACTCTATTATGCTTAACATAACATATTAGTCTAACATAACTGTCCTCTGAGAGGGTCCAGCCAGTAGTTGACTGAAACAGATACAGAAACCTACAGCTAAACATTGCACAAAGTTCAGGGACTCTGATGGAAGAGTTAGGGGGTCTGAAAGTGAATGTAACTCCACAGGAAGACCAACAGAGTCAACTAACCTGGACCCTTGGGGCTCTCAGGGACTGAGCCACCAACCAAAGAACATACACAGGCTGGACCAAGATCCCTGGCACATCTGTAGCAGATGTGCATCTCAGTTTCCATGTGAGTTCCCCAACAATGAATTGTGGACTGACCCTAAATCTGCCTGTCTCTGGAATATGTTTCCCACCTGGGCTGCCTTGTCTGGCCTCAGTGGAAAGGATGTGCTTAACCTTGCAGAAACTTGAAGGGATACCCAGGGGGCACTACCCTCTTAGAAGAGAAGGGGAGGAAATGGGGGAGGAACTCTGTGAGAAGGATGGGGGCAGTGATCTGGCTGTAAAATACATACATACATACATACATACATACATACATACATACATACATAAATAAATAGAGGTGAATATCTGAAATGAGGGCCCGGGTTTTCACCATTTTAGAGTACTTTCTGATAGACCAAGGCAGACCTCTGTGTCCACAGCTTGAGACACTGGCTGCACCACTGATGAGTATAGTGTTCAGAGGCTAGATGAATAGGTGATGGAACAAGAGAGTAAATGTTGGCAGCTTTGGGGTCTTTGAGGGATGGCAAGATGACTATGGTGGAATGACGTCCCTTCTTGAAATGTAAGTTAAGGGAAGCAGTGTGATCTTCTACTATCTGTCCATCCCTGGGGCTTCCCTCCTGAATTCCGACCTTTCTAAGTTTCTGAATCTTCCAACCCAGCTGCTCCTTACAGAGATCCCTGAATTCTTGGTTCCAAATAATTCAGAATCAATTCTATAGTCCCACCCAAATGCCTTGAATTCTTAGTCTTAAAGCCCTCCATTAACATCTGACTTTGTGACCCAGAATAGGACACTTGTAATCACATCTAACCCTGTTGTACTAAGTATTTAATCTCAATCAGAGGTTTCTGCCCTGCTTTGATCATTCAGTTCTCAGATAAAAACCACACAACTTTTATTATTATAATAAGCCTTAATCAGCACTAGAGATTGACCAATGGCTACCCTCTAAGCTATTAGAATTTACTTCCCCATCAATAACCCCAAATTATAACTTGTAATATTCCATCCGGGCATTTCTTAACTTCAGTTGGCCAGCCCTTGTGGCCATATTTTTATGACTCACCTAACCGATGGCATCTTTTCCTCTTCCCACGTTTTTCTCTCTGCTTGTGGTTCTCCTCAGATTCCAAGCTCAGGAACCACAGAGCCCACCTATGTCCGTTCTGTCCAGCTATTGGCTGTGGGCATCTTTATCTAACCAATAGGAGATAAGTTGGGGGAGGCAAGGATAAATAGCATAATTTGTGCATGTGCAGATTCTCTCATCCCTGGAGGCATCCAGGCAATAGGGGCCAGTATTTAGAATATAATACAAACAAAAGACCAAACCTCAGCATAAACAAATGCTCAAAACATTGGGTCTCCCTTTTCTTTCTGAGTCTTCAACACTGGCAGTATCTTGGAGTTTGGTTTTTCCTTTTCTGTTTCTGAGTCCAGACAAGGAGGCACCCAAAACTAACATCTAATTTCCATGTCTCCTGAGCACTTGATTCCTTAGGTTTTATCTTTCCAAGATACTCCCTTCTATCAGTCTGATTTGAACCCGTTCTTCATTTCTGCTGATCTTCCATATGCAGATTCCAGAAACTCACTCTCGGAGTCTAGCTGTAAATTATTTTGATCTTTAAACATTTGGTTCTTTTCTTATTGTAATTCTATCTTCTTCAGATACCATGATCGGACCTGGATTCCCTGTCTCATCCATACCTACTCCCCTAGACATTTTTTTCTCTGTTCCCTATTGACCATTTCATTTGGCTCCTGTGCTCTGTACTCTAAGGCTCCTTCAATTGGGAGCCTTCATACCTGGATTCTGGAATTTTACAACCTGGTACAGAGATGATGTATAATTCATAGCAATTTGGCCCCATTCTGTATCCCAGTTACTCAAAACCCCACAATATACAAAATTCACAATATACAAAAGACAACCTTGCTGTCTTTTGAAGGAGAGGATTTTTCTGCCTTAAGACATAGGAATATGATAGGAGAAAAAACCCCACAAAACTTCTAAATATCATTGGACAGACAGGTGACTCACAGTGGAACTCTAATCTACCTCTTTTATGTGAAATACACCCTCAGCAACTGCAAGTGTAAGGAACTCTATCAAGCACAGCACTGCCTGTCTACCCAGCTGCCACCTCACCTTCATCAGTGCCCAGGCCTAGGTCAGTCAAATGTGGGCTGTTGAGAGAGAATTGTGGCTACCAGTTCATGCTACACTATCAACAGGCAAGACAAAATGTGCCAGCTGGTGGAATAGTGGGGTGGACTATTATGGGTACAACCAACAACTTTCAGATTAGATTAAATTCCATACTACAAGAGAGAATTCACATCTGCTACAGTAAGTCATGACAGAAACTTACAGATGGGTGATCATAGGTCCCAGTGAGGAAGCAATTGCTATTATTTTGTTGAGTAGACATGATCGGCTGTCAAATTTTCTTCTGAAAACTTATTCTTATGCCCACAGAGCACTGCCTCTGCCTGCTTGTCCTGTGGAGGAAGGATACCTCTTACAATGTGCTATGGTTGTTGATAGGGAGACTTGTAGCAGGTTAACTACTGAGAACATATGACAGTTGGAGTGACTGTTGCATTGGCATGGTAGTCCAGCATTTATGAATATATCACCCTTCAAGGCTCTGAGACCATGTTGGAAGAGAAAGCAGAAAAGTAAAGTTTTGAAAGAAGAGATCAGAAACTTATGGATGGAGGCATGGCCCAAAGAAGGAATGAGGCATAACTGAAAGAAAAGGCAAATTGAGCACATGGGAAAGGATCAAGGCCCTTCACTCCAAAATCTCCAAAAGCTTCTTCAGCTTAAAGACATGAATTCCAATATGCAAAGGTTAACTACAGAACGGTGGTATCATTTCTATTGATATTTCAAATAAGGATGGTAAGACAGTGATGAAGTGTATATGGGTTCTGAGTATGTGACTCCTTAACCAGTTGCAAACCTGACAGGAAGAGCAGTTTTTGAACACCTCTTGGGAGATGCAAAAAGAGGTGGCCGAGGATTTAGCACCAACAAAAGGCACTCCTGCAGGTGTTTGACTCTGATGGCTCAGATTGTTCAGCTGTTCAAAAAAGACCCAGCTCCCGTAGCAGCCTTCCCTCCATCTTGGCTTATCAATACCCAGATGGGGAAGATTCTTTGACCCTCACCGGTTCACACAGGCATCCCCTGGATGAGCCTCAGAAACTTCACAGAAAGAGTGAAGTCACAGAAGGCCTGCTTTGAGCCCAAACAAGCACCCATCTCGTGTACAAGCCACCTGTGTACATGCCCATATCTTTTCTTTTGTTCTTTTATGACTGTTTCTTCTATTCCTCTAGGACGGAGGAAAAGAGTCAAGAAGTTAAGTGTTCAGATTCCCTAGTAGATATGAAGTTCAATCTTAAGGCTGAGAACTGCAGTCAGCTGGTTTTGACTCTCTGAGCCTCAGTTTCCCCTACTAGAGGAGGATGATGCAGTAGATCAGATCCTGAATTTTCATCCACCTTGTTCCCCGAGCCCACTATGTTTCATACTGAGGTCTCCATACAAATCTCATCAATTATCATTAGCTTTGTGACTTCTAGCCAGTTAGTTTGCCCCACAGAGGCTGAGCTCTCTTATATGTAAAATGAAACTACTCAGGAAGACATGCTAATTGTTTTTCTAGACAGGAGCTCATATATAGCCCACACTGTCCCAGAACTAATCACAGAGCCCCTGTGACAGGTTTGAACTATCACGCTTAGCTTAAGAAAACCTTTCTCTGTTCTCTAGGGCCTGCTGGAAAGGTTGATGGAGCTGGATATGGCCCAAGTCGGGAGGAAAGAGCATGAGGATTAGAAGGTCAAGCATATGTTCTACTACACAGGAACAACATGGTCAGTCTGCTCAACATAAGATCATGTCTCAAAACCAAGACAGCAAAATACTAGATATAAAGGAGCTGCTGTTATTACTGTAGGGTTTATAATACATACAAATAATTGCTGTTGTTACCATTTAGTCTGTGAACTCAATAGCAGGACTCATTCATTGAGGAAAACGAGAAACAAAATAGCGGGTAGGGTAGGGGTCATCTGGGTCAGTTCTTATTGTCAACTTGACACAGCTTAGAGTCACTTGGATAAGAGAGCCTCAAGTAAGCAGTGGCCTAGTGGTCTGTGGACATGTCTGGGAGGGGTTACCTTGCATATTTATTGAGTAGCTCACTGTGGGTGACACCATCCCTAGGCAAGGGGGCCTGGGCGCTATAAAAAGCTGATCATACGTTAGCAAGCGAAGCAGCAAGCAGAGTCCTGCAGTGGCTTCTGCTTAAGTTCTTGCCCTGGTTTCTCTCAGTTAGTGTCAGGTTGTGACCTGGAAATATACGCTAAATAAACTCTTCCTTCCCCTAAGTTGCTTTTGGTCAGAGTGTTTTATCACAGCCAAAGAAAGAAAACTAGAACAGTTGGTCTTACTTCATAGGATTACTGAGTTGGTTGAAACTAACGTGCAATGCGAATGAAGAAATAATGTCTATCTTGATGGATGACAATAATGCTTGTATTTTATTTTATTTATTTTATTTTATTTTATTTTATTTTTTTATTACCTGTCTAAACTCTATCCCCACAGTTACCTGGCAACACTCAGGTAGGCCTGGCCCACTATGAAAGGGGCTGCTTGCCCCCTCCTTGCTCTCTTGCTCTCTCTTGATCCCTCTGTCCCCTTGCCCCTTCTCTTTTCCCTTCCCCCTCTTTTCACGTGGTCATGGCCACCCTCTACTTCTCTATTCTCTGTCTCTCTCTTCTTTTCTCTGCCTCTACTACCCACTTAACTCCCCTCCCCATGCCCTGAATAAACTCTATACCATCCTGTGACTGTTCCCTCACGGAGAAGAGATGCCTTGGCATGTGCCCGCTGAGACATCCCCTTCCCCCATACCTCACCACACACCCATAGACCATATTCTCTTTATCTCTTTATTATTTTTATAAACACATCATTACCTAAGGCCAGAAGTCATCTATCATCCCCACTCTTACGTATTTACTTACTTACTTACTTAAGCCTTTTGAAACATAATCTCAATGTATACTTAGGCAGGCCTCAAACTTCTGCCATAGTCTCCAATATACTGGGCTATAGTCATGCAATGCTATGGCCCTATACACTGTTTATCTTATCCATGGCTCTTTTTTTTTTTTTTTTTTTTTTTTTACCAGGCTAGTGTTCATTGTCTAGTTAAAACTAGAACTTAGTCACTCACAGATCAAGCAATAACCTCAACAAGAGCCAGTACATTATACAGAGATGCAGATGAAGAAGAAGGACCTTGGCAGTGTGCAAATTCCTGTCATCATACAGATAGTGTCTGTCAGTACAAGCACATCTGGGACAGGAAATAGCTAATATTTCTTTCTTCTGGGGCTGGAACTGCACACTGGAGCTGAAGTATGGTGTTGTAACATTGCTGATCAATTCTTTGGAGTCCTGGGAAACTGATACCTTGTGCCCCTCCCCCAACTGCCTTAATCAGATAGTGGGGACAAAGCAGGGGTTTGGGATATGGCATTTTTCCCTCAGTAGGACCTGGGGGATGGGGAGGTTCTTAGGATATATGGGTCCTAGAAATGGAAGGCTCTCAAATTGTTTAGCTTGAGCCAGGCCTGGTAGTAAATCTGGAATGCCAGGAATGTTAAAGCCAAAAGGCAGAGGGATCTTGAGTTTGAGGCTATGTGAACATGACTTTAAACTGCAATTTCTGCCTGTGAGATCATGGGTAGTGATTTGCCCTGTCTCTCTGAGCTGTAGTTTCTGCACTTGTAAGATGGCAAAAAAATGTTTGTCTCATAACATAGTTATGAAAGTCAAAATGAGACAGCATCTGTCCACAGACTCAGCACGTTAGCACTGAGTACAGAGCCAGCTTCAGTGGCAGTCCTCCATAATCACAGTACTGTGAAGCAGAGACAAAAGCTTAAGCGATACAAGGAGACCCTATCTCAAACACAGAAAGAATTTGGTATAAAGTTCACTTGTGGCATGCTTTCCTAGCAAGGATCAGGCCCTGTATTCAACCCACAGCCCAACAAAATAAAAGGCAAGTAAGCAAATAACATACACAAAAACCCAAAGAGGACTGAGATGGTGCTACGGATAAGAATATCTCTCTAAGCACAAGGACCTGAGTTTATATCCCCAGCACTGGTGTCAATAGCCAGGAATGGCAGTGCATACCTACAACACCAGCATTGCAGAGTCAGAGAACCAAAAAAGTTTTATTAGGTGGATGGTGTTTTTAATTAAAATATGTTAATTTTAAAAATATTTATTTATTTATTTATTTATTTATTTATTTATTTATTTAGTGTGTGTGTGTGTTGATGGAACCACCGGTGGAGATCAGAAAACAGATAGTAGCAGCTACTTCCTTTTATCATGTGAATCCTAGGGACTGAACTCAAGTCATCAGGCTTGCTGTCAGATGCCATCTTGCCTGTCTGGAAGATGTATTTAAATGAATATATATTAGAGCAATGAAGTGGTTTCTAGAAAACACATTGCTCAATCTTACCTTTAGGGAAAGTATTGTGGCCTAGTTGGTAGGCCTGTAGATTGATGACAACCTCCCGTAGTCACTAGACACAGAATAAACAGCTAGGGATAGAAGGCCCTTTTCATCCCCGTGAGTTCTCTCTGGAGAATGTGTTTCTCTGAGCCATTGGTCTTCTGTCCAGTGGGGTTCCCTGTTTTTTCTCAGGTGCTGCACTGAGTAAGTTTTTGTCCCCATAATAGCATATAAATGTTTGATTTCCAGAGATGACAACTGCGTACACACACCTGTTTGTCTGTCTGTCTGTATATGTATATGTTTGGAGGGTTTTGTTGGTTGTTTCATTTGTTTGTTTTTGACATTTGAGATTGTGGCCAGGACAGAACTATAAAGAGAACTAAGACAGAAGTAGTGGCTAATCATCAGAAACAGAGTTCTAGGCCTCAGCCTCTAGAATAGTTGATTAGCTTTCTTTTGCTGTTCTCATTACTGGGAGGAGCTGATACTCCATGAGATATGGGGGTAGTGATTAATCAAAAATGGCAGTCTTCAAACATTGGGGAAAAAAAAAAAGAGTGTAGAGAGGGTTGAGACAACACTACCTCATCAAGTACAGAGAGAATCACAACCCAAAGGCTCTCTGTCAAGTTCCTGCTTTTGTGGTGGAAAAGAAAACCAAAAGATTTTTTAACTCAAGTATTGAGTTAAAAGTTACATCTGAAACGTTGCTAGGAAACCTTTCTCCTCCTCCTCCTCTTCCTCCTTTTCCTCCTCTTCCTCTTCTTTTCTTCTCCTCCATTCTTTCTCCTCACCTCCTTCTCCTCACCTCCTCCTGCTCCTCCTCCTCGTCTTCTTAGTATGTGATTTTATAGAGTATTTCTCAAGATGCCTAGTTAGAATTATAGTCAGATAAGGTAAGACCTTGCTGTGAATGTGGTATAGATCCCTGAGCTGAGCCAGTTTGGGAACTCCCTGCTAAGCACTTCAGGGGAAAGTTTACATTTCGTATACCATATGGAAGAAGGAAGGTTTACAAACATCGGGAAAGGTCACCATTCATTATCTTACTAGAAAGACAGAGCACTGATACAGCTTCCTGTGAAACTGCACTTCACTGAAGAGAAGGGAGATAGTGAGGATACTAAGAACCCCAGATCCTCTCATGTGCTAGCCTTATAAGGACACGAGTCTCCAAGACTGTCTCTCCTCAGCCCAGCATAGGAAACAGGCTGGTCTGGAGTTACTGAGCAGAAAAGGGATTGAACTGAAGGGATCAGAAGCATATTGCAAAATGAGGCAGTTCAGGGCTGAGAGAGGACAGAGTGCCATCAGCTTCTTCTGACTATGGGACTGGCTCTGGGAGCCAACAAGCCACAGCAGGCTCCAAGATGACACATCTCTAGCCAGTGCCTCTGACTCTGTCTCAGGCACCAATGCTGTTTGAAGGCTGTCACATTTTTCTCCATAGGATTGTGTGTGTCACAATGAAACATAAACAGTTACAAAGATCCTAAATTAGAAAGTGGGTAAAACACACAATGCTAAATGTGGGGACACAAATGTGTGGTGGTCCTGTTCCCTTGTAGATGTTACAGTGTTCAAAATAAAAAGGTACCTAGCCCAGGCCAGGCTGGACCAGCAGGCTCTGATGTCCTCAAAGATTACCATAAATCCTTTGCCTTTTTTGGACTTTTATGATTTACAAACACTAACATTTAAGGATGACTTTATCCGGTTGACACAACCTATCTTCCTTTTGTCTTGAGACACATGCCTTTGACCACATCAGCCTTATCCTGATTACAAAGACGGCCTGTGACCCAGAAAAACCTGCATGATTTTGTTCTCCCTTTACCTTACCTGCTTCTGTGTTTCTCCCCGTCCCTCCCTTCTTTCCTTCTTCTCTTTCTCTCTTTCCTTTCTCTATCCCTCTCTACCACTACCTCCTTCCTTACCACCCTCCCTTCTTCTATTTATCCCTCCCTAGTCACCTCCTTACTTTGTCTTTATCTTTCATTCTTTCTCTCTCCCTCTTCCTCCTCTCCTCCTCTTCTTCTTTCCTCCTCTTCTTCCTCTCCCTCCTCCTTCCTCCTGTTCTCTCTCTCTCTTTCTTCCCTCTCTCTCTCTCTCTCTCTCTCTCTCTCTCTATATATATATATATATATATATATATATATATATATATATATATCTTCCTCTCTCTCCTCTCTCTCCTCTCCCTTCACGTCTGGACCTGCCACTGAGATCTGCACCCAGCCAGAACCAAAAGGAAATTTATTGTGGGTGATTTCTAAAATACATTTTCAGGAAACTTTGAAATATACTTCAGGAAACAGATTTCTTTTTCAAAGGGGTAAGAAAATACAGTAGGGTCTACAGAAATGGCTCAGGGGTTAAGAACACTTCCTCCCATGCAAAGTACCAGGGTTCAATTCCCATGATCCACAACCAAAGCAGATCCAAAAATCTTTTTTGGTATTCTCAGGCACCCACACATACACGTGCATACATACAGACACATATAAAGAAAAATTATTTTTATGTAAACCAAAACTATTAATGTGTTGAAAATTTGCATGGAAATTCCTGACAAGTATGAGCCTGCTTCTTGGGACATGATGCAGACAGTTTCTAGGGTTCTCATTTATCCTGGACAAGACCATGGTAGTTTAATGAATTCTCATGTTTTCGGTGATAGCCACAGTTGATTTTAGCACATCACTGAAATCAGAGTAACACACTGCCATCATTAGCTATGATTTCATTCCTTCCTATGTCCTCATTCTAGACTCCAGACAAACTCTAATCCAGTTTTCCTATATACAGACATCCCTTTTCTGAAGTTCCTAGGAAAGGGATCATAGACCATTTGAGGTCTAGTTTCAGTTTACATCAAAAAAGAGCAGGGTATTCTCTGGGGACATCTGTGTTATAGCAGGGATCAATATTTCATTATTTTCTATAATGGCATGCCACATATTTTGCCTAATTGCCAATTAATTCATGAGTTTAGTATCATTCTTTGGGTAAAGTGAATTAAAATTCAGAATCTGTCTTAAACAAAAAAGGGGGAAACCCTTATTAAAAACAAGCTTGAATCACTTTGACTTTATGGGAATAATAATAAAAAATGCCCGGAAATGATCATAAAAGAATATCCTAGAGATGATGAAAATATTAAATTCTTCTATCCCCCAGCATCACAGCAGAATCCTGTCTCGTCTCACATGTGGGGACGTAGGTTTGTGGTGTTGCATTATCTTCAAATTCAGGATAGTCCTGGGAATATTGTGAGTTCAAAACCAGTCTCAGCTATGATATAGAATTTTAGCTCAGCCAAAGCTACATAAAGAGAGCCTACAAAAAGGAAAGAATCACTAAATAAAGTGCAATGACTTAAGTTTTTTTTCCTTATAGTTAACTTTTATTCTTAAAGAATGAATTTTAATATTTTGGGTCAGTTATTAATATTATAACACCTCATGGGCGTATATATGTCAATTTTTTTTTATTTGTTAAATGGCATGTTTTTCTTTTCTTATTTTTTAAGCAAAATGTGGGTATACTTAAATATACCCACTATGTATAATTGACATTTGTAAAATTGTTTTGAATCAGAAATAAAGTGAGTAGCAGTGGTTAAGTCGAGCAAATTATACTAGTTGATTAATGGGCAAAAGTGGAAGGCCACAACTCATCACCAAATGCTTTCATATTTAATTTAAGAAAACACTCGAAACTAGCTGGGTACAGAGGATGCTTGCACTCAGTGGTTTGGGAATAGCCTCACACAATATTCACCTGGATAGTTCCAAACAATGTCCATGTTGGGGCGGGGAAATCCTACTCCCCCAACTTTGATTTCATTGAAATTAAAATATGGAATATTTAAAAAGTCCTAGGGGGTTATAATGCGTAGCCAGCACTTAGATGCATGTGTTCCAGGGTCTTGGATGAATTAGCTGTTCATGATATCCATGTGTGGTGCTACATGGCTTTGCCCACCACCACCACACATCTCCGTTTTCAGGTATCCGAAACTGCTTTGCCCAACTGAAATCTAATTCAAGAGATACCTCTAGTATGGCCGCGGTTGTTTTGCAAAGCAAAATGCATTCTCATTGGTTGGCACATCTCTCTTATTGTCATTTGTTTTCCTATAAGATTTTTCACAACAGTTCGGAATTTAGTCATAAATAGCACACAAAAACAAAGGGAATGAAAATGTTTTCTTCTGTAAAGAGAAATAAATTATGTTATTGTTGTTACTGCAATTTTACCTGTTTAAATTTTAAATTAAAAAAGCCGACACTTCTCAGAATACATATATGTGAGTCTAAGGAGAAAAATGGGAAAGAAAATAGAACAGAGAATGATGAGAACAAAGTATAACGACAACCTTTAGAAGAGGTCATGATGCATACTAGCCTAACTAATTAACGAAGTTTTCAATTCTGCCTACCATGTTGCTTGAATCGGGCATTGCTGCCTTACAGGAATACTTCTCATTTTAAAGCTTAGAGTTGGGAAAACACAATTTAAAACTGTCACTATGTGGTATCCATTTGTGAATAAGATAAATACATATATATTTTCTGCCGTAAGTCCGTAAATCCTTCAGCTCTAGATCCAGCGCAATAGTCAGTACTGGGCTATGTTCTCTCTCGGGGTGGGGGTTGGGGGCAGCCCTGCCTGATTGACAACATCTGTGAGAAAGAACTTGCTTTTTATTTATTTATTTATTTTTATTTTTGCTTGATTCACGCACGAATTGGTTCTGTCTACTGTCACTCGTAGCCAAGCCCAAAATGTTATCCAATCGGATACACCGGCTTGAGAATTGCCCAATCAGACACAAGAGAACGAGCAAGGAGGGCGGGCCTTCGCTGCTCCGCTGTGGCCTTTGTCTGTCCCCGGCCATCTTAGATCTGTAGCCTCGGCCGGTTCAGCAGATCGGAGATCACTGCGGCCCCTGTCTCCTGTGACAGTCGCGGCGGGGAGGCCCACGGAGGACGCGGGATGTCGGCAACGCCTGTCATGGTGAGTGCGGGCGTCCTGTAGCGGGGAAGCTGTCTCCGCACCCTCCGCCGCGGTCCCCGAGATCGTCCCTTCCGCGCCTGCGCCGTTGTCAGATCCTTGAGCACTGGGCTGGAAGGTGGGGTGTGCTGGAGTCCACAACTTGGGTTTCCTTCAAGAGAGGAGCCGGGTCCGTGGAGTCTGCAGTCACTTATATGTAAAGGAAATGCAGCCCAGCTCAGAGGCCAGTAAGCAAAGGAGAGATTCCCCCTTCTGGGACATCCCACCTTTGACCGCAGTTGCCTAAGAGAATTTCAGGAGGAGTCTGAAAGAAGCAAAATCAGTTTATTACAGTGTTATCTTGCTGCTTTCTCAGTAAAGGTTTCCTGCAACTTGGCGTCCCTTAACAGTGCTTAGCAGTCACTTAACAGTTCAGTGCTTAAGCAAACTTTAAGAGTTGAGTAAAATTTGAGAAGTAAGGTACACGATACATGAGTTGGTTTACATATTTCTCTTGTCTGTAGAAAACACTGGTCTTACCTCAAAAGGATTAGAGAGAGTTTATTCTGGGACAGATATGAGTCACCCTGTTCAGAAGCATGTATTTAAGTTGCCCTAAATGACATGTCCCAACGTGGATGTGGTTACATGAGGTTTTGTAGTGAAGAACAGAATCGAGGCATTTATCAAAGACACTCGTGGACACGTCAGGCTAGATTGGTCACAGCCATGCAGACAAAGCTGTTACAGATATGAGCGATTGTCTGATGGAGGAAGCTAGCGGTCTGCACCACGGATACAGTCCCAAGTTTTAAGCTGATAGTTGATGTTAGGCCACAGAGAGAAGATGAATACCAACTGGATATTAAGGGAACTGACGATAACAAAGAATTCTAACTGCATTCGCAGTGTTCCGGCTCCACAGAATCATGAAGTTTTGGTCAGCCAAGAAACCTTATAAAGTCTTTAGAACTCATTTGGAATTATTTTCAGAGGACAGGAGATACTTGAGTTTCTACTCCTTAAGAATTTCCTGGCTAGGGAGATGGTTCTGTTAGTAAAGGCACATCAGGTATGATGGTGTGAACTGCATCCCTGGAACTCACGTGATGGATGGAAAGAACACCAGTTCTTTCCCAACAAGTTGAGGAATAATGGCAACAACTAGTAAAAGTCTTTCTTTTAGTAATTAAGCCATCATGCTTCCATAAGAGCGGAAAACTATAGTTTAAAAAAAAAAACCAAACCCACTACAGTTTCTAACATATGCTAGTCTCAAGTCAGAACTAAGGCATTTCTGTTGGAGCGGCATGTGTATGACATATGCAGTGCCAAGTGCAGTGTGAACAGAAGGCAGGTGGCAGCGAAGTACCAAAGGTAGCACAGATGAACGTGGCAGAAACACCTTGGATGCATTATGGATTTGATTTTGAGTTATTTTTAAGTCATTGGGTATTACCGTTGCCCATTCATTTCTGATTCTTGTAGTCAGTGACTATGAGGAATAGGATGTATTCTGTATTCAGTGTTTTCTGGGAATTGGACCCATGCCCTTGCTCCATCCAGACCCGCTGTGTACCATTGCACTACGCCACCGTGACATCTGCCTTTTCACAGGCTTGGTTATTCTTCACAGATTTCATGTCACGTTTATGTGATTGAGTCTATGTATGCTTTTCTCTTGCTATTAACATAAACCTTGTATACATATGTATTCTATGTATACTGACACATTTTTCTGAAGTATCTCTTGACTGCAAAGATAATGAAAGTTTTTTGAACTTGACAGCCAAGCTAATAGTATACTTTGAGAAAATTTAAGACAATTACTTAACCTGCTATCCTGCTGTGTACTCATAGAGCCCACTTCAGTTTAATGTGCCTTTAAGAGAACAATGTAAGCAATCTTACTATGCCTTGAATTTCCCAAGTAGTCAGCTTTTCAGACCTAAACTAAATGCATGACTTTAATCTTAAATTATGAACTATTCCATGCCCCTGACCCAGAGTATTATATGTATGTGCTATGTTGATTATTTGCTGAAATTACCCAAGAGGTTGAAAGCAACAAATACTCACCAAAATTGTTGGAAGTAACATGTGGATATGGTTTGATAACATCTGTTTGTGGTTATATTTGCTATTCTGGGTCAGTAGGGAGCAGTAAAGTAACTTCTTACCATGCAAAACTCTGTTAAACTTTTTTCTTTGATTTTTTTTAAAGATTTATTTATTTTATGTATATGAATACACTGTAGCTGTCTTCCGACACACCAGGAGAAGTTATCAGTTCCCATTACAAATAGTTGTAAGCCACCATGTGGTTACTGGGACCCCTAGAAGAGCAACCAGTGCTCTTAACCACTGAGCCATCTCTCCAGCCCTTAAAATTTTCTGTAAAGACCCCTCATTACTTCCCACCCCATGTTTTCTGTGCTATTTAATGAAGACACAGTGAAGCTCTTTGTTAGGGACAGAACAACAACACAGGGTAAGAAATGAAGTTTAAATTTGGACTCTCTCTTAGTCAGTTTAATATAAGAAGGGATATGTATTTTTATTCCTTAATGTGTTATTGGATACACTGTAGATTTCGTTTCATTATATTTGTGTGAATCCACATTAACAAAAAGGGATATTTGTATTGATGTTGCTTTCTTTAATGATAAAGAATACACACCAAGCTGCAGCTTACATAAGGCACTAGCAAGTCACTCCTACACAGAAAAGAACAAATCCCAGTTTTTATTCCCAAGTCTGAGGACTTGGGTTGATAAGAAGCATTGTCATTCCAGGAGTCAGTGTCATTTGAGGACATTGCTGTGTACTTCACCTGGGAGGAGTGGCGGGACCTAGACATGGCTCAGAAATTGCTCTACAGGGACGTGACGCTGGAGAACTACAGTAGCCTGGTGTCCTTGGGTGAGTAACTCCCTGTATTGCTCAGTAGCAGTTGTTTTCTGTTGGTAAGTAGAGGAATGTTCAACCTGAGTTCTGTATTGTATCTTTGAGCTGATATGTGGTGATGGCATGCATTTCTGGAATACAGTGTGGCTTTGCAACACACTTAAACAAATCAGATGGTATTGTATAATCAGAAGATGAGCTAATCAGAACAGTGATCACTTAGCCATATTCTACTTGTTTAAGATAGGAAAATTTAAAATCATTCAGCTATTTTGAAATATTTAATTACTTGTTGCCCACTATTTATTTACTTTCATATTAGAGAACCATAAGTTATTAATTTCTACTTACATCTACCCCAGTAAATATTATACATTCTCTCCTCCCAGTCCCCATACCTTTTTCACACTGTAATAACCAGTTTATTCCCCATTATTTCTTTGAAATTGCCTTTAGCTTTTGACTGTAACTAGAAAATATAGCATTTTTCTTTCTCTGACATAGCTCACTTTTGTATTGTGGCTTTCCTAGGGAGATGCCAAAGATCTGTTCACTACAGATACGGGGGGAATCAATGACCAAAAAAATACCTTGTAACTTACAGTTTTGCAAAGAATTGAGTTTAGTGGTGATAAAGAAGCCAACTGGGGCAAGGCAGTAGTAATACATACCTTTAATCCCAGCAGAGGCAGGTGGATGGCTGTAAGTTCAAGGCCAGCCTGGTCTACTGTCCCCATGTTCTCAGAAATAAGACTCAGACTTAAAATATATTTACAAGTCCTTGGCTGTGTAGCTAGGCTCATCTCTGACCAGATAATAACCCATTTATTCTAATTTACATTCTGCCACATGGCTGGTTATCTATGCTAAGGTACCATGCATCTGTCTCATCACATCTTCTGGGGTGCATCTCCCATGCCTGGCACTATCCTACAATCCTTTCTGCCTCTTGGATGGTCCACCTTATGTTTTTTGCCTATAGTATAGGCCATAAGATTTGTTACTGACAGATGCCACATTCATACAGACACAACATACTTGCTCTACAGTTACCATCTACAGAGCAAGTTCCAGGACAGGCAAGGCTACACAGAGAAACCCTATCTCTCTCTCTCTGTCTCTCTCTGTCTCTCTCTCTCTCTCTCTCTCTTTCTCTCTCTCTCTTTCACACACACACACACACACACACACACACACACACACACCACCACCACCACCACCACCAACAACAACAACAAAACAAACAAACAAAAAACAAACACCCCCCCCAAAAAAAAAACAAAAAACAAACAAACAAACCAACAAAAAAAATAAAACCAAGAAATCAAAAAAAGGCTAGATGGTTTAGCTGAGTTCATTCTTCACACTACATATACTGGTTATTTTTGTTGTTGTTATTCCCGGGCCAAACAGCTTTAGAAGGAAGTAATTGGTTATGGCTCACAATTTCAGGGTACAGTCCATTACTGCACAGAAGTCATTATGTCAGGAACCACTGATGACATTGTCCACTTGATAATACCCCCACCCACCCACTGGAGTGATGAGTGCTCCTTCTAAGCTAGCTTCCTTGTCCAGGGAACCATGTAGATATTTTTCCCTCCTTTTCACCATCTCTCCAGCCTCAGCGTTCTCCTCCTAATTTTGTTTCCAACTCTTTTTTTTTTCATGACTTCCTGCTCTTTTCTAATTTATTCTTAAATAATCATGCATTATTTTTCCAGTTTCATTGTGTTTGCTTTCATACTCTCTTCTGCTTATTTACATATTCATGCTATTTGGAGTTATGTATCTTTGTAGTTTAATGCCACACATGGGTAATATTCAAGTCTGTGAAGGAGGTGATTGTAAATACTTTCTAACAAAAGTCTCTGATTTGCCCATGATAGCACAATTCCTCCCACGGAAGGGCATCTGTCATCAGGGAACCTGGCTGCACATTGGCAGAAACTATTCAAGATTTCTCATTTACAGGCTGCTGCGTGACCAAACCTGAGTTGATCCTCATGTTGGAACGTGAATTTGGGCCATGGAGAGTAGCAGATACCTCAGTATGGAACCTTCCAGGTCAGTCAGTGCATAATGGGTGATGGGAATGTCATCAGATGCTTGTCATGGTGAGCTGGTTTTGCCAAGTTTTACCCAGAGCCAGACTGGAATGTGGTTGGCTTTATGAATCAGACAGGGCCTAAAGATGCTTCTCCACTTAAAACCGCCTCCCTGTTTCATTGCTCAAGTACATTGTGTAGAGACTTAGTTTCTTATTTGAGGTCAAGTTTAGCTAGCAGATGCATGATTTTATATTGTTTTTTCTGACATTTTTTTTTTATGTCTTATCATGTTCTTAGGGTATTGAAAAGAAGTATCTATTTGCCCCATCTTACTTTTACAGTTTCTATTGCTGCGATAAAACAAATGACCAAAAACAAATTCTAAAAGAAAGTGTTTACTTGAGTTTATGGCTTTGGAGGGTTACAGCACATGACAGTGGAACAAAGGCATGGCAGCAGAAACAGCTATGAACTGCCTTCTCAAACTACAAGTGGGTGGCAGAGAGGCACACCGAGAATGACAGCAGTCCTTTGAAACCTCAAAGTCTGCCCCATGTGACACACCTCTTCTAACAAGGTCACACCTCCTAGTCCTTCCAGATTTAGACCAAACATTCAAATATGAGCCTATACAGACCATTCCTATACACCGAAATATGCAGTGCCTCACTAGCCCAAAGAGAGATTCCATTCATTCCATCTGGTAAAGAAGTGAGCTTTTTAATGTCCTTTGGAGTATGAAGGTGGCTTTGAGAAAGTTGTATCTCCCCAAATCTCAACCTTAGTTAGTTCTTACCTCTTTATGTCACATGAAGTTGGCCAGTGTGTGTGGGGGGGGGCGGGTGGGGGGATCCTCTCTGAAATCTCAGCTGCTCCACTGGGAAACTCACAGTGGCTAGGATTGTCTATACAAAATTTTCACCAGGTAAATCAGTCAGCATTCTAGCATGTGATTTGGGTAGGGAGGGTACATGAGCCCCAACTCCAAGCTAAGAAACTATTGACAATTATGGCTGTTGAGGAAGTTCAGTTAGTTTTCTTTAGGGCTGTGGCTCCTGATAGGTTGACCATGCTATAGTGATGACCCTACAGATACCCATGGGTATACAGGCAGCACACATTACAGGCAGTGGGTCAGAGAGAGAGTGGAGAGGAGACTGGGGTGAATGTAGACAAGTTATGAGGAGAAGTTGTAGTGGGATATCTTCCCACTACGTTCGTATAAAGCTCGGCGATTGGAATAGGTGGAGTGAGGAGTTAGAAGGAAGAGGAGGAGCTAAGAGAGAGGACAGAGATGTAGGAGCCATGGAGAGCCACCCATGTATCAAGAGCAGCCCTGGGTAACAACTTATATCTAGGTTAGTTAATTGGTTAATACTTTCAATTGTGTGGGCATCTTGATATTTGAGCATTACCAAATATATAAAGCTATTGGATAATCTTTAAACAATAGAGTCTCATTTCTGCCGGTACCACATGGATGGTGGGATGGTCTGGGCTCAGCCCAGTCTAGTAGAGAAAGTGTGGGAGATTGGCAGAGCCATCTCTCACGCTGGTATCTTATGGGTGCCAGGGCCAGTGTTTCTGGCTGGTCGTTTCTAGCTGTGGCACTCCTGTGGCCTCTAGCCACTTCCAGCTGTGGAGTGCTTGGCTTCAGGCCACAGAGTATTGTGGCCTGAGCTAAGCAGAGCCAATGAGCTTAGATAGTCAGCCCAAGAAAATGCCAGTCTAAATATTAACAGTAACAAGAAGTAGCAATGAATATGGTCAAAGAATATTCATTCAAAAATATATCTGTGATATATTTTTCTTTACTTTATTGTCGTGACTGAAGGCCATGGTATCCTGAAGTCCACCGCAGCTATTATGTTTTGAGATGATGATGCATATTTCAAAACCAGGAAATAGCTGTGCTAGTCTTAACATGATACCTGTCACTCCTGCCCGTGTCACTAGAAGTAACATTTTATTTTTTGTTGTAATAGATGAAAATTCAAGTGTTGATGTGTGCCGCCTTTTTTATTGTCTATTCCTGTGTTGATGGACACCTACATTGATTATGTGCCTTGACTTTTAAATAACTGCTGCAATAAAGAGGAGTGACACTTTCTTGGCAAAAGGCTGACTTTATTTTCGTTTATCTCTGCATGGCCAGTATGGGATGTGCTAGTTCAGTACATGGCTTTTTGAGCAGTATCATATTATCATATTGCATATTAGGTTATGTGACTCTTCAGTATTGTTTCCTTTATATCATAGATGTGAACATAGATATTGTGACTGCAGTGCAGGGGTGATCTTCCTTGTGGTTTTGATGGTCATCTCCCTCATGGTTGGGTAGTACACATTTGTTCATTTATCTAATCTCTTTTGTATTGCATTTTGGACAAGTATCTCATTTAGGCTGTTTACCCAGATTGCATCAGGTCACTTGCTTTCTGCTATTAAGCTGTTTTTGAATTTTTACATATTCTGAATCTCGTGTTGCCAATATTTTCTCATTCTTAAGATTGAGTCTTCATCCTGTTGATTCCTTGCTTTTCTCCATAGTCAATTTTCTGTTTAGTGAAATCCCATTTGTTGGCTTGTTTTTGTTTTTGTTGACTATGTTTCTGGCATATTTAAAAATACTCTATCTTCATTGTCTCAAATGTCCCTGCACAGTTTCTGTCAAGTGAATATTTTGTAACTGAGATGATTCACATGTGATCACTGTAATCAGTTTGTGTTCCTTTCTACCTTTCTACTTTTGATGAGAATTTTTAAATGCATGTTCATCAGAAATATTATTGGTTGTGTAGTTTGTTATGTCCATGTCTAGTTTAAAAATCATTCCAATACTAGTATATAAAGAAGCAGGTAAGAACTTTGCTATCCCTCACTCCATGTGTGTGTGTGTGTGTGTCTGTCTGCTTATTTTTCTACTCTGTTCTCTGAGAATTTCACACCCATATAAAAACGTATTTTGATCATGTCAACATTTAGCGCCTCCCAGACCCTCTTTTATATCCCCTTCTCAACTTAGTGTCCTCTTTTTATAGCCCACTAAATTCAGTCAGTGTTGTGCTTATGTGAATGTGTAGGGCCATAGACTAGAGAATGGACGCCCCACCAGGAGCCACATCACCGAAGAACGCTGGCTTCATCAGACTTCTACTGTTAAAGCTCCTCAGATAGAAACGGGAATTTATGAGGCCTGTTTTTTTATTCATGCTGGAACTTTTGCTCCTTTGATCCTGTGTAAGCCCTCTCTAGGTAATCCCAGCTGCTGTGACATCATGAGTCCACTTAGTGCTGCTAGAGATGCCTGTATGTATGTATGTATGTATGTATGTATGTACGTACGTACGTACGTATGTATGTATCCATCCTTGGGCCATAGGCAGGGTTCAGGAGCCTCATCTCTAAAGAAAAGACTCTCCCAGCAGGCATTCATTGCCAGTCATCACTCAGTTAGGGATGGAACTTTGTAACCACCTCCCCATCCATGGTGGAACTTTCTCTGGCTTGATTTTGGCTCACTCCTGTGCATGCTGACACAGTCTCTTTAAGTTCATTTTTTCTTTTGGTTTCGTAACCAAACAAAATTCCTATGTCAGTGCTTATGAATCAAAACATTATTTTTTACTTGAATGAATATTTGATTGCATGTACATTTGTGTATAGGGCATGTTTCTTCCATCCTCCACCCCAGTTTTCAGTTTTTTCATGTTTCTGGGTTATTTTAAAATAGCCAGATTTTTTTTCTTTCTATACCCGGTCCATTTTCTATGAGGTCTTTTTGCATTTTACATACTTCGTTAGGTGAGCTAGTTCCGCTGCAAACTTTCTGGGTTTTCTGGGTTGTTTTTGTTGGTTTATTTGGGTTTGTTTTTTGTTTTGCTTTGTTGTTGTTTTAATGACCTCATTTTATTCAGTGGCCTTAAATATGTGTGTGTGTGTGTGTGTTTTAATTTCATTGTGTTATCTTTTATTTTTCTATTCTGTTTACTTAAGTTTAAGAACAGTCATTATTTTATGCTATCATACAGCTTAATGTGATTTGAAAATAATATCCCATTCAGTAAAGAATGTGAATATAAATCTTGTCTCCAGAGAGTTTCAGAACCACCCATCTTAGCAGAGTTCCTGAGGTAGAGCTGCTGTCTTTTATCACTGGACCTGACTTGGCACATTTGGATCAACTACCTCATTTCCTTTTTACAGGGTACTGCATGACCAGACCAGAATTGAACATCAAGTTACAGCATGGATTTGAGCCATGGGGTGGCTCAGAAGCCTCACTCTGGAGCCTCCCAGGTCAGTTAGTACATACTGTCCTAAGGAGGGCAGAGGGGGAGAACTCAACATGTATTGGTTATGCTGATTGGTCTCTTTGCACCAACTTTGACCAAACCTAGCTTATCAGAGAGCTGATCTCATGGATAGTTCCTGTGCAATGTACAAGACAGTTTCCATGCCTCCCCTATCAGATCTCTAAGGAGTACTAATATCAGCACTCCAAGCTACTCAATATTGTCGAAAATGAAGGAGCATTTCTAAATTTCTTTCACAGAGCCACTGTTACATTGACACCAAAAGACCCAATTTAAAAAGGCAATTATAAACGAATGGTTCTTATAAAGATAGATGTAAACATTCTCAATAAAATACTTAAAAACCAAAATGAAGAACACATCAAAAAGATTATGTGGCATGATCAAGTCAACTTCACCCCAGAGATTCAGGGCTGGGTCAACACTGTAAATCAATAAACATAATTCACACAAACACACCAAAGAGCAGCAAACACATGATTATTTTATTTGATGCAGAAAAGGCCTTTGACAAAATGCAAAATATCTTCATGGTAAAAGTCCTGGAGAGACTAGGGATACAAGGAACTTACAGAAAATCTATATAGCCAGTATCAACCTAAATAGAGAGAAACTCGAAACATTTCTCCTGAAATCAGGAACAAGACAAGACATGGCTGTCCACTCACTACACCTGTTGACTATAGTACCTGAAGTCTTAGCTAGAGTAATATGGCAACTGGAGGAGATCAAAGGTACAAATAGAAGGAAGTCAAGTAGCTTTTTTTGCAGATGATACGATCTTATCTATCACCCTATTTTTTTATATGGAGGTGTGTTTTTTAAGATGTTTTTCCCAATACACATATAGATCTTTTAAGACATTTTTGTTGGTTAGCTACTTTATCTAATTGAGTATTTGTTTTTCATTTTAAATTGTAGTGGATTTTCTTTGTTTGTTGGTGAGGTTTGTCGTCACACTCTTTTACCATTTTTTCTTTGTTTACTCTGTAGATAGTTTACTTTGTATTATGGAGGAACCAATACAATGAGAAACAGTTTCTTTAAAGGATTTCCATTCATTGAGAGAAAACTGAAGGATGGTTATGATGTATTCTGGTGAGATAAGAACTACAAAGAATATTTACCTGGTGGAAGGAAAGAAACATATTTTTGTTTCTTTTGTTTTGTCTTCTTTCTAATCTCAAAGAAAATACTAAAGTCACCTAATTTTTTAAGGTATTATTCATTGCTTTTAGCTGAACTTTAAGATTACAGTTTTTTTTTAATTGAAAATTGTTTTGTTTTATTTTATTTTTCTCACATAATATATGCTGTTACTGTCTTCCTTCCTTGACTCCTCCCAGGTTCTCACCACCTCCTTTCCCATCCAGGTCTGCTCCCTTTCTGTCTCTCATGAGAAAATAAACAGGCTTCTAAGGCATAATTAAAACAAAACAAAACAAAACAAAAACTAACACATTGGAGTTGGACAAAGCAAAGAAATAGAAGCAAAAGAACCCAAGAAAAGGGATAAGAATCAGAGACGCACTCATTCACACACTAGGAATCCCATAAAACACTACGGTGTATGCCATAACATATACATAGACGTGGTACAGACCCATGCAGGTCCTGTGCATGCTGTGTCAGTCTCTGTGAGTCTGTATGAGCTTTGATCATGGTGATTTAGAGGACCTTGTTCTCCTAGTGTCCTGTGTCCTCTGCTGTCTCTTATGCTCTTTCCTCCTCCTCTTCCTCTTCCTCTTCCTCTTCCTCCTCCTCCTCCTTTTCCTCCTCTTCTTCCTCTGAATTCTGAGTAGAAGGAGACATCCCATTTAGAACTATGTGTTTAAGAGCTCTCATTCTCTGAATAATATCTTGCGTTAGGTCTCTATATTTGTTTCCCTCTGCTGCAGGAAGAAGCTTCCCTAAAGATAACTGAGCAGGGGCTGAGCTATGAGTATAGCAGAATGTCTGTAGGAGTTATTTTATTACCCTCCCCCCTCTTTAAAGTATAATATTTGGTTTTCCCATAGGTCCCTTGACTATCTAGTCTTTGGTTCTTCTTGTTCACCCAAGCAGTGTCTGCTATGGATTTCAATTCACGGAGTGGGACTTAGTCAAATCAGACACTGGTTGCTTACTTTCACAAACTTTGTGCCAGCATTGCCTAACATATTTTCCCATCAAAACACCATTGTAGATCAAAGGATTTGTAGCTAACTTAAGAGTTTACGTTTCTCTTTTGGCAGGGTAGTTAGTATACAAAATACCTTCCTGAACCAAAGACACTAGAACATAGGGATAAAGTCTCTATAGGCGCCAGGCAAACTTCTCCATGTTTGAGTACTTGTCTAGGTGTTATCTTCAGCAGTAGGGATTTTCAGTTTGTGAAGAACAACCTATAGTCTTGACAACAGCCTGGGTTGTTTGAGAATTTCCTTCGAACCCCTTTGGCCTTGCAACTCAATTAGATGTAATTCAATTTCAGTTCCTAGAGCTTCATTTTGTCACAAGAGATAGCCAGTTGGGACTCTATTTTCTTGATTATTTGGCAATTTCATCAAGAACACCTTTATATATGCACCTATTTTTAAACGCTTCTACTGTATTAGGTTTCCGTGCTATCTCTCAAATGGCTGTAAATTTTAGTTGACTCTCCCTGTATTCTGTCCCTCATCCCTTTTACTCCTTTTTGTTCCCACTTAATCATCCCATTTCAATCCCCTCTATCCATTCATAACTATCAATTCAGTTTCTCCGACCTTACAAAATATATCTGTGTCCTTTAATCCCTTACACTGTACCTAACCCCTGGTTCTGGATACCTCATTCAGGTTTATTTTTCTTTATTTTTTATTAATAATTCCATTCATATACATCTCAAATGATATTACCCTTCCCAGTTACCTCTCCCAGGGACTAAACCACCAATCTAGGAGTGTTCAGGGAGGGATCCTTGGCTTCAGATACATATATAGCAGAGGATGGTCTTGTCTGACAGCAATGGGAGGGGAGGCCCTTGGTCCTGTGCAGGTTATTTTTCTAGTGCCATCTATTTACCTGTAAATTTCCCGATGTCTTTTTTTTAACAGCTGAGTAATTCTCCATTGTGTAAATGTACCACATTTGCCTTATCCATTCTTCTGTTGAAGGACATCTAGATTGTTTAAAATTTTTAGTTATTATGAATAGAGTACAACGAACATGGTTGAATAGATGTCTCTGTGAGAGGATAAAGTATCTTTTGAGTATATGCCGAGTGGTATAGCTGATTCTTATGGTAGATAGATTCCCATCTTCTTGTGATCCACCATACCAATTTCCTTAGCAGCTGTACATGTTTGCACTCCCATCAGTAATGGGGAAGTGCTTCTCTTGCTCCATGTCCTCGCCAGCATAAGCTAACACTTTCGTGATATCTTAGACAGGTGTGAGATCAAATCTCAACGTAGTTTTGATTTTCATTTGCCTGAAAACTTAGGATATTGAACAGTTATCTAAGTGTTTTCCAGCCATTTGACTTTCCTCTATTGAGAGTTCTTAGTTTAGATCTGAACCCTGTTTTTCTAATTCACTTACTTAGTTTCTTGATCTGTAGTTTTTTGAGTTCTTTATATGTTTTGGCTGTTAGCCCTTTATCAGATATGTAGTTGGTGAAAATCTTTTTTCCATTCTGTAGGCTGCCACTTTTTCCAAATGACAGTGTCCTTTGTCATGTAGAAGCTTCTCGCTTTCATGAGATCCCATTAACTGTTGATCTTAGAGCCTGTTCAGAAAGTCTTTTCCTATGTCAGTGGGTTCAAGTCTGTTCCCTACTTTCTCTTCTATCATGATCAGTGTATCTGGCTTTATGTTCAAGTCTTTGATCTACAGGGTAATAAATATTGATCTATTTGGATTCTTCTACATGCAGCCATCCAGTTTGACGAATACCATTTGTTGAAGATACTTTCTTTATTCTGCTTTGTATTTCTGGCCTCTTTATCAAAAAGCAGGTGTCAGTAGATACAGGGATTTCTGTCTGCGTATTCAATTTGATTTCACTGATCAGTGTTTCTGTTTATTTGCCAATTAAATGCAGTTTTTGTTACCATATCTCTGTAGTGAGTCTTGAAATTGGCAATGGTGATACCTCCTGCATTTCTTTTATTATTCAAGATTGTTTTAACTATCCATGTTTTTTTTTGTGTGTGTCTCCATATGAAGGTGAAAATTGTGCCTTCAACATCTGTGAAGAATTGTGTTGGAATTTTGAGGGGAATTGCATTGAATCTGCAGTTTTATTTTAGTAGCATGGCCATTTACTACACTAATCCTGTATAACCAGGAACAATCATCCAATATTCTGATACCTTCTTCAGTTTCTTTGTTGAATGTCTTGAAGTTCTTATCAATAAGCTTGATTTGAGTTATTGCAAGGTGGTGTATATTACTTGAGGCTTTTATGAAGGGTTTTGTTTCCCTGATTTCTTTCTAAGTCTGTGTTTCATTTGTATATGGGAGAGCTACTGATTTTTTTTAGTTAATTTTGTATTCAGCTACTTGCTGAAAGTGTTCATCAGCTATAGAGGTCTCTCAGTGGAATTTTTAGCGTCACTTGTATGTAATATCATAGCATCTGCAAATAAGGATGCTTAGAGCTTTTTCTTTCCATTTTTATCTTGATATCCTTCAGTTGTCTTGTTGCCTCAGCTAAGATCTCAAGTATTATATTGAGTAGGTGTGTAGAGCGTGGACAACCAACCTTGTCTTATTCCTGATTTTAGTGGAATTGCTTTCAGTTTCCATTTAATTTGATGTTGACCAAATGTTTGCTGTAAATTGTCTTTCTTATATGAAATTATGTCATTTGTATCCTTAATCTCTTCTAGGACTTTATCATGACTGGTTGTTTGGATTTTGTCAAAGGCCTTTTCTACCTCTTTTGCTTTTTATCTTTTAGTCTGTATATATTGTGATTCCATTTATTGATTTATGTATGTTGAACCATCCCTGCATCTCTGCCTACTAGATCTGTGTAGATGAACTTTTTAATGCGTTTTTAGATTTATTTGCAATTTTCCATTTATGTTTATGAGAGAAATTCATCTTTTGGGGGACTTTTTGAGGTTTGGGTGGCAGGATAACTGTGGCTCTGTAAAACAAGGAGGGGACAAAGTTCCTTCTGTTTCAGTTATGTGAAATAATTTGAGGACCACTGACATTAAATCTTTGAAAATCTGGTAGAATTCTGTACTAAAATCCTCTGACTCTGGGTTTTTGGTTGTTTTTTGTTAGTTTATTTGATTTTATTTGGTCGTTTTTGTTTTCTTTTTTTCTTTGGCAGACTTTTAATAACTTTTTTGATTTCATTAGGGGTTATAGATCTGTTTCAGTTGCTTATCTGATCTTGATTTAACTTTGAAAAGTGATATATATTGAGAAAATTATCGATTTCTTTTTTATTTTCCAATTTGATAGAGTATTGGTTTTTAAAATATATCTTTATGATTCTTTAATTTTCTTGGTGTCTGTTGTTATCTTTATGGTTTTTATCAATACATTATCTCTGTTTCATTGATTCTTCATATTGTTTTCTTTCTTCATTGTTTTTGTTTTAATGATTTCAGCTCTGAGTTTTATTATTTCTTGTCATCTACACCTTTTGGGTGTGTTTATTTTTTCTCTTTGTTTTAGAGTTTTCCAGTCTGCTGTTAAGTTACTAGTATAAGATCTCAATTTTTTTCTTAAATGTTAATGTTTTGGGTATAAACTTGCCTCTTAGAATCACCTTCATTATATTCTATAAGTTTTAATAAGTTGTGTTTTCATTTTCATTCAATTCTAGAAGATCTTTGATTTTTGTCTTGACCCACATTTTATTAAGTAGTGAGTTGTTCAATTTCCACAAGTTTGTAAACTTCCTGTTTGTTTCTGTTGTTGTTGATATCCTGATAGAATCCATGGTGGTCAGATAGGATACAGGGTGTTATTTCAGTTTTTTATTATCTGTTGAAACTTGCTTTGTGTCAGACTATTTGGCCATTTTTGTAGAAAGTTCTCTGAGGTTCTAAGAGAAAGGGGTGTGTGTGTGTGTGTGTGTGTGTGTGTGTGTGTGTGTGTGTGTGTTTGGTTCAAGCTGTAGTGGTATTTCTTTTATGAACATGGGTGTCCTTGTGTTTGGTGTAGAGTTGTTAAGAATTGAAATGTTGTCTTCTTAGTGGATTGTTCCTTTGATGTGTATGTAGTATCCTCGATTTCTGCTTGTTAGTTATCGTTAGACGTTTATTAAAATGCTTACACTAGATTGCTTCTTAGGTCTATTTGCTTGAAATACCTTTTTCAAACCCTTTTATCTGAGGTGATGTCTATCCTTGATATTAAAGTGTGTTTTCTTGAATGTTGCAGACAGATGGTACTTGTTTTTAAATACATTATTTTAGTCTTCATATTTTCATTGGAGAATTGAGACTATTGATGTTGAAAGTTATCAGTGAGCAGTAATTGTGGATTCCTGTTACATTATTATTAGTGTTATTATTATTATTAGTTGTTGTTGTTTCTACTAGCACCTTTTATAAGGCTGGATTTGTAGATAGATATTGTTTAAATTTGGTTTTAACATAGAATATTTATTTTCTCCATCTATAGTGACTGAAAGTTTTGCTGGATATGGTAGTCTGTGCCAGCATTTATGGTCTCTTGAAGTCTGTAACACATCTTCCCAGACCCTTATGACTTTCATTGTCTCCATGGAAAAGTCTGGTGTGAGTCTAATAGTTCTGCCTTTATATGCTGCTTCATTGCTTTCCTTGCAGATTTTAATATTCTTTCTTTGTTCTGTATGTTTATTGTTTTGATTATTATGTGCTGAGGGAACTTCTTTTCTGGTTCAGTTCTGCTTCTTGTACTTTGATCAGCAGCTCCTTCCTTAAGTTAGGGAAATATTTTCTGTAATTTAGTTGAAAATGTTTTCTATGCTTTTGACCTGTAATTCTTCTTCTTCTATTCCAATTATTCTTAAATGTGACCTTGATCATAGTGCTCCAAAATTGCCTAGCTGTTTTGTGCCTTAAGTTATTATTGTTGTTATTTGTATTGTTTTGGTTTTTTTTTATAGATTTAACACTTTCTTTGACTAGCATATTCATTCCTTCTGTCATTTATTCAATGCCTGAAATTTTCTCTTCTATCTTTTACATTCTGTTAGTGAGGCTTGACTTCAAGATTCCTGTTCAAGAGTCTAAATTTTTAATTTCCAGGGTTCCCTCAGTTTTGATTTTTTTCTATTGATTCTGTTTCCATTTTCAAGTTTTAAATAGTTTTATATCCTTCTACTTTTTTTATGTGTGTGTCTTCACACAGATAAAAATTTTAAAAATTTAAAAAATAAATTTGTAAATATGCACTTTAAGGACCTCTATTATATTCACAAAGTCTATTTTAAGGTTGTTTTCTTGTTCTTCAGCTATGTTGGAATACTCAGGACCTGCCTGAGTAAGCTTGCTGGGCTATAGTGGAGACATTGTCCTGGTTGTTATTGATTGTATGTTTACTCTGCCTTTCAGGGTTGTAGGAGAGTGTGTTGGCTATGTGTTACCTGGTAGGAAATTCTTCTGGGATCTTGATGGTTGTGGCCATCTGGGTTTTAGGGAAAATGTGTTTCTAGGTATTGGGAGCTGAAACTTAGGAATGGGGATGGGATTGGAAGAGAAAGAGGGGTACACAGGAGGGAGAAAAGCAGGATATCACACCAGGATTGGCTTAGTCCTCTGGGAATGCAGGCAGAGATTAAGAGGCCACATCAAAAGGTCTACTATAGAGCCAGGGATGAACCTGGGGCATTGGACATGGAGGAATCTGGAAAGAAGTGAAAATCTGCATTTAGCCTATTTGTTTTCTAGTTCATGGTCTGTGGGTTCCTAGGTAGTGTCTGCTGGAGTTGAGGGCTAGGATAAAGCAATGAGTTGGGGGAGGGAGATTAGGAGAAGGTGTGTGTGAGATCCACTGCAAATGGGAGCAGGGGTACAAAGCAGCAGCAGCTGGTGGTCTGCTGAGAAGCTGGGGACAAGACTGGAGGTTTGGATTTGGAGGATTTGAGGGATAAGTTAAGATCTGCAGTTAGTCTTCCTGTTTCTCTGACCAAATATGACAGTTTTCAAAAAAATTGCAGATGATACATTATTTGAGTATTAAGTATTTGATGGTAATCATGATTAGAATACAAATATAAAAACAGCCAAAAAGAGCTTATATTTAATTTCTTTTTATTATTGAGAACTTGAAAACTTCATATGCATCATGTTCAATGATCTGCTGCATTTTCTCCTTCAGGTCTCCTTGTGATCACACAGCAATCCTTCCCCCACCAACTTCATATTATATTTTCTTTCTTTCTTCCTTATTTTTTAATAACCCACAAAGTCCAATTAGTGCTACATATATAAGCATGGGTGTAGGGCCATCCATTTCAGCATAAAAAACCTACCAGGCCACATCCTCAAAAAAAGAATGGTGCTTTCTCCTCAGTGACTATCCACTGTCAATAGCTTCTCAGTAATGAGTAGTACCTGAAGCCCGTCTATCTCATGTATGTATGTTTTTCCCTTGTTTGGCATTGTGCTTGTTCCATACAAGTGAACACAGGTGCTGTAAGTTCAGGAGTGGGATGGCCATGCCAAATTTAAAAGATAGCATCAGCACACTCCTATTCATCCTATGACTTTTATGTTCTTTATGCTTCCTTTTCTGAGATGTTCTTTGAGCCTTGGTGGTGCTGTGGTTAATATAGATTTACTATTTGCAAATATACACTCAGGCTCTTGTTCTCAGCCCTGTGACCAGTTACCTGTCTCTCTGCTAACTACTATCTACTGAGGAAGAAGCTTCTCTGGCCAAAGTTGAGAGCATCCAAATTCTGTGGCCTGAACAGAAATATTTAGAAGGCAGTTTGATTATGTGACCAGTTGGTACAATAACAACAGCAGCTTCTGCCCAAGGGCCTTTGTACTCTCCACCCATGGGCTTTTGACCAGTATTATACTACTGGGGATTAAACCACTTGAATGTAGTTATTAGTGCATTTGCCTTTGGAATTTCTACAAGAATGATATAGGAACATCTGAGTTTTCAGGATAAGATAGCAGATTAGAAAGGTTTCTCCATGGTTTCTCCTATTCCCATAGAATAGGGAGAACACAAACCAGGAAAAAGGATAGACTATATTCAAGGAAGAAAAACTGAAATGTGCTGAGGAAAATGTATCGGGGCAGTTACAAAGCAGAAAGGAAGTAGGAAGCAGTTCATAACCTGAGCTCCCAAAGCTATAACTGTAAGGTAAACTTTACTGTTAGGTAAGTACAAAGAGCTCTTTTGCCAACAGAATATCATTTTTGAACAAAGGATGGGACAGCTATATTTAATAGGAATAGCAAAAGTCGTAAAGCCAGCACAGCTGCTTGATAAAGATCCAGCAATGCTGAGCTGAATGGTACAATCACCATCATCATTCAGCCTTCCACTTTTAGTCTTACACCGTTCAGCTCAGCATTGCTGGATCTTTGTCAAGCAGCTGTGCTTTCACTGTTAACTTTCACTGTTACTATTAGATATGACTGTCCCAACAGGACATAACCTCTCTTCCTTAAAGTATCAAATACAGTGTTCTGGTATATCTGATACTGACTCTGCTTGGCAGGCTAGGCTTGGAGTAGAAAATTGATTGCATTTGCCTAGTATCTTGATGTGCCTTCTAGTCTTGAGTCCTGAAATAAGATACAGTCATAAAAAAAGAAGATCAAGGACACATTGACACTGTGAGAGATGGCCGGATGAGAATGTTATGGAAACTGCAGGTTCAGATGCCAGATCACTGAGAATCTTAAGCAACAGGGAACTTGTGATATGAAAGATTTAATGGGTTCATTCTGTGTGAGAAGTGAGCCCCAGCCATTGCTTGTAGTTTACAGAATAGGAAACTGAGCCTATCATGAACTGTTTGCTTGGCCTTCAGACCCTCCTTCCAGCAACATATGCTTGAACTGCACAATTAAGTATGTTCTGATTATATATGGTCTAACAGATCTGGATTTTCAGTCTGGCTCTGAAAGCATCAAGACCACCCAAGTCCCAGTTTTCTCTGGTCTTCCATAATGCAATACTCTTTGGCTTAGACTTCCCTTATTGCACCAAAAAAGGGGCCTTTGGAAATGATCTTGCTTGCTCCATAAACTAGAGCTTGTTGATGTCAGAAGTGGCTTCTTTTATGTAAGCAGTAAGGTTTCCTAACTGGATACAGCCCTGTTGCTCACAAAATATTGCCCATCTTGGCTCTCAGCCAGCATATAGCGCTGAGGGTGAGATGAGAATAAAGAAAAGCATTAAATTTAACTTTTGTCCTAACTAGCCCAATAGTAGAGGACAGAGATAAAATGCTTCTCTGATTATTTGTTTACTTTCCTTCTCTTAACGTATTTTTACTATATTGCTAGTGCTGTTGCTCGAGGAAAAAATCTAGCTATTTTAGAATAGTCCTCAAGAAGTTGATGCAAGTGAAAAAAAAAATCATAGTTTTAGGAAGCCTGCGGAAATCCAGAAAATGAAAACTATGCACAAAACATAAGATAGACCTAATGAGGAATTTGAAGAAAGCTGCTTTCTTATTTTTTTTTCAGAAAAAAAATTCATAAGTAAATATTTAACTGTGTCTCAGAACAAAGTAAATAAATTGAATTATACATGCATAGCAATCCCTTCTATAATCTTTATTCTTGCTTATAAGAGAGAGCTCAACTATGCTTGCATCCTTTAAAAAAAAAAAGCTGGTACAGGCAGCTATTAGTTGACATGCCAAGGAGGTTCAGTGTAGAACAGCGCTACAAGTACAGATAATATATTAAAGAAATGGGACAGAGAGACAACTAACAGGTCAAAATTGATGTGTGGAAATCTGCAGCTGAGAAGTAGATGGATACTTTCTTTACCCTACTTCTTTGAACCAAACATAGCAAAAGCTTAAAGGAAATTGTTTACACCCCGCAATGCCTGTTGTTACGTTATTGTTACATTACCTCACTGAAGACTACTATATATATTTTTTCACTTATAATGTATATGTATATCTATACATATACATGTTTTAAAATATTCATATATGTTAACCTACATATATATGTGTGTGTATGTGTGTATATACATATACACACATACATATATATCAGGTATATATGCATGTATATATATATGTATATATCATAAGTGAATATTTTAAAACTTAGCACCTTGATGATAACAAAGACATTACTTATATATTTAAATTACCTAAAAATTGTATAACTCATAGACATTGTTTTGTTTCTTTGTTTGTTTCTTAATATCATTTTAGATGTTCATAATGTAAGTGTCCTAGGAAATCAAGAGACACACTTGTGGCAAGCTGAAGTCACCAGTGGCATTACATCATATGAACAGATGGTTGAAGTAGGTAAAATTTTGTATCTGCTATGCCACATTTAAGTTCTGAACATTAAAGAATATTCTACTTACTCTGGGACTTAATCCACAGCATACTAAACAAACTCTCCATAATGAGCCTAATAAGATGCAGGCTGGAAAAAAAACTGATAATTTTAATGTAATTGAGACTTGTGGAGTGTCTTACACTCCATTGTCAAAACCAAACTTTGTTGTGCATTCTTACTATTTGGGGCCATTGACTCTCTTCCTTTAAAATCTAATTTTATTAATACATATGAAGTTTTATATGTGGAAGACCTCTAATTAAAGTTTGGTGAATATGGAAATCTTTTGGATAATGTAGCATTTACTGCCTAAGACATGGCTTAAGTAAAAAAATAAAGTTTTGAGTCCAATGTATATGGGAAAACATTTGGTAGCAAGACTAAACTCAGTAAAGATTACAAAATAAACAAAGGGCAGTACTCCATATGTAGGGGTTGTGAAAAATTTTTCATTAAGAAATTGGACCTTCAAAATATTGGGAAGCAGCTATTGTTGATATTGGTGAATAGTCTTGTGCATTATAAAGAATGTAACAAAATCTTTTCTCTCAAGGCAGAACTACAGATTCAAGAAAAAATTTATCGAGGGGCAAAAACATATGAATATAAAGAATATATGGAAACATTTTATCCGAATTCACAGCACACCAATAATCAGACATCGCAGTCATATGAGAACCCCTATGGATGGGAGGAATGTAGAAAAGCTTTCTATTATCAATCAACCCTCACTCAACATCAAAGATTTCATATAGGTGAGAAACTATATGACTCTCCACAGTGCTGGGAAATTTTCCCCTGGAAGTCCCAAGTCAATGTACACGAGACATTTCATGCAGGTGAGAGACGCTATGAGTGTGAAGAATGTAGGAAGTCTTTCCATCGGAAGGCAAACCTTATTCGACATCAGAGAAGAACACATAGCAGAGAGAAGCCGTATGAATGTATAGAATGTGGGAAAACTTTCTACTGTAAGTCAGATGTCACTCGACATCAGAGAAGAACTCATAGTAGAGAAAAACCCTACGAATGTGTAGAATGCAGTAAGACTTTCTACTGTAAGTCATACCTCATTCGACATCAGAGTAGAACACATAGTAGAGAGAAGCCCTATGAATGTACAGAATGTACTAAAACATTTTACTGTAAGTCAGATCTTACTCGACATCAAACAACTCACAGTGGGGAAAAGCCTTTTGAATGTAATGAATGCTCTAAAACATTCTACTATAAATCAGACCTCGCCAATCATCAGAAAACACATACAGATGATAATCCCTATGAATGTAAAGAATGTAGAAAAACTTTCTGCTCCAAGTCAAGCCTCAATCAGCATCATAGGATTCATACAGGTGAGAAGCCCTATGAATGTAATGAATGTAAGAAAAGTTTCAACTCTAAGTCAAACCTTACTGAGCATCAGAGAAGAACTCATACCAGAGAGAAGCCCTATGAATGTAGCGAATGTTGGAAATCCTTCTACTGTAGGTCAGAACTTACAAATCATCAGAGGACTCATACAGTGGAGAGATTCTATGAATGTAAAGAGTGTAGAAAAAATTTCTACTGTAAGTCAAACCTCAATCAACATCAAAGAACTCACACAGGAGAGAAACCATATGAATGTAAAGACTGCAACAAAGCTTTCTATTGTAAGTCAAACCTCAATCAACATCAAAGAACTCATACAGGTGAAAAGCCTTTTGCATGTAAAGACTGTAGTAAGGCTTTCTATTGTAAGTCAAGCCTTGTTAAACATCAAAAAATCCATTCAGGTGAGAAGCCATATGAATGTGAAGAATGTAGGAAAACTTTCTTTCAAAAGTCAGACCTCACTCGACATCAGAGAACACATACAGGTGAAAAACCCTATGAGTGTAAAGACTGTAGCAAAACTTTCTATTGTAAGTCAAACCTCAATCAACATCGGAGAACTCACACACATGAAAAACCTTATAAATGTAAAGAATGTAGGGAAACATTCTATTCTAAATCAGAGCTTACAGAACATCAACGAATTCATACAGATGAAAAACCCTATGTGATGTTTAATATTGATTGTCAACTTGACAAGATCTGGAATCATCTGGGAGACAGGCCTGTAGGCATGCCTGTGAAAGATTATCTAGACTAAGTTAGCTTTGGAGATGTCTGTGATGATCTCTATTTGGTTAATTGAAATGGGAAGACCTACCATAAATATGTGTGGCACCACTCCTTGGGTTGGGATTATGTACTGCATGGAAAGGGATGGCACTGTTCTGTAGGTTGGAGTTCTGAACTACAGGAAAAGAAGGAAGGTAGATTAAGCATGAGCATTTGCTGTCTTCTGTTTTCTGTCTGGATGCCACTTGGCAAAATGCCTCAAGCTCTTGCCACAAGAAGTTCTCTGCCATGCAGGATTAGGATTGTACATCACGTGTGAAGTACTGTGAGCCACAACAAAGAGTAACTAATACAGAAAATTGGTTCTGAGAAGTGAGGCCACTGCTCTGATAAACTTGACTATATGATTCTTAGGCCACTAGCAATGGCTTTCATGAGGAATGTAGAAGCTTTGGAACTTTGGCCTAATAAAATCTTTGACTGCTATGCTCCAGAGCTTAATGGGCCACTGTGGTGGAAGTTTATAAGTACAGAGTGTGGAAGCTTCAGAGGGGAACAAGCATTGTCAATAACTGGGCTAAAGATGATTTCTGTGATCCTTTGCCAAGAATTTGGCTTCATTCTACCTGTGATCTGAGAACCTGAATAACGATAAATTTAAAGAAAATGTACTCATTTGTTAGGTGAAGAAAATTTCCACAAAGGTGTATATTCACAGCTCCTAGTAACTTCACTTATAAAAGTTTACAATGAAAAAGTTCCATTGTGCAGAAGATAAATACAAAAATGATTAAAACTTACAGTCTGTCAAGGATTAGGAAGATAAAGCAAAGCAACAGCTTCAGGCAAGGCAGGTATGGAAGAAGAGGCTCTAATTGTTAAAAGAGAAACACTCTGCTCTGCCCCCAGAACAATAGGAAATGTGTCTGGATTGCCCTACTGCCCCTATCAGAAGCTTCACCTTGTGAAAAATGTGGACTTATTTGAAAGAAGAGAACCTGGACTGAGAATACAGCTGAAGGGATTTCCTGCTCCCTGAACACTCCCAAGGGGAAGTGTTTCTGTAGGGTCAGCACACTAGGTGATAGCTTTGATCCAAGAAGACATTTTATATTTCTAACAACAGCTCTTGGAAGCTTTGTGGATGTGATACTAGTTTCATAGGCATAAAAGATGTAACATTGAGGGGATCAGGTAGATCTGCTCCAAAGTTTCAGAAAGTAGCTGAGGCTAGACATTGTATGTCAAAACTGGAGTCTACAGGAAGGCTCTGAATGCCCACTGTATGGACCTGTGAAGGTAAACTATAATTTGCCATGGAGGCTCCAGTATATAAGTGATGCCAGGAGCATGGTGTCATCCACCAAGGAAAGCTACAGGCATGGAGTGGGGCCAGTTGGGAAGCAGAGATGGAAGGATGTGGCTTCTCAATTACTTTAGATTCCAGGTGATTCTATTACAAGTCTCAGGTGCAGTGGATATGTTGCAGTAAGATATGTTGTTTTCCCTGCTGGGTTTCAACCCTAGTTTTTTCTTTTGGGAATGGGAACATATATGCTTTTATGTATTGGAACCATGTAACTTACTTTTTGATATTAAGGGCACTCACAGAATATTTCAGATGAAATTTGGACTTTGGATATTAAAACATTGTTGGAATTCTTGAAGACTAAGGATTTTTAGTATTGTACCTGACTCACTTTACACTATGAAATGGCCATTAGCTTATGAGGACTAGAGAGGAAAAGTTATGGCTCAACAGTAATAATCATGTCACATTGGCAAGGAGTAAAAGTACAGTTGTGGTGGCTAATATTGACAGCTTGACAGGATCTGGAATCACATGGACATCTGAGAATATCTGGGAGAAATATTCTTAAGTTACTTGGCATGGAAAGACTAATTTTAGATGTTTGTAGCCCTACTCCAGATGTATTCTACCTTTGAACTTTGAGCCAAATAAATCCATCCTTAATTTGCTGTGTCATTTATAAAATGTCATAAAAAAGTAAATAGCATACCCTATGAATGTTTAAACATGTAAGAATGGGGTTAGAGAGCTAGCTCAACGGATAAGAACATTGACTATTCTTCAAGAGGACCTCATTTGGATTCCCAATTTTAACATGGCTCACAAGTGTAAATCTAGTCCAAAACCCTCCATGTGCAGTGCACCTGTGTAGTGTGCATACATATATATTGGCCAAACATTTGCACATATAAAATTTTTTTTCAAGCATGTTGGAAACTTTCTCATGCAAGTCAAATCTTACTTAACATTCCAGAAGTCACACACATAAAAATCATATTAAAGAATGTGGGAATCTTTACCAAAATTCATGTTTCACTAAGCATCAAAGAATTCATAGATGGGAAACAAAGTAACTTTACTGTAGGTACTCAGTCTTTACTTGAAATTGGAGTATGCAAGTGGGTGAGAAACTTGAATGTAAAGTGAGCACAATGTGGTGGGGAGACATCAACCCTACCCATTGCCCCCGAAGGACTATATGCCCTAGAGGTTTTAATCTCATTACCTTACCACACACAGCTTGACTAGAATGCTCCAGTTAGTTCCATTTCCGTAAGTTGTACCTGGGAATCTCGATTTCTACCTGCCAGTTTACTAAGCATAGTGCCTATAGGTGGATACATTCTTTGTTACCCATGTGACAGTTGCACATTTTGGAGAGTCAAACTTGTTCATTGCCTATTTGAAGGCTGCCAGGAAGCTCTAGCCCCAGTGAACACATTGTACCTGGGAGACCTTTCTCATTACCCAGATGTGGGTTGTATCTGTGAGAATTTCCAACCTTACATTATCCCAATAAGCACAGCATACCTCGGAATTCCATCCTATCTTCTGTATATGCATGGGAAACTCCAGCTCAAGCAAGTAAAGCATACTTCATGAGCATCCTACCAACTGCCTCATTGTACACAACACATCTAAGATGCTCCATTCACTTGCTATCTTGGTGACTAAAGCATTCCTGAGTCGGTTTTGCCCAATGCATCACCCTGAGGTGATACACAGGAGACCTGGAAGACTCAAGACCCATGTAGTTTGTATGTTATATCTGAAACCTCCAAATTCATCCATCATCAGTGAGGGCTACGTGCCCAGGAGACTTCAGTCCCACTGTTCACCTTTTTTAGTACAGTTCACACTGGAAGACTACAACTTAGCTTGTGATCCTGGTAAGTATAGGTTGCCCAGGAGGATCTATCCCTTGGCTCATTTCTTAGGCAGAGGCTTTATGTCTAGGAAGCTCCAGCCCTGCTAGTCACCTCAGTGAACACAGCCTTCTCAGAAGGGATGAGCATAGCGTATGCAGGAGTATCCAGACCAACCCATCTTAGTGAGTATTGCGTGGCTAGGAGTCTCTGGCTTCATCATTAGTCACTGGTGAATGTAGCATGAACATGATGTTTGAATCCTGTCACCTCAATGAAAACAACAGAATGCCTATGAATAGTGGATTTCACTCAAATTGGGGTTGGAGGGTTGGGGAGGAGTTGACATAAAAAATTTAACCAAAGACCTAAGTCTAGATCTAGAATTCCCAATATAAAAACAATTTCTATGAAAAGACAAAGCCCTAAGAATTATGAATTTTCCAATAATGATACACAATGAAAATAAATAAAGAACTTTATGTTCAAATAGCTCAAATACTTTTGAAAAATATAAGCTCAAGAGAAATCTTAACTGAAATAAGATTGGCACACTATATGTAGAAAGGAATTTAATAAGGAGATAGAAATATTGAAGAGACACTAACTGAAATACTGAAAATTGAAAATATAAAATCTTTTGAGAGCCTCAACACTAAAACATCACAGGGAGGACAGATTGTCTCAAAGACAAAATGAGAAAATTAAAGGTAACTGGGCGACTAAGGAAACAGTGTCTTTTAGATACAACAGGACTGATGCAAATATGAATTCAGAGAGACTCTGACAGCACACACAAGACTTGCTTGCACAAGTTCAAGCCAGATGGAGTCTCAACACTGAGACGGGTAAGTGGACACAGTAACCAAGGAGCTGTTTGAAATTGATACCAGTTGGGAAAGGGGAAATCAGTTTTCTCCAGTGGAGTGACACCCCATGCCCAGGAGTAGCTGGCCGACACAGAACAAACTCAGTGGTATTTTGTGGACTTTCTGTTTTTGTTTTGAGGCATCTTTTTTCTTATTGGTCTTTTGCCTATTTTTATTTTTAATTTTTTGGGGGAGGGGGTGACTCAAATAGATATCTGTACTCGAGAGCATAATTCACCAGCACTGAAAACTGGAAACAGCTTATGACCATCAGTAGTGGAATGAATTAATTTCAATTGTTATATACACACAAGGAAGTATTCAGGCACAAAATTAAAGAATTTATGTATAAGTGGACTGATAAACATCTCACTACTAAGGCAGATACAGAATGAGTCTGTATGATTCCATTCATACAGCTAATTCAAATAGACATGTTCAAACTGTAACTTTGATTATCAGAAGTTGAAAGTAGGGATAGAGGGAAGTAGAATTTTAATGAGTATAGAGGTCCTATCAGTAATGATAACTTCAGTTGTTTTGAAACAGGCTAACATTGTACTATTTAACCTAGGCTGGCACTAAACTCACAATTCTGCCTATGCCTTTCAAGGGCTGAGATTACAATTATACCTAGTTGATAACATTCTGAGTTAATAGAATACTGATTGTTAAACACTGTAATTGTATTTCCATGCCATTGAAACACTACAATAATAAATACTATTTTATATGTATCCTGCTATAACTAAAAGCCCTACAAATATATCAAAGTTTAATTAGTAATTATATACTTACTGTGTGTACAGCATGTTTTCACAACATCCTTCTGAAAAAACACCTGTTACCCCTAATACAAGCAGAAAACCATTTCTGTTCAGTAAATCTGATCTAATGTCTAGAGCCCTACCATACTCCACAGCATGGCTTTAAAACCAACTTCAGAAGACTTCAAATACATTGAAAACAGTAAATATTTTCTTCCCTCTGATTTTTTGAGTCTGGTGTCAAGTTTGCCTTTGAACATGGATCCTTCTTCCTAAGTCTCTCAAGTGATGGGATTGTTGGTGTAAATATCATGACTATACATCTTTTTTTTTCTATTCCTTTTTTTTAAAATGTATGTAGCCTTGGCTGTTCTAGAAATTCTATGTAACCCAGGTTGCCCACAAACTCACAGTGATCCTCCTACTTTTGTCTCCTAAGTGCTGTAACTAAAGATGTTCATCACTTTGCCTAACTATCTAGTATCTTCTCAACCAAGGCAGAATTTTACTCTCAAAGCAAAGGATAAACATGTGGGTGTCGGGCCTTGGATGAGGTAACTCCATTTAACCTGCGACCTTCAGTCAAGTAACACACAGGTAGAGGGCGTGATTAGCAAGTCTCCACCTCCAGAGATTAAAATATTAATGAGTTACCTAAAGGCCTGGAGGTGTAGCTAATTAAGTTATTCCCTCCCCTTTACCCCCTCCCTATAAAGGCCAGGGGAGCCTGGTTTTGGCAGGGGAGCGTGCACCTTCTACACCCATTCACCACGCCATGAACAATAAAAGCTTTGGAAAACCAGACTCCATGTGTTGCCTGGGCCTTCCTGAGCCTGCTGCCAGATTCCCAGCCTTTGGAACCCTGGAACCTTGAAAATTTTTTCTTGTTATTTTTTTTTGTTGTTTGTTTGTTTGTTTGTTTGTTTGTTTTAATGCTTCCTTTTCTCTCTAACATTCATGATATATGTCCAACATTTTTTTCAACCGTTATGATTTCTTCAAGGTTCAAAAGCCATCTAATTTACTTCCACAGGTTAAGTCAACATGCTGATCACCATTTCTTGAGTCTTAATTAACAACTAATTTCTTTTACAGACAAACTGTTGCTGCCAATCCCAGATACATAAGTAACATTGTTTTTCTCCCTCAGCCATCCAAAAACAGACTCAAAGATACCTTCCAGGACTAAAATTTCATCAAACACCTTTGTCTTTCCAGGATCTTAACGACAGACCATAATGTGCTTGTTCCCAAGCAATTTAATGCTCAATATCCAGCCTTTACAGACATCTCCCTGTCAGAGAAGCTGCTTTCCTGCTGTGATTATCCTACAGGTATACCCACAGATCCAACAGAGTCCATGCCATTTTCTGGAATCTGCCTGAGATGCCAAGCTGCTTTCTCCCAGCCACCCCATCTGACTGCAGACTCCAGAGACACACCAACACCCAGAGACAGTGCCACCTCCTGGAACTGCCAAGCTGCCTTCTTCCAGCCACCTTGTCTGACTGAAGACCCCAGAGACATGCTGAGATCCAGAGATGCACACCAAAACCCAGAGACACTCACTACAGAAGACAGATCCAGACCTTCCAGCTACAGATGAACTCTTTTGCCAAAATCACATAGCTAAAGTTACATGTTAGTGAGGAAAACATAATGTCTATTTAGATTAATCAGATTAACCCTCAAACTGTACAACCTGTGTTTAATTGTTTCAATGATCCCCTGTCTTCCAAACCCTACCCTCAATTCCCATTACCCTTGGCTTAATTATGCTGCACCCTCTGGCCTACATAGTGTTTTCTTTTGATCCCCTCACCCAAAATTTTCACTAATATAGTGTGAAGTGTTGGGCCATGAAGAGTTGGTTTGATCTCTCTGGTAGAGCACTGGGTTTGAGGTAGTCAGGGACCCAACAGGACATTACCTGTCAGGAATGGCATATATCTCCCCATGCTCCTGGATTCCAGACTACTCCATGCGGTCCACATCTCTCATGAACCTGCACCTTGCAGACTGCAGATGATGCAGAGTAGCCCCTCTTTTTATGAAAGAAAAGAGAGTGGGATGTCAGGCCTTGGATGAGGTAACTCCATTTAACCTGTGCCCTTCAGTCACGTAACCCACAGGTAGAGGGCGTGATTAGCAGGTCTCCACCTCCAGAGATTAAAATATTAATTAATTAATGAGTTATCTAAAGGCTGGGGGGCATAGCTAATTAAGTTATTCCCTCCCTCTTTCCCCCTTCCTATAAAGGCCAGGGGAGCCTGGTTTTGGCAGGGGAGCGTGAACCATCTACACCCATTCACCACGCCATGAACAATAAAAGCTTTGGAAAACCAGACTCCATGTGTCACCTGGGCCTTCCTGAGCCTGCTGCCAGATTCCCAGCCTTTGAAACCCTGAACCTTGCCAATGCAGCCGCTGGCCCATCTGTGCAGCTGCGTGAATGTGGGACCCTCCACTGCTGTTGGTGTGGGAAACCCCCAAAACCCTGCTGCCAGATCGCCGTGGGACCCTGCCTTAGGACTCACTCTCCCCGCGAGTTTTTTCCCACATGTGGGTATATTTTTCAATCCTTAAAGCCTTTTTCTGAGAAATGATTTTGCTGTTTGCATAATTCTCATATATAATTCATTTCAAGTAAGATGAGATGTTGATATACACATGTATTATCTAAAGTAGGCCTAACATAAGATGCAGAACTCTACAACTTTAAAAGGAAATATGAAGTCCATGAACCTTTTTGTTGTTTGAATAATTGCACAAAACACCAGGCAGAAAAAGTACCCAGGGAAACAATGGTCATTTTTTTACTATCTGCCCATTGTTTCTTCATCTTCTAGGCATGTAAATGTTCTTGAAAGGATGTTAGACATTTTTTATCTCGTGTTAATCAGTAAACTAGCATCTTCATCCCTTCCCCCAATGCCTTTTAGACAGAAAAGTGTGCTAAATGTCTCTTTGTGGCTTGTTTGACCACCATTTTCCCATACACAGAGTATACCTTGGTTTTCTGAAACACTCCTGAACTACAATCCATCCAGCAACAGGAAAGACGTCCTACTGATAGTAGTCCTCAAAGGGTGAGGATGGGTAACTGGCTTGAAGGCAACTGAGGATGGTCTGCAGTAAGTTATACTATATTGGTGACTGTACAGAGACAAATCTTGTCAACAAGGTATCACCTCCTTCAGTTAAACTTAGGAGAATGCCACCCATCACAGCTGAGCCAACCATGGCCACCAGTCCTTCTCTTGCTCATAGGACAGTTCCTATTGAGAAACTACTGGTGATTGTTCCACACAGTCAGTCATGGTAAAACTCCTTCCCAAACTGTAAAGCTACCTCTGGTTTACTCCCACTGGAGAATTTAAAAAACTTGATATCTGGAATTGTATCACCACCTATTTAATCCATGGTAAAGGCACCATTATAGTCATCTACAATTAGCCAGGGGCAGGACTCTCACATATACTCATCCATCTTGGCTCCAGACTTAGGAGAGTTCAAGAGCATGCTAGACACAAAGCTGTTTATTTAGTTTTACATTTTTGTGACTTAGTTTTACATTTTGTTTGGTTTCTTGCTTTTTTGTCTTTGTTCTTGTTTATTTGTTGTTTGAGAGATATAGAGAATGAGAAAACTAAGTTTAGGGACATGGGATATGGAGAATATACCAGATGAGTTGGGGAAGGAAAAGACAAAATATATTATACAAAAATATTTTAGTAAAGAATTAGTGCTTAGAGCTGAAGACATTGAAGGCTTCTGTGACAGCTTCTCAATCCAGCCCCCAAAAGAACATGTACAGACAAAAAAACATGTATTATAGAGAGTTCTGTAAAATTGTGATAAAAATGTTCTTCACAGTTGATGGCTTTTACCAGGAGGTGGGGCTAGGAAGTACCTAGTATTTTTTAAGGGGTTGGCCATTCTGTGTTTGATCAAGCTCTGGTGAGTATATGGACAACACAATTGGACTAGGTAAACTTTTTTTTTAGGTGTATGAGGCAAAAGGAAGAATGGGAAGTACGTATGATTGAAGTACATTGTATAAAATTCCCAAATAATGAAAGTATTATGCTGGAGAAAAATAAAAATTAATTAATTAAATCAAGATCATACTAGCAATTTCAACAGACCTATAATCCCCAGTGAAATTGAAGCAATAATTAAAAGTATCCCAATAACAACAACAACAAAGTCCAGGGCCATATGGTTTCAGGGCAGAGTTTAAAAGAACGCCAATACTTCTCAAATAATTCCACCAAAACCGAAGAGAAACTGAAGAGAAAACCGAAATGACTGAGAAGCACTTAAAGAAATGTTTAACATTCTTAGAAGGAAAATGCAAATCAAAAGTACTTTGAAATTTCATCTTACATATATCAGAATGGCTGAGATCAACCAAATAAGTGACAATTCATGTTGGCAAGCATACATATTAAGGGGAATTCATCCATTAATGTGGGACTGAAAACGTGTTCTGCCATTGTAGAAATCAGTGTGGTGATTCTCAGGAAGATGGGAATGGATTTACCTCAAGATTCAGCTATACTACTCTCAGGCGTATGCCCAAAGGATACTTCAGCATACTGCAGAGACATTTTCTCCACCTTGCTCATCACTGCTGTATTTATAATAGTCAGAGTTTGTAAACAATCTAGATGTCATCTATCAGTAGATTTATGGATGAAGGAAATGTGGCAATTTACACAATGGAATATTAGTCAACAGTCTTAAAAAATAAAATCTTCAGGTAAGTGTATGGAGCTGGAAATAATCAGCATCTGGAAATAATGAGTGAGGTAATCCAGGCCCAGAAAAATACTTATGGTTTATATTTACTTATGTATGGATATTAGCTACTAAGTCTATGGTAGTCAGCCTCAGTCTGTAAAATCACAGAGGTTAAGTGTAGAGTAAGTATTATTGGGGGGGGATTTCCCTATAAAGATAGAATAAAATAGTTAGCTATGAGTGAATGATGGGTAGGTCTAGAACTCTTATATCAGATAGGTTGAAAAGAGGCAGCAAGGGAGGTAATATAGGGAGGAACTTTTAAAACTAAGGGCCATTTGAGGCCAATATATGAAAACCTGATACAGTAGAAACTTATTAAAATATGTTTAATCAGGAAGTCAATCTAAATGAAATCTCCAAATAACAGGAGAACAGGAGAGACAGAGCCCAAACTGGATATTTCTTGTAGCCAAATGACACTTCCAATACTAATAATGAGTTACATATAATCAAGTCGTCAGCCAAAGGGGTCCCAACACCCATACAACCCAGGGCATTACCATTTCTACAATACTGTTCTGCCAAAGGAGTTCAGAAATCAAATGACTTCTAAGGATGGTTTGCTGTAATTGTAGATAAATGCTTTGCTCAGCCATCATCCTAAACCCTTCCTCCTACATCAGATATAAAATGTACAGAGAAGCAATGCCAAACATTGTACAGAGAGTGAGAGTCCTGAACACTGTAGCAGCTTCTCATAGTTTAATAATGATGTTTCTTTTCTTTGATGAAGACAGTCTATGAGGATTTGTGTCATCCACACTTCAAGTCCTGAGAATTCCAGAAAAACCTACCAAATTCAAGAAGTTCAACCTGAAAGACAATTTGAAGACAAAATGAAGGTTGAGAAAATGTGCTAAGAGAGTTAGCTTTTAGAAAGGCAGATTTGAGAAGGAACAGTAATAAGGCCTAGATTCACTAGTTTCTCAATATGTCTCATGGGAGTATAACATGAACAGGAAGTGTTCTTTTATGCTAAGACCAGTGTTCCACAGGGAACTCAGTTAGTTGCTTAGAGGCTGGAATTGCATGTAATGAGCACACAGAAAGCATTGCACATTGTCCTCATAGGAGACAATTCTCAGATGGACAGGTTAAACTATTTCCATTTGCAATCTACCTGTGGCTTAGAGACTAATACTTTGTTTATTCTCAACGTCTTTTCTGGAGCATAGTTTCAGAAAGCCATCCAAGAACAAATCAAGAACTCTATATAAGGAACCTTCACAGAGAACCCACCTACCTAAGTCAGACCTAGTAGGTACATCAGGAATGCTGTATGAAGAATAAAAGATGACAAAATGTACCCGATGCTCCTAATATACCAGTCAGCCTAGTGTGAGGCTGAGAGGTTGGCAATTTATTTTATCTTGCTTTGTCTTGCTTGCTTTAATAACTGATTGAAAGCTTATTTAATGTATTAAGAATCAAGTTACTTTTAGATTCTGTAATGCATGGGTAACTTTTGATTATTTTATGTAAATGGAAAAATGTTTATATCAGAATGAATGGAGATGTAGTAGAAAGTATTAGCCACACAATTATGATAGATACATGGGAAGAAGGCTTTTGTAATTGTGGAGCAATATCTGTGACCACTGGGTATAGATCTGTGTGCAGTGAAATGAAGAAGGTTTTAAAAGTATTTTTTTTTTTTAAAAACCATGCTTCATGGTTTAACCTATTGCCATACTGAGTACAAACAATAAACTATTGATTTATTGTTCACAAATACTACCTTGAAACACAGATATCTGTGAGATATACACTGTGCAGAATCTTGTGTCACACTAGAAATTCACATGTAACATTCCTTGTAATAGACAAGAGGGACAATGCAAGGACTTCATACTTTAATTCTTCCTTTACCACTGACACTAGATAGATTTGGGGATTTGTTGGCACCTTTACCTGTCAATCCTCTATCTGACCAGCAGACAGGAACGACAAAAGTCAGAGTTCTTCTCAACGCAGTTTATTCAGGATCCTTTACAATCTCCTCTCTGGAAGCCCTCCCTCCTCAGCTCCCTAACGGCCGTCCTTTTATACCCCTGCCTGTCCCAATCAGCACCTGCCTCGTGGGTATGCCTCATTGGTGCACCTCAAACAGCCTGATTCTCATGGCAGCGAGTCTGCGCAGTAGTTCTGCGGTTGTGGCTCAGTTAGGGAAAGGCGTGCTGCGTGCAAACTGCCAAGAAGCGAAGCCATTCATAAGATTTGACAGGTGCCATTCATAAGATTTGGCCCAGGCGCCATTTTAGCTGCGCTGCCATACCCGCTCCTCACAGTTACCCACATTTGTAAAGTCTCAACTGTTTGCACAAATCCTCTGATTTTATAGAGACCAAATATTTTTTTGTCTTTTCATTCTTTCAAAGAATTGAGAGGTGGAGGTATGCTTTTTGTTTGTTTTGTTTCTCTTGCTGTTTGATGAGTTCTGACTAGGTTTGGTTGGTATGCATATACATAAATGGGTTTAAGGCAGATACAAGGAATGTTCTAAATCTGGAGTAATGCATTCTCTTGGCAATTCATATTAACACTGACCACCCAGCAGCTTCTTATCCTGGGGAGCTTTCCTGTGTTATTAGTAATAACAGCTTTTTGTGCTTTTAGTAGCTTTTTTTTTTTTCTGTCTTTCTTCTTTAAAACTAGTTTTGCCTTTTGTGGTTGATCTAATTTCCTTTTATAGAACTTCTCTCTTGGCATTTTCTACACCATAGTCTTTTCTTTTGGGCAGACCAAGCATAGTTGTATTGATAAAAGAAAGAACTGCTGAGAACAGGAGGGGTCCCCAATAAGGCATGTCCACAATGCATTCTTTTGCATTCAACTAAAGTTAATCTATATATTTTCTTCAGAAGTGTTTTTCTGTAGTACAGTACCACTATGTAGCATAAACTGCTCTCAGACTCACAATATTCTTGCCTTAACTTCCTTAGCACTGAGCACATGCAGCCAATCTGGTTCCTGTGTCCATATTTTTATAGTCCTACAAGTTTTCATTAGATTTATAGATGTTCTATTCTTGTACAGTGGGTGCAAAACTTATTAGAAGAGGCAGATGAGAAAATTGTGTGATGTTGAAATGTTAAGACTTTTCCACTTACAGGGGTTGATTCTTCAAGTTTTTGCTACCTCTTTTGCTTCTGTTAAAAGCAGCTCTACTAGAGTGTGAAAACCTGTATTTGTAATGTATGCAGTAAGATAAGGTAAGATATATTTCAGACTCTTGCAGTCTAATCATTGTGACCTATGTTACAGACACAGCACCATGGCATGCATGCATACATACATACATACACATACACCTCACAAATAATGTGTTGTTGTGACTATAGACAAATAAGTACAATAGAATTCTACAAACATTACTTTGAATATATTAGCTCTGTGCTTTTAGCAATGAAAAGAATCATTCTGTAATCATCTCTAAATTCTTCAGTCATTGTGGTCATTTTCTGTCTTATGTTTAATACTTAGGAACTTTATTGTTTACATAAATTTATTTCACTGTGTTTGTTACATTTGGTATCATTGTACATGCCAAGAAGCAGTTATTTGTGTCTTTTCCAGAAATCACTTTTAGCACACGAAACAACAAAATGATACTCATAATTTAGTTTCTCCTCCTGGGACTTTCCGCGAACACAGAACTGCAGCCCCTCATATATTGGCTCTTCCTTTCCATGTACCTTGTGACTGTTTTGGGAAATCTGACCGTCATCCTGGCCACAATCTCAGACTTCCACCTTCATACAGACATGTATTTCTTTTTTTGCAACCTGTCCTTCATGGACATCTTCCTAACCTCTACGACTATACCAAAGATGGTGGTAAATGTTCATGTACACCACAAGGCCATAACTTATGTAGGCTGCATCACGCAAATTTATTTTTTTACATTATTTGTAGGACTGGATAACTTTCTCCTAGCCGTAACGGCTTATGACTGATTTGTGGCCATCTGTCACCCCCTGTACTACACAAGCATTATGATGCCTCAGCTCTGTATGTCACTAATTCTGGTGTCTTGGATCACAAGTTCCCTGAATTCTTCGTTACAATGCTTTCTTGTGCTGCAGCGTTCCTTCTGTGCTGATGTGGAAATTCCACATTTTTTCAATGAACTTAGCATGTTGGTTCACCTTGCCTGTTCTGACACTTTTTTTAAGTAATATGATAATGAATATTTTAGCTGCACTGCTGGGTAATGGTTGTCTTATTGGCATCCTTTACTCTTATTCCAAGATAGTGTCCTCTATACAGGCAATCTCCTCAGCAAAAAGGAAACAAAGCGTTTCCCACTGTCTGTCTCACCTTCCTGTTGTTTCCTTATTTTATTGCACCCTCTTGGGAGTGTACCTCAGCTCTGCTGTGACCCAAAACTAACATGCTACTGCAACAGCTTCATTGATGTACACTGTGGTCACTCCAATGCTGAACCCCTTCGTCTATAGTCTGAGGAACAATGATATCAAGAGGGCTCTGAAGTAGAACTTGATGAAAAAACTAGAAGAGTGATTACTGTTCTGGGTCTTAAGTTTTAAAGCAAAAAAAAAAAAAAGTTAAGGGCTAAACATTCTGAAATTTCTAATTTTCTGTCTCTTGAATGTGTATACCAACCCCATTCCCAAAGCTGAGAGATCATTTTGGAAGAATGGATGAAAGAGTATAAGAGCCTAGGACTGTGGATGACTACAAAGGAACATTGTCTCCTAGACTCAGCAAGACATCTGCATATATGAACTTACTTACAGAAGTGGCAACAGCATACCAAAAAAAATTTGTTTAAATCTAAGCTAGACAAAACCAGAACTTATAGAGGGTAAGTGGCCCACAATTTTACCCCCAAGCAGTGTAATTATGTTTAGCTATTAGGAAAAGGAAAGGCAGTTGTTTTTGTAAGAGTGTAGACCTTGGTAAGTCGATCAGTCTCCAATGGAAGTCCACACACACAAGATCATTTGAGCAGCACAAATTAGTCTCAAGGGATTTAAGAATAAAAAGACACAAATTTGGTTGGATAGGAAATGGAGAGGTAGATCTGTGAAGACTTGAAAGAGGGGGTTCACATGACCAAAACACACATGAAGCTGTCAAAGACTTAATAGACAAAAATCAAATATTTTGGGATGAGATAACAGAGCAAGGTTTTACATCTATGTATTTGCTGTAGTTTCCGTTTCTTTGGTTTCAAAATCTTTATGAAGTGTGCAAGCATTTGGCTTCTCCTAGTATCTCAGTTTCCCCTTAAAAACTTTGAGATTTTTTCACAGTTGGTTTTAGTTACACATAACACATATTTTTAAAAATATACATTTTTGTCATAGAAAATGGATTTCTTTTTAAACTTGATTTTAATTTTAAATTATTGTACAAGGTATTATATATTATGGAATTTCAAGCAAAGTATATTTTAGTAGATTTTCCTTTCTTACCTCACCCACCCACTGTTACCTTTAATAGCCCATGTAACTTCCATCAATCTCTTCTTCTTTCATGTTGTACATGTCCTTTAACATATCTCCATCTTTCCTCATAATCAGTTTTTACCAACTCCAGGTCTCCTTTCACATATGAATAATTCACATTAACACGATGAGATATCAAGTTGCTTGTGATATTACTAAAATGGTTTTATGTTGTGCTTCTCCTTTATGCTCTTTCCTCTGGGGGTGGACTCACATCTGACAGCGAAGGATATTTGCATAGTAGTAGATGACAGATGTTGTGCAGACCCTTCCTGCCTTCCTACATCTTTCCCTGACACTGCATCTTTTAACAGACTTCTGAGTATTTTATCTCAGCAAGAAATTTCCTGGATTTCATGGGAACTTCTTTTTCAGTTCTGCATTCACAACATCCACCATAGTCGTTGGGAGAAACATATTATCAAATGCACATTAATGAGAAAGACAAATTTTTAATAAGTTGATTGCTTTGGTCTCCGAATGGTAGTGGATCTTATACCCAATAATACAAACACAAACATCATACATTTTACTACTAGGAAACATTTTTCTTGTACAATAAACATAATTGAAATATAAAAGTAACTAATTTTGAATACTCATTGATACATTTAAAAGGTATGTATATATGTCTAGTTATGGGCTTATTTACATGCATGGGCCACAAAATCCAAAAGATGGTTTCAGATCTGGAGCTGGAGTTACAGGCAGTTGTGGATCTCCTAAATTCAGTACTGGAAACAAAACTCAGGTCAGCTGGAGTATGTAACATAATTTTAAAATCTGAGCTATCTCTCAGCTCATAACTTTTATTATTATTATTATTATTACTATTATTATTATTATTATTATTATTATTAATGCTCCCAACTTCCATTTTCCTCAGAAACCTAATTGTTCATAAATTCTAAGCAAAACTTCCTCTCCATTCTGAATTTTGCAGTTGTCAGTAGAATGAAAAAAATCAATGTTATTTATTATGTCTCTTCTTTATGCTCATAAGTCACTTCTGTCTTTATCACAAAAATATAATCTGTAAGAGTTCTGAATTGCTGTTCAGTTATGCAATTTTGCTTCACTAACTTTCCTAAAAATATGAAAATTTTATATTATGGAAATAATTATCATATAGCAATGTCCAAATTCAAACTATTGAATATTCTTACAAAATAAATGCTGAATGTTTTTTTTTGTTTTTTTTTTTTTTAAATTTCAGAGACGACTCTAAAGCAGCACATTATACCATTGTCATCATGTCCTTTGGTCATTATAAGAGTTAGCTTTTGCTATAGGACAATAATTGCTAAAAACAAGTGTTTTAAATAAAGTATCAGTGTTTTCAATGAGACAATATGATGATGAGATATTCCAGCCTAGGCTGATTTCTACATTTGTAGTCAATAGTGTTTGACTTGAGAATTTTTTGACATCTTGCCTGGACTTCTACTTAATGAAGATTTAGCTGAGAGTTAGATGATTTAGGATACTGGCTACGGAAACAAACACATACCATCACAAATAATGACATAGCCATTTTCAGATTTGATTGGCTTATTCAAGGGCTTGGGATAAAATAACCAGCCTTATTCACTCATCTGTGTCTTTAACTAAGATTATGCAATCTGCAAAACAAATTATGCAAAATACTATGTGCATACATTTTGAAAATTTTTTCTTTGAGCCTCATATTTATTTGTTTGTTTTGTTTTTTGTTTGTTTTTAATTAAAGGGCTTAGAAAATTTGGGATTATATGTATGAGGTCAGTCATCAAATTTTGAACCATTAACTGGAACATCATCACTCTTTGAATAGATTATTTTTATTTTTTCAATAATTCTTTATTCTGATTTTTGGAAATATCATTCTCTTCTTCTGATGGGGAATCATGAGGAATTTTTTCATTTATTTATTTATTCACTTTAAATCCAAATTTCAATCTCCCCTCCTGGTCCTGCCCTTGCATGGCTCTTCCTACATTTCTTCCTCTAGTTTACCTCTGAAAAGAGGAAGGTTCCCCCCACCCCCAAGGTAGCAACCTACCCTGGCACCTCAAGTCACTGCAGAACTAGGTATATCAGAAAAGACAGCCCAGTTAAAGGAACAGGATCCACAGGCAGACAACAGTTCCTTTTGTTTCTTTGTTTACTTATTCAGTTTATATCCTACTCACTGCCCCCACTCCTGCTCACATCCTCCCACAGTCCTTTCCCTATGCCCCCTTCTTCTCTGAGCAGGTGGGGGCCCCTATGGGTATTCCCCCCAACCCTGGCACTTCAAGTCTCTGCAAGGCAACCCAGCTAGTAGAACATATCCCAAGTACAGACAACAGCTATTGGAATAGCCCTGGTTTCATTTGTTCAGGACCCACATGAAGATCAAGCTGCATACCTGCTACATATGAGTGGGAGGCCTAGGTCCAGCCCATGTATGTTCCTAGGTTGGAGGTTCAAACTCTGAGAGTCCCAAGGGTCCAGGTTAGTTGACTCTATTCATCCTCCTGTGGAGTTCTTATCTCTTCTGGGTTCCTCAATCCTTCCCCTAACTCTTTCACAAGACTTACCAGGTTCCTAATGTATGACTGTGTGTCTCTGCATTTGTTTCAGTCAGCTTCTGGGTAGAGCCTCACATAGAACTATATGGCAGGCTCCTGTCTGTAAGCATAACAGAATATCATTAATAGTGTCCTAGATTTGTTCTTGCCCATAAGTTAGATCTCAAGTTTTGCCATTACCTCAGTCTTTACTCCACCTTTGTAGCTGGACTTTTTGTAGGCAGGACAAATTTGGGGTTGAAGGTTTTTGTGGGTGGGTTGTTATCCTTATCCCTCCACTGGGAATTTTGCCTGACTACAGGAGGTGGCCACTTCAGGCTCTATATCCCCCACTGCTTGGGGGTCTATGCTAGAGCAACCCTTCTAGACTACCTGGAGGTTCCCCATCCCAGGTTGACACATCCTAGGTTGACACATCCTAGGGTTGCCTCACCACCTCCCCTCAACCCTGCCACCAATATTTTCACTCCCTGGCCCTCTGTCCCCATCTCTCTCTACTCCTATTTCCCAAACTGTTCCCCTCCCCATCACCTACCCCACTCAGTTTTTCCTTCCACGGTCCTTCAATGACTATATCATAAGCCTTTCTGAGTGAGAGACAAGCATCCTCCCTTGGGCACTCTTTGTTATTTAGCTTCTTTAGATCAATGGATTATGTGGGGGTGGGCGTTATCCTATACTTTGTGGTTAACATTTACTTATAAATTAGTACATACCAGGCATGTCCTTTTGGGTCTGAGTTACCTCACTCAGGAAGATATTTTCTAGTTCCATCTATTTGCCTGAAAATTCAAGATGCCCTTGTTTTAATAGCTGAGAAGTGTTCCATTCTGCAAATGAACCACATTTTTTTTAATCCATTCTTCTGCTGAGGGACATTTGGGTAGTTTCCAGTTTCTGTCTACTACAAATAATGCGACTGTGAACATAGGGGAGTACGTGTCCTTGTTGTATAGTACAGAATTTTTTAGGTCTATGCCCAGAAGTGGTATGGCTAGGTCTTGATTGATTGATTGATCTTTGAGAAACCACCAGATGGATTTCCAGAGTAGTTGTTCATGTTTGCATTACCACTAGCAACAAAGGAGTGTTCCCCATGCTCCACAACCTTGAAGTATGAGCTATCTCTTGACATTTTGATCCTAGCCATTCTGATAAGTGTAAGGTGGAAACTCACAGTCATTTTTATTGAATATTTTATTTATTTGCATTTCAGATGTCATTCCTTTCCCCCATTTCCTCTCCCTAGAAACACTCTATCCTATCCTCCCCCCTCCTTTTTGCTTTTATATCATTTTAATTATGTGCAAGAATTAAGGTCAGTTCTAGGTTGAGGAACTAGCAATACAATAGATGCAAACAGTCAAGGAACAAGCAAGGCAATAAACACAAATAGTTAAAAAACAAGCAAGGCAATAAACAAGGTTCCATGAACACTCCTGTGATCACTGTTTCTAAGGGCTTGATTTGCATTTCTCTGATGATTAAGAATGTTTAACATTTCTTTAAGTGTTTCTTTGCCATTAGAGAATTCTAATTCCTCTGATGAGAATTCTCTGTTCACCTCTGTACCCCAGTTTTAATTGGGTTATTTGGGTAGTTGGTGTTTAACTTCTTGAGTTCTTTATATATTTTCGATATTAGCCCTCTGTTCGATGTAAGGTTGGTGAAGATCTTTTCCCAATTTATAGACTCTTGGTTTGTCCTACTTACTGTGTCCTTTGCCTTAGAGAAGGTTTTCAACTTTTATCTGAGCTGAAGTGGCTCTCTGCTCACTTTACATAAATTCTCTTGCCTTCAATCTCAAGCTTTGCTGTAGCACCTGCTAAATTCCCAGGCTCACCTGGATGAATTTATTTTTCTGAAAAGGAGGTCCCTACCCAGAAACCCAATTTTCCCATGACATGGCTGGCAATGCACTGAGAGGATAGCAGGAAGGAAATAAGTATCTCCCATACAAACTAAGTTGCATAGACCAACCAACAATGTCAAGAGAGGCATTTACAACTCCTTCTGTCTGCTTCTTAAATGCATTTCCTCTTGTTGGTGTGATCTTGTCTTGTTCCTATGAAAAGATGTGAACTGAAAGCAATATTTTGTGATTATTCATTATTCCCAAGATACTACCTTAAATGACAGGAGAATCAGACTTTTAAAGCATTAATTGGGGCAAGATGAGAGATGACTAAAGGTTAAGAGGGAATATGAGTGAAACCCATCACCATGAATTTTAATTTCTTTTAACTCCATGTCTAGGAGATCAGATAGCCTCTTCTGGCACCTGTGGGCACTACACAGCTGTGCACCAGATATGTATGTCAGTCAACTGCAATTTATACATGTTTAAAAATATCACAACTGAACCTATATGGTAAATACAAATTATTTTAATGAGAACATAGATAGTGAATCCTATTTCTCTAGATGTTCAAGAAAGAACAGCAGATGAAGGGACATCTATCAGAGACCAAAAGGAGGTCATGGCAGAGGCTTCTTTTATTGTGATTCAGTAAATGTAATATTGCCCATGTTAGTTTCAAACTCATAATATCCATTGCTCCAATACCTGGCCCAAGTATGACCTTCCAGAAGCACACAGGACACAGGAACCACAAAGAAAACAGAGACAGGATTCTTCCATTTTCTGTCTGCACATAGGAGCTAACCCTATGCCATAGCTCTCTATAACCAAAAACCCATGCTGAGAGAGCTGGTATCCCAGGAGTATTGACACACCTAGGATCACAGATTCACAGACTCACAGGAAAGACAGCTACAGTCAGAGAAAACAATACCAGCTAACACCATAGATAACCATATGGCAAGAGGCACATGCATAAGCAACAAAAACAAAGGCTAGTTGGCATTATCAGAACCCAATTATCCCTCCACATCAAGCCCTAGATACCTCAACACAATGAAAAGTAACATTCTGATTTAAAATTACATCTCAATGATGATAGAGTACTTTAAGAAAGACATAAATAACTCCCTGAAAGAAATACAGAAGAACACAGGTAAACAAGTAGAAGCCCTTAAAGAGCAAATGCATAAATCCCTTAAAGAAACACAGGAAACCACAACCAAACAGATGAAATAATTGAATAAAACCAACCAGGATCTAAAAATGGAAAAATAGAAATAAAACAATAAAGAAATTGTGGGTCCCTGCTGGAGGGTGTCCCACGACTATCTCTGGCCCGACTGGGGACACAGTGCAAGCAGGGAGAGTCTGTTACTACCTCTGCCACTGCCTCTGTCCATGGGAGGTCCAGGCCAAGGGGATAAAGTGTGAGCAGGGAGAGCCCGCCTCTTTCGCCTCTTTCTTCTCTTTCTTTTGCCTCTTTCGCCTCTTTCACCACCCCCACCTGTGTCTCCACTGTCGCTGCCTGGTTGCTCCCAGGTGCTGTTCTTGTCTCTAAAGTGCTAAGCTGGCCCTGGTGGTGTCAGTGAGGTACTGGCTAGCTAGTGGAGAGGGGAGGGTCCTGAAGGCATTTTGGGAGAGCAGACCTCTTCTCTAGTGGTATGGCTCTTGTGACAGAAACTCTTGGACAACAGGATAATTCTTGTGTGTTTTTACTTCTCCTGAGTTAGTTCAATAGATCCTGGGCAGTTTTGGGGCGGGTTAAAGTCTGGTAGCAGATAACCTTATTGGCTTGGTCTGAGAGCTTGGGGATTCCTCATCTACATGTGGGAGAGCATGAGGCACTATTCCTAAGTGACTGGTGGCTATAGCTGAGAGACGCTGAGACTGAGTGAAAAAAGCCAGGTGCCAGGAGTGATGCTGAACACATTCCATCCCATGAGGGTCGGGTGTTCAAAGTTTGTGCTCGAACAGGTGCCCAGCTGCTTCTCACCGCCCACTGCCCCACAAGAAATCACAAAGGAAGGCAACTCTTGAGATAGAAAATTTATGAAAGACATCAGGATTCATAGATGAAAGAATCACCAACAGAATACAAAAGACAGAAGAGAGAATCTCAGGTATAGAAGACAACATAGAAAACATTGACACAATAGTCAAAGAAAATAAAAAATGAAAAAATCTCCTAACCCCCAAATCCAGGAAATCCAGGACACAATGAGAGGCCCATACCTAAGGATATTAAGTATAGAAGAGTGCAAAGATTCACAACTCAAAGGACCAGTAAACATCTTCAAGAAAATTTCCCTAACCTAAAGAAAGAGACCCTATAAACATACAAGAAGCCTACAGAACACCAGGTAGATTGGACCAGAAGAGAAATTCCTCCTGTCCCATAGTAATCAAAACACCAAATGCACAAAACAAAGAAAGAATATTAAAATCAGTAAGGAAAAAGATCAAGTAAAAAAAAAAAAAAAAAGATCAAGCAGGCCTATCAGAATTCCACCAGACTTCTAAACAGAGACACTAAGATTTTGCCAGAAGATCCTGGGCAGATGTCATACAGACCCTAATAGAACACAAATGCCAGCCAAGGATACTGTACCCAGCAACACTCTCAATTACCATAGATGGAGAAACCAAGGTATTCCAAGACAAAATGAAATTTACACAGTATCCTTCCACAAATCCAGGCTTACAAAGGATAATAGATGGAACACTCTAACACAAGAAGGGAATACCCTAGAAAAAGCAAGAAAGTAATCTTCTTTCAACAAACACAAAAGAAGATAGCCACACAAACATAATTCGACCTTTAACAAGAAGAAAAAAACAGGGAGCAACAATTATTGGTTCTTAATATCTCTTAACACCAATGGACTAAATTCCCCAATAAAAAGACAGACTAACACACTGGATATGTAAACAGGACATAGCATTTTGATGCACGAAGGAAACACACTTCAGTAACAAAGACAGACACTACCTCAGACTAATAGGCTGGGAAAAAAATTCCAAGCAAATGGTAACAAGAAATAAACTGGAGTGGCCATTCTAATATTAAAAAAAATCAACTTTCAACCAAAAGTTATAAAAAATATATGAGGAAGGATACTTCATACTCATCAATTCTGAACATAAATGATCCAAGTGCAAGGCCACCCACACTCATAAAATAAACTGTAATAAAGTTCAAAGCACACATTGCACCTCACACAATAGTAGAGGGAGACTTCAACACTTCACTCTCATCAATGGATAGATCACGGAAAAAGAAACTAAATAGAGACACATTGAAACTAACAGAAGTTATGAGCCAAATGTATTTAACAAATATCTGTAGAAATTATATCTTAGAACAAAAGAATATACCTTACTCTCAGCACCTCATGGTATCTTCTCAAAAATTGATAATATAATCTGTCACATAACAAGCCTCAACACATAGAAGAAGATTTAAATAATCCCATCTATCCTATCAGACCACCACAAGCTGAAACTTGTCTTCAATAACAACAAAAACAATAGAAAGCCCACATACATGGAAGCCGAACAACTCTCTGCTCAAGGAAAACTTGGTCAGTGAAGAAATAAGAAACAATTTAAAGACTTTTTAGAATATAATAAAATGAAGACATAAAATGCAAAAACTTATGGGATACAATGAAAGCAGTGCTAAGGGGAAAACCCATAGGTCTAAGTGTTTGCAAAAAGAAATTAGAGAAAGCATACACTAGCAACTTGACAGCACACCTGAAAGCTCTCGAACAAAAATAAGCAAAAAATAAGCAAAAATAAGCAGATACACTCAAGAGGAGTAGACAGCAGGAAATAATCAAAATCAGGGCTGAAATCAACCAAGTAGAAACAGAAAGAACTATACAAAATATCAACAAAACTAGGAGCTGGTTCTTTGAGAAAATCAACAGGATAGATGAACCCTTAGCCACATTAACCAGAGGACACAGAGACAGTATCCAAATTAACAAAATTAGGAATGAAAAGATAGATATAACAACAAAAACTGAGAAAATTAAAAACTTAACAGCTCTTACTACAAAAGCATATATGCAACACATCTTGAAAATCTGGATGAAATGGATAATTTTCTACACAGATACCAGGTACCGAATTTAAATCAGGATCAGATAAACCATCTAAACAGTCTCCTAACCCCTAATGAAATAAAAACAATCACTAATATTATCCCAATCAAAAAAGACCCAGGATCAGGTGGTTTTAGTGCAGAATTCTATCAGAGCTTCAAAAAAGACCTAAGACCAAGACTTTTCAAACTATTCCACAAAATAGAAACAGTAAGAACACTACCTAATTCAACAAAAAGAGACTTTAGACCAATTTCAAATACTGATGCAAAGATACTCAATAAAATTCTCACCAACTGAATCCAAGAACATATCAAAATGATCAGTCACCACAATCAAGTAGGCTTCATCCCAGGGATGCTGTGATGGCTCAATAGGAAAAAAGGAAATCCATCACCATAATCCACTATATAAAAAAACTAAAAAAAAACAAAACAAAACCCTAGATCATCTCGTTAGATGTTAAAAAGCATTTTGTTGGGAACTGCTCTGCCAAATGTTGGAACCCACACTTCCAAAAGCTTGGGGGCCAAAATTGTTAGAGCCCACACTGCCCCAAGCTTTGGGAGCTAAATTGTACTGCTGCTCCTGTCCGCAGGCCAGGGTTCAGCAAGAGAGAGAGTGAGGGCAGATGCAAAAAATGGAGACCAGACAGAGTGTGTTCAGTCCAGTTTATTCTCAAGTCTCTCTTCTTCTCTCTTTCCAAGTCCCTTGTTCCTAGTCCAAGTCCCAAGTCTCAAGTTCCTAGTCCCTAGTGCTTCCAAGTTCCAAGTTTCCAGTCCCCTCTTCTGTCTGCCTCTAACCTTTTATAAGTCTCACTTCTTAAGTCATTCCTTTAAGTCATGCCTTTAAGTCTCATCTCTAAGTCACACCTTCAAGTCTCATCTCTAAGTCACATCTTTAAGTCATACCTTTAAGTCACACCTCTAAGTCTCATCTCTAAGTCACACCTTTAAGTCACACACACCCAAGGGAAAATCCTGGGTATATAAAACAAGATGTTATCAGAGTGTGCTCAGCTCTTGTAGGCTGTTGAAAACAAGTCTCTTGTCAGGGTATATGGCTCAAGATGGCTGCAAGGATGATAGCCATCTTCTGTCGGCTCCCCAGAGCATTTGACAAAATTCAATGCTCCTTTATATTAAAGATTTGGAAAGATTAGGAATTCAAGCCCATTCCTAAACATACTAAAAGCAATATACAGCAAACCAGTAGACAACATCAAACTAAATGTAAGGTAATTTGAAGCAATCCCACTAAAATCAGGGATTAGACACAGATGCCCACTCTCTCCCTATCTATAAAATATAGTACTCAAAGTTGTAGCCACAACAATAGACACCAAAAGTAGGTCAAAGGGATACAAATTAGAAAGGAAGAAGTCAAAACATCAATATTTACAGACGATATAATAGTATACTTAAGTGACAGCAAAAATTCCACCAGAGAACTCCTTCAGCTCATAAACAACTTCAGCAAAGTGGTTGGATATAAAATTAACTCAAACAAATCAGTAGCCTTTTACTCAAAGTATAAATGGGCTGGGTAAGAAATTACAAAAATGGCACCCTTCACAATAGTCATAGATAATATAAAATATCTTGATGTGACTCTAAGCAAGCAGGTGAAAGATCTGTATGACAAAACTTCAAGTCTCTGAAGAAAGAAACTAAAGATCTCAAAAAATGGAAAGGTTTTCTATGCTCATGGATTGGCAGGATTAATAAAGTAAAAATGGCCATCTTGCCAAAAGCAAGCTACAGATTCACTGCAATTCCCATCAAAATTCCAGTTAAATTCTTCAGAGCGTTAGTGTAAGGCCCACCAGAAAGGGAGGAACTCCCTCCCTGTTCTCGGGAATTCATAGCCACCCCAATAAATGCAAGACACCGAACTTGATGAAATTAACAAGAGGTATATTTGATTCAATGTGTTGAAGGCCGCACTTCTAGCCTGTCCTACACAGAGGCAAGCAATGAAGTGCGACCCCCACTTAGAAGAGAGATAGACCTTTTAAAGGAAGAACCGCAACCCAGGGGAGATGAGGGGGGAAATCATGATTAAGTATCTATAGAAAGTACCTGTCCAGTGTTCAGCTTCCATGATAGGTCCAAGAAACGGTCAGGGGGAGGGAGTATCTCATACAAGCCTTTCTTCTCTTAAAAATCAAACCCTATTTAATTTATCTTGTGGTCAGTTCAGTTCCTGGTATCCAGGGTACATGGGCACGCTGACCTGAACTCTCAGCTCTGAACTCCTATCTTATCTACTTTGTCTTGTGGATAGCTAGTTTCCTAGGACCCAAAGCACAGAACAAGCTGATCTGCATTCTTGACTCCATCTGTGGAAAGTTTAAAAATTTTTAACTATTTCATTAGAGAGGGTAATTTGAAAATTCATTTGGAATAACCAAAAACCCAGGATAGCAAAAACTATTCACAACAATAAAAGAACTTAGGTGACTCCAAGCTGTACTACAGAGGAATAGTGATAAAACAAAACAAAACAAAACAAAACAAAACAAAACAAAACAAAACTGAATAGTATTGGTTCAGACAGGCAAGTAGATCAATGAAAGGGAATTGAAGATCCAAAAATGAATCCACACACCTATGGTCACTTGATCTTTGATGAAGCTAAAACCGTTTAGTAGGAAAAAGGCAGCATTTTCCACAAATGGTGATGGTTCGACTGGTGTCCAACAAGTAGAAGAGTACAAATTGATCCATTCTTATCTCCTTGTACAAAGCTCAAGTTCAAGTGGATCAAGAACCTCCATGTAGAACCAGATATGCCAAATCTAATAGAAGAGAAAATGGGAAGAGCCTCAAACACATGGGCACAGGGGAAATGTTTTTCAACAGAACAAGATCAAGGATTGACAAATGGGACCTCATAAAATTGAAAAGGTTCCATAAGACAAATGACACAGCCAATTGAACAAAACAGCAACCTACAGATTGGAAAAAGATCTTTACCAAGGCTACATCTGATAGAGGACTAATATCCAATATATACAAAGAACTCAAGAAGTTAAACTCCAGATAATCAAATAACCATATTAAAAATGGGGTACAGAGCTAAACAGAGAATTCACAACTGAGGACTTTCAAATGGCAGAAAAGCACCTAAGAAGGTGTTCAACATCCTTATTCATCAGGAAAATTCAAATCAAAATGACCCTGAGATTCCACCTCACACTAGTCATAATGGCTAAGATTAAAAATTCAGGTGACAACAGATGTTAGTGAGGCTGTGGAGAAAGAGGAACACTTCTCCATTGTTGGTGGGATTGCAAGCTGGTACAACCACTCTGAAAATCAGTCTGGTGCTTCTGCAAAAAATTGGACTTAGTACTACCTGAGAACCCAGCTATACCACTCCCAGGCATATACCCAAAAGATGCTTCAATAAATAACAAGGATACATGTTCCACTCTGTTTGTAGCAGCCTTATTTATAATAGCCATAAGCTGGAAACAATTCTGATGTCCTTCCACAGAGGAATGGTTACAGAAAATGTGGTACATTTACAAGATGGAGTACTACTAAGCAATTAAAAACAATGACTTCATAAAATTCGCATGCTAGATAGAACTAGAAAATATCCTCCTCTTTCTGGTCTGTGCCCAAGCACTGAGCAGATCTTGGCCTTCAGCTCTGCACCCAATCCCACAAAACCCAGAGAAGGTGGGGCTCCCAGGAGCTCTAACCCTGGCAGTATCTTAGGAAAGGAGACAGCAAGAGCCACTCCAACTAGGGAATAACTAGGACCCACTGGGGCCCAGGAATTCACTCCTGGCTCAGGTCACTGGTTCCTTCTAGTCTGCATCTGAGCACTCAACAGTTCTTGGGCTTTCACTCTAACCCCAGCTTTAACACCCACCCCAATCAGTTTTGACACAACCAAGATAATAGGAAAGACAAACTCCAGTCAGAGACAGCACACGTAACACTAAGGAGAACTAGGTGGTGAGAGGCAAGTGTGAGAACATAAGCATCAGCAACCCAGGGTACTTGGCATCATCAGAACCTAGTTCTCCCACAACAGTAAGTCTTGAACTCCTCATATCACCAGAAAAGCAAGATTCAGATTTAAAAACCACTTCTAATGATGATGATAGAGGTCTTTAAGAAGAACATGGCTTCCGCTTCTCTCCCAGATCTGAGGCCCAAAGCAGATACCCGCTCAGTCTGCTTCTGGGTGCACCGGATCCCTCCTGACCCATCCTTGAGAGTGCAAGTAACCCAGAGCAGTAGGTAAGAAGACCCGCTCACTGCCCTAGGCCCAGAGCTGAGGGCAGGGAGTGCTCAGATTCCAGCAGAACCCCAAACCCCACCCCTGTGGAATAGCACACGCCTTCTGCCTCTCTCCTGGATCTGAGGCCTGAAGCAGATACCCGCCCGGTCTGCTTCTGGGGGCACTGGATTCCACCTGACCCACCCTAGAGGGTGCAAGGAACCCAGAGCAGTAGAGGATCCACTGAACCCAGAGTGGCAGAGGACCAAAGTAACTCAGAGCAACAGACAACATATCCTGAGACATAATAGAGGAGCCACAGCACTCAGAGCAGTGGACACATTAGCCTGAGACATCCTAGAAGAGACATTACACCCAGAACAGTGGACACCTAGCTGGACTGCTACCTAGGAGACACCATATTCTGAGTTATCCTAGTGCTATCGTCGTACTCAGAGCAGCTAGAGAAGATCACAGAGACATTGGGACCCCAAGGAGACCAGAAATAAGCAAGATAACTGGAAAGGGAGGCCTCAATCAGAGACAGAAAGTACAGGGAGCACTAGCATTAACCAAATGGCAAAAGGCAAGTGCAAGAACGTAAGCAACAGAATCCAAAGTTACATGGAAACATCAGAACCCAGTTCCCCCATTATAGCAAGCCCTGAACACCCCATCACACCAGAAAAGCAGGACTCAGAATTAAAATCTCTTCTCATGATGATGCTAGAGGACTTTAAGAAGGACATAAATAACACTCTCAAAGAAACTAAGGAGAACACAAACAGATAGAAGCCCTTAAAGAGGAAACACAAAAATTCCTTAGGGAATTGGAAGAAAAAATAACCAAACAGCAGAAGGAATCAAACAAAACCTCCCAAGATTTAAAAACGGAAGTAAAAACAATAAAGAAATCACAAAGGGAGACTACCTTGGAGATAGAAAACCTAAAAAAAGGATCAGGAGTCATAGGCACAAGTATCACCAATAGAATACAAGAGATAGAAGAGAGAATCTCATGTGCAGAAGATACCATGGAAAACATGGACACAACTGTCAAAGAAAATGCAAAATGCAAAAAGCTACAAACCCAAAACATACAGGAGATCCAGGACACAATGAGAAGGCCAAACATAAGGATAATAGGTATAGATGAGGAGGAAGACTCCCAACTTAAAGGGCCAGTAAATATCTTCAACAAAATTATAGAGGAAAACTTTCCTAACCTACAGAAAGAGATGTCCATAAATATACAAGAAGCCTACAGAACTCCAAATACTTTAGACCAGAAGACAAATACCTCCCGTCACATAATAATCAAAACATCAAATGTACAAAACAAAGAAAAAAATACTAAAAGCAGTAAGGGAAAAAGGTAAAGTAACATATAAAGGACGACCTATAAGAATTACACCAGACTTCTCACCAGAGACTATAAAAGCCAGAAGATCCTGGACGGATATCATACAGGCTCTAAGAGAACACAAATGCCAGCCCAGGCTACTATACCCAGCAAAACTTTCAATCAATATTGATGGAGAAACCAAAATATTCCATGATAAAATCAAATTTGCACAATATCTTAACACAAATCCAGCACTTCTAAGGATAATTGGGGGAAAACTTTAACACAAGGAGGGAAACTACAATCTAGAAAAAGCAAGAAAGTAATCTTCCAACAACCCTAAAAGAAGACCCCTACATAAACATAACTCCAACGCCAATAATAGCAAAAATAACAGGAAACAACATTCATTATTCCTTAATATCTCTTAATATCAATGGACTCAACTCTCCAATAAAAAGACATAGACTATCAGACTGGATACATAAACACAACCCAGAATTTTGCTGCATACAGGAAACGCACCTCTGTGAAAAAGACAAACGCTACCTCAGAGTAAAAGGATGGAATACAATCTTACAAGCAAATGGTCCCAAGAAACAAGCTGGAGTAGCCATTCAAATATCAAATAAAATAAATTTTCAACCAATAGTAATCAAAAAAGATAAAGAAGGACACTTCATATTCATCAAAGGAAAAGTGTACCAAGAGGAGCTTGCAATTCTGAACATCTATGCTCCAAACGCAAAGGTACCCACATACATAAAATAAACTTTACTAAAACTTAAAGCATACATTACACCCCACACAATAATAGTGGGAGATTTCAACACCCCACTCTCAGCTATGGACAGATCATGGAAACAGAAACTAAATCGAGACACAATGAAATTAACAAAAGTTATGAACCAATTGGACTTAACTGACATCTATAGAACATTTCATCCTAAAACAAAAGAATATACCTTTTTCTCAGCACCTCATGGTACCTTCTCCAAGATAGACCATATAATTAATCACAAAACAGGCCTCAACAGATACAAAAAGAGTGAAACAATCCCTTGTACTCTATCAGACCACCATGGACTAAGACTCGTCTTTGACATGGACAAAAACAACGAAATGAGGACACATCATATCAAAATTTATGGGACTCCATGAAAGCAGTACTGAGAGGAAAAATCATAGCTCTAAGTACCCACAAAAAGAAAATGGAAAGAGTGTACATTAACAACTTGACAGCACATCTGAAAGGGTTAGAACAAAAAGAAGCTAATGTACCCAAGAGGAGTAGATGGCAGGAAATAATCAAACTCAAGGCCGAAATCAACCAAGTTGAAACAAAAAGAACTATACAAAAGATCAACAAAACCAGGAGCTGGTTCTTTGAAAAAATCAACAATATAGACAAACCCTTAGCCAGACTAACCAAAGGGCACAGAGACAACACTCAAACCAATAAAATTAGAACTGAAGAGGGAGACATAACAACAGAAACAGTGGAAATTAAAAAAAATTGTTAGATCCTACTACAAAGGCCTATACTCAACAAAATTTGAAAATCTGGATGAAATGGACAGCTTTCTAGATAGATACCAGGGACCAAAGTTAAACGAGGAGCAGATAAAGCATCTAAACAGCCCTATAACCCCTAAAGAAATAGAAACAGTCATCAAAAATCTCCCCACCAAAAAAATTTTGGGGCCAGATGGTTTTAGTGTAGAATTCTACCAGACCTTCCAGGAAGACCTAATACCAATTTCACAGGTTAAAAACAGAAGGAACAATATCCAATTCATTCTACGAACCTACAATTACGCTAACACCAAAGCCTCACAAAGACCCAACAAAGAAAGAGAACTACAGACCAATCTCTCTTATGAATATTGATGCAAAAATACTCAATAAAATTCTCACAAACCGAATCCAAGAACACATCAAAGCAATCATCCATCACGATCAAGTAGGCTTTATCCCAGGAATGCAGGATTGGTTCAATATTGGAAAATCCATCAATGTAATCAACTACATAAATAAACTCAAAGAAAAAAATCACATGATTATCTCACTGGATGCTGAGGAAGCATTTGACAAAATTCAACATCCCTTCATGTTAAAAGTCTTGGAAAGAGCAGGAATTCAAGGTCTATCCCTAAACATAGTAAAAGCAATATACAGCAAGCCAGTAGCCAACATCAAACTAAATGGAGAGAAACTTGAAGCAATCCCACTAAGATCAGGGACTAGACAAGGCTGTCCACTCTCACCCTACCTATTCAATATAGTACTGGAATTCCTAGCTAGAGCGATTAGACAACAAAAGGAAGTCAAAGGGATACAAATAGGAAAAGAAGAAGTCAAAATTTCTCTATTTGCAGATGATAAGATAGTATACTTAAGTGACCCAAAAATTTCCATCAGAGAACTCCTAAACCTGATAAATGATTTCAGTAAAGTGGCTGGATATAAAATCAACTTAAACAAATCAGTAGCCTTCCTATACTCAAAAGATAAACAGGCTGAGAAAGAAATTAGGGGAATGACACCCTTCACAATAGTCACAAACAATATAATATATCTTGGAGTGAACCTAACCAAGCAAGCAAAAGATCTGTATGACAAGAATTTCAAGACTCTGAAGAAAGAAGTAGAAGAAGACCTCAGAAGATGGAAAGATCTCCCATGCTCCTGGATTGGCAGGATCAATTTAGTTAAAATGGCCATCTTGCCAAAAGCAATCTATAGATTCAATGCAATCCCCATCAAAATTCCAAATCAATTCTTCACAGAGATAGAAAGAGCAATTTGCAAATTTATTTGAAACAACAAACAACTCAGGATAGTGAGAACTATTCTGAACAACAAAAGAACTTCTGGGGGAATCATTGTCCCTGACCTCAAACTGTACTACAGGGCAATAGTAATAAAAACTGCATGATATTGGTACAGATACAGGCAGGAAGATCAATGGAATAGAATTGAAGACCCAGAAATGAGCCCACATACCTATGGTCACTTGATCTTTGACAACGGAGCTAAAACCATCCAGTGGAAAAAGGACAGCATTTTTAGCAAATGGTGCTGGTTCAACTGGAGGTCAACATGTAGAAAAATGTAAATCGATCCATGCTTATCTCCTTGTACAAATGTCAAATCCAAGTGGTTAAAAGATCTTCACTTAAAACCAGATACACTGAAACTAATAGAAGAGAAGGTGGGGAAGACCCTTGAATACCTAGGCACAGGGGAAATGTTTCTGAACAGAACACCAATGACTTATGCTCTAAGATCAAGAACTGACAAATGGGACCTCATAAAATTGCAAAGCTTCTGTAAGGCAAAGGTCATTGTCAATAAGACAAAATGGCAACCAACAGATTGGGAAAAGATCCTAACCAATTCCACATCCGATAGAGGGTTAATATCCAAGATATACAAAGAACTCAAGAAATTATACTTCAGAAAAACATATAACTCTATTAAAAAATAGGGAACAGAGATAAACAAAGAATTCTCAACATAGGAAACTCGAATGGCTGAGAAGCACCTTAAGAAATGCTCAACATCCTTAGTCATCAGTGAAATGCAAATCAAAACAACCCTGAGATACCATCTCACACCAGTCAGAATGGCTAAAGTCAAAAACTCAGGTGATAGTAGATGCTGGTGAGGATGGGGAGAAAGAGGAACACTCCTCCATTGTTGGTGGGATTGCAAGCTGGTACAACCACTCTGGAAATCAGTCTGGTGGTTCCTCAGAAAACTGGACATAGCATTACCTGAGGATCCAGCTATACCACTCCTGGGCATATACCCAGAAGACGCTCCAACATATAATAAAGATATATGTTCCACCATGTTCATAGCAACCTTATTTATAATAGCCAGAAGCTGGAAAGAACCAAGATTTCCCTCAAGTGAAGAATGGATACAAAACATGTGGTACATCTACACAATGGAGTATTACTCAGCTATTAAAAATAATGAATTCGAGAAATTTATAGTCAAATGGATGGATCTAGAAATTACCATCCTGTGTGGGTTAACCCAATCACAAAAGAACACACATGGTATTTACTCACTGTTAAGTGGATGTTAGCCCAAAAACTTAGAATAGCGAAGACTCAACCCACAGATGACGTGAAGCTCATGAAGAAGAAAGACCAAGAGGGGATACCTCAGTTCTACTTAGAACCAGTAACAAAAATACTCAAGGGAGCAATTATGGAAACAAAACATGGGACAGAAACTGAAGGAGGAGCCATCAGGAGACCATTCCACCTGGACATCCATCCCATGTACTGTCACCTAAGCTAGACGTGGATGTAGAAGACTGGAAATGCATGCTGTCAAGAACATATTATAGCTGTCTCCTTAAGAGATTTGCCAGACACTAACACATTCAGAGGACGATGCTCACAGCTAACCACTGATATGATCAAGAGTTTCCCAAGGGAGAACTTACAAGACTGAAGGAGCAGAAAGGGTTTGTGACCCCAAGAGGAAAGCAACAATACCAAACAATCCAGAGGCCCCCAGGTTCTGAACCACCAGCCTGGGAGCACATAGGGCGGGACCTCCGACTCTAGTCGTATATGTAGGGGAGGACGGCCTTGTTGGGCATGGGTGGGAGAGGAGATTCTTGTTCCCATGAAAAATTAACACAGAAGGGGGGGAGTGTGATGGTGAGGAGGGGGGAGTGGGGTTTGGGGGTGGGTTTGGGCACAGCCTCATAGAAGGCATATAAGGAGGGAGGATGGGATAAGGGATTCCTGGGTGGTTGGGGAATTGGGATAAGAGGATAAAAATTGAAACTTAAATATTATAACCAACTACATAAAACAGGGGAAAAAGTTGTTAGAACCAACATCTTTAAAAAAAAATGTCAGCCCTCTAGGAAAAAAAATTTTTTTTCTTGATACTAATACTTGTTCAGAGAATTGTGTGTTGCAGAATGCACAGCTTTGGTGTATCTACTCATCAAGCAAAACGAGCAGACCTATTCAAATCTCCGGTGTCTGGGAATTCCATCTGGATGCAGTGAGGACACAGCGTCAGAGGCTTATCAATTTGCTCTTCCCCCCACCCCTCTTTTGATGTCTTGACAACTGTAATCAGCTTGAAGAATTTAAAGAAGAGTCAGCGCCCCTATTCCCTGGGCTTGGGGACTAAGGTGGTTAATATGGGGCTGTCTCTCTGGGGAACAGCAGTGATTTTGTTGGAACAGGGAGGATTAGCTAGGATTTATGGCATAGCCATTACCTATTGGTAGAAATCTGTATAATTTAGTATCAAGATGAAGTTATAATTTCTTAAATGGTACACAATTCACATGGATTTCAAATTTAAGGTTTTCGGTGGTATAAGCTTCTTATCGATATGAAAGTGAAATGAATATAGATACTCTCATGGGCATTGTGACTGTATAACACATTTAGAAATACAAGACTTATACCCAGTCCTTCTTTAACTTTTTTAACTGACTTGGGATGACTAGCCTGTGAGTTAAGGGACTATAGCAAATTCATGACTTTGAGTTTATTGTTAGGGTGTTTTCTATATTTCATTTAGAAATAGCTGAGAGAAGATAACAGACAGCAGTCCAGGTTACCGTACATGGATAGTTGGATTTCAAAACGTCAGAAATCCATAGAATTGACATCACAAATATTTCTATATTAATGTTCATTTTGATTAGAGACCTGTCTGCTCCTGACAGCTTTCTGTCTTGGATTCTAAGAAGAAATTGAGCATCCTTGGAGTTACTCCTGTTGTGGTGAGACAGCCACCAGGCAAGAATTGCCTCTCTCCATCTACAGAAAAGGACACACTTGCAGAATAGTCGACTGATTATATCTGCCTAGACAGAGTAACCAGCCCTTAATAATTCTGCAGCACTAAAGTCTGTCAGATGAGTTTGGGCCAGAAGGCTGAAGATTTGATGCTACAACGTTCGGTAGTATAGGGGTTGTCCAGGTGTTCAGCGGTCCCTATAAATTGGCTAAGTTTTAGAAGCTATGCTTATTGCTTCCCATAACTTCAGTTAATTTAGTCATTCTGGATTTCTGATGGCATTGAAGACCTATAGACTCATAGCCAATCCATATTTACCTTGAGAGAAAAGATCTGAGTGGAGGGTTCTCAGCTGACATTCATTCTAAAGCCAAGAAAAAGCCAGGTTCAAAACTAAGTGTTCTAGTCAAGAGAGATGGCAGAGGTTCTGGCTAGTCAACAAAAGGATGGACTGGGTATTAAGACTATCTTGTACCTCACTGGTACAAATAGGAATAATTGTGCTCTAATTGTATTCTGAGAGAAAAGCTTTATTTTAACAGGAAGGGTAATATGTAGGAGGAGCTAAGGGGAAAGGAGCACCAAGAGTAAAAGATGGAGTAAGGAGAGGAGAAGACGAAGTAGATGAGAAGCTCGGTAATGAGAGAGAAAAAAAGAGAGAAAGAGAGAGGGGGCGTGGAGGCAGAAGTTAACATGTGTCCACTAGTCAAAGACAGTTTACATAGCTAGATTGGGTATTAGGTTACACTTCTGATTGAGCATTACTATATTTACAAAGCCCTTGATTAACATTTAAAAATTGTATAAAAGCCAAATGGAAAAGGGGTGGGGGGCACGGGATAGGGGTTTTCTGGGGAAGGGAAATGGGGAAAGGGATTGGCATCTGAAATGTAAATAAAATATACAATAAAAATTGGAAAAAAAAGAAGAACATGAATAACACTCTCAAAGAAATTGAGAAGAACACAGGTAGAAGCACTTAAAGAGGAAACACAAAAATTCCTTAAAAAATTACAAAAAAACACAACCAAACAGATGAAAGAATTGAACAAAACCACCCAGGACATAAAAATGGAAGTAGAAACAATCAGGAAATCACAAAGTGAGACTAACCTGGAGTGCACAAAACAAAGAAATAATACTAAAAGCAGTAATGGAAAAAGGCCAAGTAACATATAAAGATGGACCTATCAGAATTATATCAGACTTTTCACCAGATACTAAAAAAAGCCAGAAGATCCTAGACAGATGTCATACAGACCCTAAGAAAACACAAATGCCAGCCCAGGCTACTATATCCAGCAAAACTCTCAATTAACTTAGATGAAGAAACAAAGGTATTCCATGGAAAAACAAAATTTACACAATATCTTTTCTCAAACCCAGTACTACAAAGGATAATAGAGGGAAAGCTCCAATACAGGGAGGGAAACTATAACCTAAAAAGAGCAAGAAAGTAATCTTCAAACAAATCCAAACAGAGATAGCCACATAATGCCACCTCTACTAACAAAAATAACAGGAAGCAACAATCTCCTTTCCTTAATATCGCTTAACGTCAATGGACTCAATTCCTCAGTAAAAAGACATAGACTAATGGACTGGATACTAAACAGGACCCAGCATTTTGCTGCATACAGGAAACCCACCTCAGTGACAAAGACAGACACTACCTTAGAGTAAAAGGCTGGAAAACATTTTTTTTCAAGCAAATGATCCTAAGAAACAAGCAGGAGTAGACATTCTAACATCAAATAAAATTGACTTTCAACTTAAAGCTGTCAAAAAGATAAGGAAGAACATTTCTTACTCGTCAAATAAAAAGTCAACTAACATAAACTCTCAATCCCGAACATCTATGCACCAAATGTAACAGCACCCAGTTTCATAAAAGAAACCTTACTAAAGCTCAAGGCACACACTCTACTCACACAATAATAGTAAGAAACTTCAATACCCTACTCTCAGCAATGGATCGATCATGGAAACAGAAACTAAACAGAGATACAGTGTAACTAACAGAAGTTATGTACCAAGTGGACTTAACATATATTTATAAAACATTTCATCATAAAACAAACGAATATACCTTTTTCTCAGCACCTCATGGTACCTTCTCTGAAATAGACCATATAATTGGTCACAAAACAGGCCTCAACAGATACAAGAAAATTGAAATAATTCCATGCCTCCTATTAGATCACCATGGACTAAGGCTAGTCTTCAATAATGACAAAAACAATATAAAGCCAACATTCACGTGAAAACTGAACAACACTCTACTCAATAATAATGTGATCAGGGAAGAAATAAAGAAAGAAATTAAATACTTTTTAGGATTTAATGAAAATGAAGACACTTCATACCAAAATTTATGGGACACAATGAAAGTAGTGCAACCTAGAAAAAACAAGTAATCCTCCAACAACCTAAAAGAAGATTGCTACACAAACATAACTCCACTGCCAATAACCAAAACAACAGGAAACAACATTCATTATTCCTTATTATATCTTAATATCAATGGACTCAATTCTCCAATAAAAAGACATAGATTATCAGACTGGATACATAAACACAACCCAGAATTTTGCTGCATACAGGAAACGCACCTTTGTGAAAAAGACAAACACTACCTCAGAGTAAAAGGCTGGAAAACAATCTTCCAAGCAAATGGTCCCAAGAAACAAGCTGGAGTAGCCATTCTAATATCAAATAAAATCAATTTTCAATCAAAAGTAATCAAAAAAGACAAAGAAGGAAACTTCATATTCATCAAAGGAAAAATGTACCAAGAGGAACTCTCAATTGTGAACATCTATGCCCCAAATGCAAGGGCACCCACGTACATAAAATAAACTTTAGTAAAGCTTAAAGCATACATTGCACCTCACACAATAACAGTGGAAGATTTCAACACCCCACTCTCAGCTATGGACAGATCATGGAAACAGAAACTAAACCGAGACACAATGAAACTAACAGAAGTTATGAACCAATTGGACTTAACTGACATCTATAGAACATTTCATCCTAAAACAAAAGAATATACTTTTTTCTCAGCACCTCATGGTATCTTCTCCAAAATAGACCATATAATTGGTCACAAAACAGGCCTCAACAGACACAAAAAGATTGAAATAATCCCTTGTACCCTATCAGACCACCATGGACTAAGACTCGTCTTTGACATGGACAAAAACAATGGAAATCCCACATACATGTGGAAACTGAACAATGCTCTACTCAATGATAACTTGGTCAAGGAAGAAGTAAAGAAAGAAATTAAAGACTTTTTAGATTTAAATGAAAATGAGGACACATTATATCAAAATTTGTGGGACTCCATGATAGCAGTACTGAGAAGAAAACTCATAGCTCTAAGTGCCCACAAAAAGAAAATGGAAAGAGCATACATTAACAACTTGACAGTACACCTGAAAGTGTTAGAGCAAAAAGAAGCTAATATACCCAAGAGGAGCAGACGTCAGGAAATAATCAAACTCAGGGCTGAAATCAATCAAGTTGAAACAAAAAGAACTATACAAAAGATCAACAAAACCAGGAGCTGGTTCTTTGAGAAAATCAACAAGATAGACAAACCCTTTTCCAGACTAACCAAAGGGTACAGAGACAGCACTCAAATCAATAAAATCAGAACTGAAAAGGGAGACATAACAACAGAAACAGAGGAAATTTAAAAAATTGTTAGATCCTACTACAAAGGCCTATACTCAACAAAAATTGAAAATCTGGATGAAATGGACAGTTTTCTAGACAGATACCAGGTACCAAAGTTAAACGAGGAGCAGAAAAACCATCTAAATAGTCCCATAATCCCAAAAGAAATAGAAGCAGTCATTAAAAGTCTCCCCACCAAAAAAAAAAAAAAAAAAAGTCCAGGACCAGACAGTTTTAGTGCACAGTTCTATTCGACCTTAAAAAAGACTTAATACCAATTCTCTATAAACTGTTCCACAAAATAGAAACAGAAGAAACACTTCCCAATTCATTCTATGAAGCCAGAAATATGGTCATACCTTAACCACACAAAGACCCAACAAAGAAAGAGAACTACAGACCAATCTCTCTTATGATTTATTGATGCAAAAATACTCAATAAAATTATAGCAAATGGAATCCAAGAATACATCAATACAATTATTCATCATGATCAAGTAAGCTTTATCCCAAAACAGCAGGGATGATTCATTATATTAAAATTTATCAACATAACCTACTATATAAACAATCTCAAAGAAAAATACCACATGATTATATCACTATATGCTGAGAAAGCATTTGACAAAATTCAACACCCTTTCATGGTAAAAGTCATGGAAAGATCAGGAATTTAAGGCCCATAACTAAATATAGTAAAAGCAATATACAGCAAACCAGTAGCCAAAATCAAACTAAATGGAGAGAAACTTAAAGTAATCCCACTAAAATCAGGGACTAGAAAAGGCTCCCCACTCTCTCCCTACCTATTCAATATAGTACTAGAAATTCTAGCCAGAGCAATTAGGCATCAAAAGGAGGTCAAAGGGATACAAATTGGAAAGGAAGAAGTCAAAATTTCACTATTTGCAGATGGTATGATAGTAAAGTAACCCCAAAACTTCCACAAAAGAACTCCTAAACCAGATAAACAAATTTATCAGAGTGGCTGGATATAAAATTAAATAAAACAAATCATTAGCCTTCATCTACTCAAAAGATAAACAGGCCGAGAAAGAATTAGGAAAACAACACCCTTCATAATAGTCAGAAATAATATGAAATAACTTGGTGTGATTCCAACCAAGCAAGTAAAAGATCTGTATGACAAGAACTTTAAGTCCCTGAAGAAAAAAAATCAAAGCAGATCTCAGAAGATGGAAAGATCTCCAATGTTCATAAATTGGCAGGACTAATATAGTAAAAATGGCTATCTTTCCAAGAGCAATCTACAGATTTAATGCAACCCCATCAAAATTCCCACTCAGTTCTTCACAGAGATAGACAGAGCAATTCTCAAATTCATTTGGAATTACAAAAAACCAGGATAGTAGAAACTACTCTCGACAATAAAAGAACTTCTGGGGGAATCACCATCCCTCAGATGGTGATTTCAAGCTGTACTACAAAGTAATAGTGGTAAAAACTGCATGGTATTGGAACAGAGACAGGCAGGAGGATCAATAAAATAGAATAGAAGACACAGAAATGAACTCCCATACCTATGATCACTTGATCTTTGACAAAGGAACTAAAACCATCCAGTGGAAAAAAGACAGTATTTTCAACAAATGGTGCTGATTCAACTGGAGATCAGCATGTAGAAGAATGCAAATTGATCCACACATATCTCCTTGTACAAAGCTCAAGTCCAAGTGGATCAAGGACCTTCACATAAAACCAGATACACTGAAAATAATAGAAGAGAAAATGGAAAAAGTCTCGAACACATAGGTACAGGGGAAAAGTTTCTGAACAGAACACCAATGACTTATGCTCTAAGATCAAGACTTGACAAATGGGACTGCATAAAATTGCAAAGCTTCTGTAAATCAAAGAAGACTGTCAATAGAACAAAGTGGCAACCAACAGATTGAGAAAAGATCTTTACCAATCCTACATCTGATAGAGGAAAAATATCCAAGGTATGCAAAAAACTGAAAAAATTAGCCTCTAGACAATCAAATAACCCTATTAAAAATAGGGTAGAGAGCTAAATAAAGAATTATCAACTGAGCAGTATTGAATGGCTAAGAAACACCTAAAGAAGTGCTCAACATTCTTAGTCATCATGGATATGCAAAACAAACAACCCTGAGATTTCACCTCACACCAGTCAGAATGGCTAAGATCAAAATTCAGGTGGCAGCAGATGCTGGCAAGGATGTGGAGAAAGAGGAACACTTCTCCATTGTTGATGGGATTGTAAACTGGTGGAACCACTATGGAAATCCGTCTGGTGGTTCTGTAGAAAATTGGACTTACTTTTACCTGAGGACCCAGTTATACCACTCCTGGGCATATACCCAGATGATTCTCTAACATATAACAAGGACACATGCTCCACTATATTCATAGCAGCCTTATTTATAGAAGATAGAAGATAGAAGATAGAAAGAACCCAGATGTCCTTCAACAGAGGAACAGATACAGAAAATGTGGTACATTTGCACAATGGAGTACTACTCAGCTATTAAAAACAATGAGTTGATGAAATTCTTAGGCAAATGAATGGAACTGGAAAATATCATCCTGAGTGAGGTAACCCTATCACAAAAGAACACACATGGTAAGCACTCAGTGATAAGTGGATATTAGACCAAAAGCTCACAATACCTAAGATACAACACATAGACTACATGAAGCTCAAGAAGAAGAAGGAAGACCAAAGTGTGGGTGTTTTAGTCCTTCTTAGAAGGAGTATCAAAATACTCAAACAGATCTTTGAGGTTCTAAACCTGCAGCATAGGAACACAAAGGAAGGAACTCATAGCTCCACCTGTATTGGTAGTTGAGGATGGTCTTGTCAGGCCTCAGTGGAAGAGGAGGGCCTTGGTCCCTGAAAGTTTTGGATTCTCTAGTGTTGAGGAATTCAATAGCAGGGAAGCGGGAATAAGTGGATGGTGAAGGCACACCCTCATAGAAGTCAGAGGATGGAGGATTGGATAAGGGGTTGTGGGTGGAAATGGGAGAGGGGATAACACTGAAAGGTAAATAAATAAAATATCCAATTAAAAAACCAGATAATGGGTCTGGCAATTTTAGTGGAGTAGTTGATACTTTTTGTTAACAATTTATTATAGGGATTTGATATAATCCTCAAGAGCTCTATTGTGGAATTAGCCCATGGAACTTTCAAAAGATTGTTGAGACATACTTTTGCTGAGACAAAGAATGATGCTGACCTGTGAGCTTGCTGAGTACCCTGACAATGGTGACTGGTAAGCTGTATCAGACATATGTTCCTGACCTACCTTTGCTTGACTATATCCCAGAAGGGACAAGCTGCCTTGCCTCAAGTTTTTAGACCTTGTGGGATAGAAAATCAAAAAGAGAAATTATAATGTCTTTTGTATTTTTCTTAAAGGTGACCAGATATTAGGACTCAATCATGGACTGGTCTAGAAATCAATCCAGTATTGGAAATAACAGTCTTCATTTGGAAGGCTAGATCTGGACATTGTCAGAGACATATTTGGAAGTGAGCTGTAGTTTACTATGATGTTATGATAGCAAGAGATAAAGTTGAGACAACATCTGGATTTCAAACAACGGTTAGTGCATGTTTTAAGGCTCTTTTATTTTTCAAGCTAAAATTGGTTTTGTCTCTTCTACAGTATTTATTGTAAGTTACATTGACTGTATAATCTCCAATTGTGTTAGTGTGTTGAAACCTGGTATGTCTGTTATGGGGGTCTATCAACCAGCTTTTGTCTTAATGCCCTGAGTATTAGAAAACCTTGATTCTCAAAAAGAAAGAAAGAAAGAAAGAAAGAAAGAAAGAAAGAAAGAAAGAAAGAAAAGAAAGAAAGAAAAGAAAGAAAGAAAGAAAGAAAGAAAGGAGAAAGAAAGGAGAAAGAAAGAAAGAAACAAAGAAAGAAAAAAAGCTTGAAAGTGCTGGAAGAAGTAAGTTAGGCTTTAAGTAGAAGTAAGAGGGTAGTGGACTTGATTATTACTGGTGTAACAGCTTTAATTTCATTAATTGCTAGCACCACTGCTTCTGCAATAGCATTAACACAAAAAGTTAAGACAATTATTTTTGTTAACCATCTAGCAAAAAAATGTGACTAATGTATTGAGTGTACAAAAGAATTTATATAGGTATCTGGAACAATGGATGATGCTCTATAACCTATTTAAATTATCTGGAAAAGGTTCAGGGTTCAAGAGTTAGGAGCCATCCCAAGAATCATGACAAATATCGTTGGAGTAGTGTTACTTCTAAAATTTGCAATGATTGTCACTATAATTAGAAAAAAGTTTAAAGACACATGTAGGATATTTGGCATAATCCTAACACCTTTCTGGGTATGTTAACTTTGCATAATGTGATTATGAATTTAAATAATGCTGCTCTGTTGAGCTTTGGTGCTGCAGATAATAAAATTATCCATGACCTGAGGTCAGTATTTCCATTTTGGTCAAACCTCAGGAATGGCATATATAGCTTGATCAGCTTTCCTTCTTCTCCTGGGAATACTTTTATTCCTGCCCATTGTGTTAAAGCTTGTGTCTAACTACATCAACAGGCTGGCAGTCAAAGTACATGACTTGAAACTGATAATGGACCCCCAAACAGAGTTATTAATATAACAGGCTGGCAAGCCAAGGATGGGTAAGGTTCTACACAGAGCCTTTCCAACCTAAGACATAAGTGCACTGCTTATGATAATAGATATTCCACAATGGGTAAGGAAGGCTTTCTAGTCAGAATGACCTAAGACAGGCTCAGACTTGTTAATGAAATAAAAAAGGAGGAGAGGAGGAGAGCCTTTGGGGCTGCTTGGCAAGAATCTGAGATGGACCACGGACAAGGGAATGGGCTGCTTGGCAGGAATATGACATTGGACTGGAACAAAGAAGTAATTTCAGGCAGAAATCTAAATCCTAGGCTAGAACATAAAAGAAATTGCAGGCAGGAATCTAAATCTTGTGCTAGACCAAAAAAGTAATTATAACTAGAAATCTAAATCTTAAGCTAGAACAAAGAAATAGGCTTCAGGCACGAAAATGACTTTTGGCTAGGACAGGGAAGTAGGCTCAGATACTTTGATCATCCTGATAAGCCCTTAGAAATAGTGATCACAGGAGTAATCACAGGACTCAGTTTATTGTCATTTATTTTCTTGCATGTTCTTTGATTATCTGGATTTATTGTTTTCCTTGTTCCTGGACTATTTGTGGCTATTTTATTGCTAGTTCCTCAACCTAGAACTGACCTTAATACTTGCATGTAATTTAAAGAGTATAAAGGCAAAAAAGGAGGAGGAGGGATGGAATAGGAGATTAATGGGTAATGAAATGGGAAAGGGGGATGACATCTAAAATGTAAATAAATAAATTATTGAATAACACCCCCCCAATAAGAAAAGAAAATATCCTCCTGATTGAAGTAACACAGTCACAAAAAATACACATGTTATGCACTAACTGGTAAGTGGATATTAGGCAATAAGCTCAGAATATGTCCATCTTGACATAAGAATCCAATCCATGTGCAGTCACCAAACACAGACACTGTTGCAGATGCTAGGAAGTGCGTGCTGACAGGAGCCTGATATAGCTGTCTCCTGAGACTCTCTGCCAGAGTCTGACTTATACAAAGCAGATGCTCACAGCTAACCATTGAACTGATCGTGGAGTCCCCAATGGAGGAGTTAGAGAAAGGACTGAAGGAGTTGAAGTAATTTGTGGCCCCATGGGGAGAGTGACAATACCAATCAACCAGAGCTCCCAGTACCTAAACTGCCAGCCTGGGAACACACATGGAGAGAACCATGGTTCCAGTCATATATGTAGGGGAGGATGTCCTTGTCGGGCATTGGTGGGAGAGGAGTCCCATGAAGGTTGGATACCCCAGTGTAGGAGAATGTGAGGGCAGGGAGGCAGGAGTGAGTGAGTGGGTGGGGGCACATTCTCACAGAAACAGGAGGAGGGGGATGGGATAGAGGGTTTCAGGGATTGGGAATGAGGAAAGGATATAACATCTGAAGCATAAATAAATATAAATATCAAATTAAATGAAAAAGAAATGCTGAAAATGAAGCTTTTAATTTGTGTACTTATAGCCAATATATAGCTTATAGTTTACAATTACTTGAAACTGTTCCTTTTCTAGGTACTACCAATTCTCAGATTTTGCAATTACTTATGCGAATACAATTCTATTTAAGAGAACATACTGTTCCTAAATTTTACAGGACATTTAAGAGCTCATACTGGATTGCTTGGAACCTTAGGGCAATGCCATAACAGATTTATGTACCAGGCAGATTACAGGCCTTGCACAGGAACAGTTAGCTAAAGAATCTCATTCTTTCTATCATCAAAATAGTAATAGCTTGAGACAATAATTTGGTCTTGGTAGAAAATGTGCATGTCAAATTGTTAAAGACTTTCTGATTTTGGACAATTAAAGTGTGTGCATGTGACTATTGACACCCTATCAGGCTTTCTAGTCACAATTGCTTTAACAGAAGCAACAAAATATGTAATTAGTTATTGCCTACATTGTTTTCCTATGCTGGCTGTTCCAAATCAAATTAAAACAGATAATAAAAATGGCTATTGAAGTTGAGCACTTGGGACTTTTTGTCCACAATTTAATGTTATCCATATTACTTGGATTTCTTATAATCCTCAAGGACAAAGTATTGTGGAAGGGGCCAGTGGAAATTTAAAACAATATTTTCACAAAGTAAAAAAGGGGAAGGAATATCCCCATATATACCACAAATTTATTTAAATCACATTCTTTTTATTTTAAATTTTTAAAAAATTTGTATGCCATGGAACTTTCTGCTGAGTGTCTGTGGCATCCTATACCTAGGCATACTTATGTCTAGGTGAAATGGAAGGATCCATTTAATGGCATATGGCATAATATGGGAAAGAGGGCATGTTTGGTTTTTTTTTTTTTTTTCAGCAGGATGCTAAAGAAGCATTGTAGCTGCCAGAGTGATTGGTGAGACATGATGATGCTGGGATAAAGAATGATGCTGACCTGTGAGTTTGCTGAGTACCCTGACATTAGTGACTGGTAAGCTGTATTGGACACGTGTTTCTGACCCACCTTTGTTTGCCTATATCCCAGATGGGATAAAGCTGCCTTGCCTCAAGTTTTTAGACCTTGTGGAACAGAGATAAAAAAGAAAAGTTATAATGACTCTTGTATTCGGACTCAATCATGGACTGGTCTGGAAATCAATTCAATATTGGAAATAACAGTATTCATTTGGAAGGCTGGTTCTGCCCATATTCAGAGACATATTTGGAGGTTAGCTGTAGTTCTCTATGATGTTATACTAGCAAGAGATAAAGTTGAAACAGGATCTGGATTTCAAACAAATGTTAGTGTATGTGTTAAGGCTCTTTTAATTATCAAGTTAAAATTACTTTTGTTTCTTCTACAATATTTAGTGTATTATTTAATGTATTGATTGCACACTTTCTAATTGTATTAGTGTGTTGAAACCTGGCATGTCTGTTACAGTGGTCTATCAACCAGCTTTGGTTTTATTGCCCTAAGTATTACAGGACCTTAATTTTCTGAAAAAGTTTGCAAGTTCTGGAAGAAGTAAGTCAAGCTTTAAGCAGAAGCAAGTGGGTAGTGGACTTGATTATTGCTTGTATAGCAGCTTTAATTACAATATATTGCTAGAACACTGCTTCTGCAATTGCTTTGACACAAGAAGTTAAGATAGCTACTTTTGTTAATCATTTAGCAAAAAAAATGTTACTAATGTACTGAGTATACAAGAGGATTTAGTTGTTTGAAACAACAGATTGATGCTCTTTATCCTATTCAAATTGTTGGAAGGAAGTTCAGAGTTTAAGAGAAAGAAGCCATCTCAAGTGTCAGGCCAAATACCAATGGAGTTGTGTTATTTCTAAAATTTACAATGATAGTGATTATACTTAGGAAAAAGTTTAAAGACACTTGCAGGGTATTTAGCATAATTCTAACACCTCTCTGGGTGTATTAATTTTCCATAGTGAGACTATGAGTTTAAAGAATGTTGCTCTGTTGAGCTTTGATGCTGCAGATAATGCCAATAAAAATTATCCATGGCCTGCAGTCATTATTTCGATTTTGGTCAAGCTTTAAGAATGGCATATATAGCTTGATCATGCTAGCCACTTTTGTCCTGGGGATACCTTTATTCCCACCCACGGTGTTAAAAAGTTTGTCTTTAATATCATCAAGTACATGGCTTGATGTACATAAAAGTACATGGCTTGAAACTGATAATGGATTCCCAGAAATAGTTATTAATTTAACAGGCTGGCAAGCCAAGAATGGGTAAGATTTTGCACAAAGCCTTACCAACCTAAGACAGAAATCCATTCCTTGTGATAATGCATATTATAGGATGGGTAAGGAAGACATTCTTGTCAGAATGACCTAAGACAGACTCAGTCTTGTTTATGAAATAAAATAGAGAGAGTGGCAGAGACCTTTTAGGGTTGCTTGGCAAGAATCTGACATTGGCCAAGGACAAGGAAATGGGCTGCTTGGCAGGAATCTTATGTTAGGCTAGAACAATGAAGTAATTTCAGGCAGGAATCTAATTTTTAGTCTAGACCAAAGAAATAATTTCTGTCAGGAATCTGAATATTAGGCTAGAACAAAGAAGTAGACTTCAGGCATGAAAATGACTTTGATCTAGGATGAGGAAGTAGGCTTAGATATTTTGGTCTTCCTGATAAGCCCCTAGAAACAAGGATCAAGGGAGTGATCATGGGACTTTGTCTATTGCGTTGCTTGTTCTTTGACCATTTGTGTTTATTGTCTTGCTTGTTCCTTGACTATTTGCATCTATTGTATTGCTAGTTTTCATCCTACAACTGACCTTAATGTAATTAAAATGATATAAAAGCAGATTGGGAAAAATAATAAAAAAAGAAAAGAAAAAAAGGATAGCTCAGAATAACCAGGATGCAACTCACAGACCATATGAAGCTGAAAAAGAAGAAAGACCAAAGCGTTGATGCTTCTATCCTTCTTAGAAGGCACAACAAAATATTCACAGGCAGTAGAAGGTGGGAGAGACTTTGGAGGAATAGAAAAGGGTGTGGAGAAAAGGGAGCCAGGATCAAGTATGGTAGGAGGCTTGAGTGATATACAGAGTCAGGAAATTGAACAGAGGTGTGTAGCAATGAGGGATGAGGAACTGGTGGTAATTACTGGAAAGACCCAGGTGTTAGGAAAGAAAGAGGCTCCCAGGACACAACTAGGATGAAATTAGCTGAAATACCCAGCAAAGGGGAGGGAGAACCTGTAAAGACCATATCCAGAAGTTAACCAAGGCCACTGAGGGATAAGGTTACCCATACATTTCTAAAATTTAACCTAGAATTGCTTCTGTTTAAAGGAAATACAGGGACAAAGAGTGGAGCAGCAGCTGAAGGAAAAGTCATACAGAAACTGCCCCACCTGGGGCTCCATCCCATATTCAGACACCAAACCTAGACATGATTGCTGATGCCAATAAATGCTTGCTGACAGGAATCTGATATAGCTGTCTCCTGAGTGTCTGACAGAGACTGAACAATACAAATGTGGATGCTTGCACCCAACCATCTGACTGAGCATGGGAAACCCAGTGGAGTGGTCAGGGCAAGGACTGGAGGAATTGAAGGGGTATGTAATCCCATAGGAAGAACAACAATATCAACCAACCAGACTCCCTTGAGTTCCCAGAGACTAAACTGCCAACCAAAGAACACACATGAAGGAACCCATGGCTACAACTGCATATGTAGGAGAGGATAGCTTTCTCTGGCATCAATGGGATAGGAAGTCTTTGGTTTTGTGAAGGTTCTATGCCCCAGTATAGGGGAATGATAGGGTGATGAGGTAGGAATGGGTGGGTATGTGGAGAAGCAGCTTCATAGGAGCAGGGGAGGGGAGATAGGATAAGGGGTTTGTGGAGAGAAAACACAGAAATTAAATAACAGTTGAAATATAAATAAATAAAATATGCAAAATAAATAAATAAATAAATAAATAAACTCCTCATAATACAAAACAATACTTCCCCTGACTCCTGATTTGCCTGTCTAGGACTACTGAAATATGCATTCGAACCCAGCTTGTAATGTTTGGGAGTAGTTTTTTACATTTGTTTCAATTTTGTTTTGTTCCCTTTTGCAGTAATAGTTAATTTTTTATAATTGACTGGTGTGTGTGTGTGTGTGTGTGTGTGTGTATGCATGCTTGTGCACCCTCATACATACACATTTACTAGGGCACATAAAATGAGCATAAACTACTATTTTCACACTTCCAAGAATAGAACCAGAACATGAAAAAGAAGTATTTTACATAATAATATAAAGTTTTTTGATGATGTAAATGTATTTTCTTTGTCATATTAAAGTCAAACATGACTTTAAGGCCATACTAAGTCAATTTATGAATTCAGTTTTTTTCTATTCATGTGAACTCCAGTTGAAACAATCGCCTTTTGCCAGTAACTTCAGTTTTCATTATTTACTCTTACAGTAGACCTTTGTGAGAAATAAAAACCTAATGTCCAATAGAGAAGTCATTTGTATGCTAAAGTATGCATGAATATAATGAGGATGTAAAATGTAGAATAACATCACAATGAGGAATTAATGGTATAGGTCAGTCACACCATATGTTTCTTATACATAAGTCTCTGTTCCATTCTCAAAGTGAATGTAATAAAGAGACAAGGAGAGGAGGAAGGGAAGTTGAAGAAAAGAAGGAACAAAAAGAGAGAAATAATGGAAAGGAGAGTCTGGAATGAATGATGAAGACAGAAATTCTAAAACTTAAAAAGTAGAGGGAGAAAGTTTCTGAGCAAGGTCAGATAGTGCCATTCACTACTCTTTGTTTCAAAAAGAAAGAAAAATGAATGAATGATGAAAGAACATGTAAAAAGAACATGGTTCAATTTTTAAAATATATTTTTATTTACACTTTGAGATTTTTGCATAAGTATATATATTTTATTATATTCATGTACTACTACTTTCTCCCACTCCCCCCATATCCCATTATTGAGTTCCTCTCCCAAATATGTGTTTCCTATAATTTTTCTAATAACTGACTGAGTCTAATAAGTGCTGGTTGTATGAACATGTATGAAGGATTGTGCATGGGTGTCAAGCTCCCAAACAGGAATGACCATCTCTCTACTTGCAGCCATTAACTACTGATAGCTCCCTAGCTAGGAGAGGAACTTTATAAGTCTTTTATAACTATACACTGAACTCTTGACTGGCTTCATCTCTGGGTTCATGATTCTAATGTTATGTCCAGGAGACAAATTTTCCTAGTGTTCTATACAACCTATATTCTTTATTACTTTCTTCCTCTTTTTCCATAATGTTTTATGAGCCTTGGAAGGTATTTCACATTTTCTGAGTCTATAAAATAGAATATATTCTATATCTACCTCATTTGCCAAAAGGAATTGTTGCCACCTAAGGATCATAATTTAAGAATATCCCTTTAGAAGGCCATCCAGAGATAGCCCCTCCTAGGGATCCATCCCATCTGCAGATACCAAACCTTAACACTCTTGCTAATGTCAAGAAGAACTTCCTGATAGAATCCTGGTATAGCTGTCCCAAGAGAGGATCTGCCAGCCCCCCCCAAAATATAGATGCAGATACTCACAGTAAACCATTAAACTGAGCCCAGGGACCTCAATGAAAGAATTAGGGAAAGGACTGAAGAAGCTGAAGGGAATTGCAGTCCCATAGGAAGAACAATATCAAGTAACCAGACCACCCAGAGCTCCCAGGGACCAAACCACAAACCAAAAAGTATACATGGAGAGACCCATAGCTCCAGCTATATATGTAGCAGACTATTGCCTTATCTGGCATCAATGGGAGGAGAGGCCCTTGATCTTGTGGAGAATTGATATCCCAGTATAGAACAGTGAAGCAGGAGGGAATGGGTAGGTGGGTGGGCGAGCACCCTCCTATAGGCAAAGAGGAGAAGGGATGGGGAGGGGGATTTGCATAGGGGAAACTGATATGGTGGGCGACATTTAATATGTAAATAAATAAAATAACCAACAATAATAGACTATTTCTTTAGTGAAGAAAACAATCTCCACATATACTTTCCAAAATATATAATTTTTCCTGAAATCTCAGTCATTTTCTAAATGAAGCACCAATTAACAGAACTTTCTGATCCAAGGATGGTAATATGTGGGGAAAGTAGGAAATGACAATGGATTACAGATAACAAAAGGAATTCAAGGGGAGAACTTGAATTGTATGAGAAAAGTGATTGTCTTATGTAGGAAAAAAAATATGGCTGGGCAACTGCAGGGTCTCTCATGCCATGCTGTGTGTAGTTGGCTGAGAATGCCCTGGGTTCCTCCAGCTATAAGTTAGGCCTGGCTGCTCATTAAAGGCCTCTGCTGTGGCTCCATGGCTCCTCACGGCACGGCCCCAACACACAAGGAAGTCCTTGGGTTTCCAAAACTGGTGTATTGGCATGGCAGATGGTGGATGGATCTGGATGTGCGTCCCCCAAAAATCCAGGGCAGACCTGAGTTAAATAGGGAGGGGAAGAGGTGGGAGGGGCTGGGAAGGAATGCTTAATCGACTCCACCCTCTTGGCCTTCAGGTACCTCATTAGTATGTAAATCTCTCTAGGGACTGGGGCCTGTTTATCACACCCACCTGTGTCCGTGACTAAAGGGTGAAGGTGGAATGGAGGTTAGACGTCATGTCAAGCTCGACAGTCTTAGTTAGGGTTTTACTGCTATGAAGAGACACCATGACCAGAGGAATTGGGGTTGGCTTATAGGTTCAGAGGTTCAATACATTATCACCAAGGTGGAAACATGGCAGCAACCAGGTAGCCATGGTTCAGGAGGAGCTAGCTGAGAGTTCTACATCTTCATCTGAAGGCATCTAGCAGAATACTGGCTTCTAGACAGCTATGATAAGGGTTTAAAGCCCACACCCACAGTGACACACCTACATCAACATGGCCACACATACTCCAATAGGGTCACACCTTCTAATAGTGCCACTCACTGGGCTGAGCATATACAAACCATCATACTGATATACAAGACAGAGCAATTGTAGGAGATAAATGACTAAATTCTTTTTATTCAATCTAATCAATGGACTGCAGTAAATAATCCAATACATTAACTATTACTAAAACAGACACTTTATGAAGATGAATTTATTGATCTGCTTCTAGTTACACTCCTTAACAGGATTTTCAGAGCTGTCTTTATGTCTTTGTTCCTCAGACTGTAGATGAAGGGGTTCAGCATGGGGGTTACCACAGTGTACATCAATGAAGCTGTTGCAGTGGCATGTGAGTTTTGAGTGACAGCAGAGCTGAGGTACACTCCCAGGAGGGTGCAATAAAATAAGGAAACAACTGAGAGGTGAGATGCACAGGTGGAAAATGCTTTGTACTTCCCCTGAGCTGAGGAAATTGCACAAATGGAGGAGACTATCGTAGAATAAGAATAAAGGATACCAGAGAGGGGGCCAACAGCCAGTAGCATAGCTGTAATGTAAATTACCATATCATTAAGAAAGGTGTCAGAACATGCCTGATGTACAACTTGATTAAGTTCACAGAAAAAATGAGGGATTTCCAAGTTTGTGCAGAATGACAGCCACAATACCAAAAAGCTGTGTAATAAGGAATTCAAAACACCTATAATCCAGCATGCCAGAATCAGCAATCCACAGCATTTTGTGTTCATGACGATCATGTAATGCAGGGGGTGACAGATGGCCACATAGCGGTCATAAGCCATCACAGTCAGCAGAAAAATGTCTAACCCTGAAAAGAGCAGTAAGAAGTACATCTGAGTGATGCAGTTTGCATAGGTGATAACCTTGCTTTGTGTGTGAATGTTCACCAGCATCTGTGGGACAGTGGTGGAAGTGAAACAGATGTCCACAAAGGACAGATTAGAGAGGAAGATGTACATGGGTATGTGTAGGTGGGAGTCAACAATGATGGCCATGATGATGAGTAGGTTCCCAGTGACAGTCACTAGATACATGGAGAGGAACAGTCCAAATATGAGATGCTGAATTTGGGGTTGATTCTCTGAGAATCCCAGAAGAAAGAATTCTGAAAGCTGAGTGTCATTTTGCAGTTCCATCTATGAAAACAAGCAAACAAACAAAGAAATGAGAGAGAGAGAGAGAGAGAGAGAGAGAGAGAGAGAGAGAGAGAGAGAGAGAATTTGAAGCCTCGGTAACACATCAATAACCTGATATCAATTCTTCCTCCCTCATTCCTTCTTCCTTTCATTTGTATCATAAACCCCTGTACCCTTTTAATCTTACCCATATATTCTTGAGTATGAGGCTATCCACTGAAGCTGGGGCATGGTAAATCTACCAGGGACCACACACTTGAAAAGCACTGATTCTCCTCAGCAGCAGATGACTCCTCAGCTAGAGATGAGGCCTTACTATCCCTTCCTTCTTCATGCAGGCATATTGGCTGGTTTGATCTTTTGCAGGTTATGTAGAGGCCACTATAGCTACTGTGAGTTCATTAGTTCACTGCATTTGTCATGTTCAGAAGCCACTATTTTACAGCATTCCTTTCTGTTTTCTCTTCTGGAGTGTTCCCTGAGCCTAGTAGGGAGGCCTGTGCTGTAGAATCTTTTTTAGGGCTGAGCACTTTATAGACTTATTCTCTACACTTTGACCAGTTATAATTTTATCTCCTGCCCACTGGAAAAAAGAAATTTCTCTGATAGAAACTAACAACTTCACTAATTTATGAACATAAAAATAAATATTTAGATGAAAATTTGTTGTTCACTTAACAAAACAATAGCAGTAGGTTCTTCTCCAGAACTCATGAATTCTCCATTCAACAGCTTTTGGCCAGGCAACTTAGTCAAACACTCTAACTATGAAATAACCCTACAACCTTGGTCATATAGAAGCACACAATTTATTTCTCTATTTTATATGAATACACTGAGGAGATACTGTCTTTGATAGTAATGCCTGTGTTGTACTCAATCTCTGCTCAGAGTTCATGTATTCAGTGAACCATAGGACTGTGATGTGACTTGGCCCTCCCCTTCCATTTTTTACTCTCTTGAATATAGACTTCTCTCCATCATGAGCTCTTTAACATTCACCTGGAACAGAGACACAGATAAGTGTACCTGGCACTCTTCATTAAAGAAGTTTATTTTTGAAGTAGACAGAGGAACTATTACAGAAAGCTACAACCAGAAAAAGTGCAGAGAACAATATCTGTGGCTGCCCAACCAAGGGAAATATCGATTTCCAAGGGAACATCACAGGGAATAGGGAAAAAAGATTGCAAAATTCATAGGACTAGAGAGTTTCTACATTATGAAAGTATGACAGGGAGCCTAATACCTGATTATCCAATTCCAAATGCAGAGTCCTAAAATCATATACATAGAAGCAGTAATTAACAAGCTCACCATGTTTTGTGTGACACACACCCATACACATGCATGCACACACACAGAGAGAGAGAGAGAGAGAGAGAGAGAGAGAGAGTGAGAGACAGAGAGAGACAGAGAGACAGAGAGAAAGAGAGAAAGAGAGAGAGACACACACACAAAAGAAAAAACATTAACTTGAGAGGGAGTGTAGTTTGGACAGGGAAGGTATTAAAGAAAAGATTGGAGATGACAGGAGTGATGTAATTATATTTTAATCAAATAAAACAATCCTAAATAAAAACCTGAATTATAAACACTTTGAGGCACTTAAGGAATAACAAAGTCTGAATATGGAAAATTCCAGACACTATCTAGATAATAATGAGATATGAAGACACACAAAATTCTTACAATAAAATGAAGGAGATGAGGTACAAGCAAAAATTGTAAAGTATGCATTACACCTGATGGTGCCAATGGTATGTTCATAAATTTCTTTAAATAAAACTAATTCCTTAGATAGTCAGCTTATAAAGAGGAAAGGTTTATGTGGGCTCATGGTCTCTGGTTCCTTGGTTCTGTAGTTTGACCCTTCGTGGAGACAGCCTAAGTGGTTGGAACACATAGTCAAACAAAGGCACTCATTCTAGGGTTTTGAATATAACTTATTTGATAAGAATTCTTGCAGTACTAGCCTGGCGATCTGGCTTCAGGTACCATGGTCAATATATTTTAAAAGTAGTCAGACTCATTTCTGTAAGCCCAGTGCTTTAGGAGAAAGAACAGGGATATTGCTAGAACTTCTGGGAGGGCCACACAGCCATAAGTTTAATGACAGAACACTTAATAGAGAGGGGGATACTCCACTACACACTGCACCTGCTCTCTCTCTCTCTCTCTCTCTCTCTCTCTCTCTCTCTCTCTCTCTCACACACACACACACACACACACACATACACACACACACACACCATTTGTATGTGCATCATGCACACAAAATAAAATAAAGGGAGAGAGAAAGAAAAGAGATGGGGATGGAGGGAAGAAAAGAGAGGAAGAAAATAGGGTGAGGCATATGGAGAGAGAAAGAGAGACCACTCACCCCATAGCCTTAAAGCAAATTGAAAAGTGAAAGAGACTGGAGTATAACAGTGTCCATGCAGTGCATAGTTCAATGACCAAAAGACTTTCATGAGATCTCTCTCTTGACAATTCTACCACCTCCCAATTCACTAACATTGGAAATACACAAACATTTAGGGGACACTCAAGATGCACATTACAGCAAGTGGAATGCAGAAAAAGAAATACAATAACAGATAATTGTTGATGGAGATGTCTTTCTTAGGTGCTCTGATCTCACTGGATACAAGTCATCAAGGAGGATAGGATAAGTTCCAATGCATCTTGGACTGTTCATACAAAGAGGAACATCCGTACAAGACTTCAAAGAATACATTTTCTGAAATTATTTAATTTGGGCAAGAAAGTCAAAGCAGTAAAAAGAATTAGTAGGAGGGTGACCATGATACCACTTCATGATGCAAGTGGTATCATGAAATCATGGATGAATAAGCCAGGTGTGGTGGAACACATCTGTAATTACAACTGTTCCAGCAGGCAGAGGAAGAATATGGTGTGAGCATGGGAATTTGATACTGGCATGGAAAATCATAAATTTTACTTTATCTGTGTGACAGATTGTTGCTTAGCATGCAAGAGGTTTTGGGTTCCACCACTGGCACACACACACATACACACACACACACACACACACACACACACACACACGTACACACACTATATGCAAAGCACAGTGAGTGTACTGTGTGGTCTTAATTAAAGTTACATGTGTATTTCTGTGTGACAATGCTCCGAAAAAAAAGAAGCTTCAAGGAGAAACAGGTTGATCAAGTTTAAATATTGTGGTGTTTAGTTGTTACCTGTCAATTTGACACAACCTAGTATCATCTGAGATGAAAGTCTTACCTGAGGAATTAACTAAATCAGATTGGCTTGTGGGCATGTGTACAAGAAGGGCTATCTTGATTATTAATTGGTGTGGGAATAGCTGTTCATTGTGGATGATACCATCTCCTAGATAGGAGTGTTCTAAACTGCAGAAAAGAAGAGAAAGCCAGTGAGCAAGTCATCTTATACCCGTTTGTTTCCCATTGTCTTTGATAGTGAATATGATGTGGCTAGCTTCTTCAAGCTCCTGTCAGTATGACTTTTATGCTATACTGGACTATAATGTGGAGTTTTAAAACTTAATCAACCTGTTTCTCCTTGAAGTTTCTTTTTTCTGAGTATTGTTACACAGAAATATAATGTAACTTTAATAAAGACCACTGTCTTCTTATACCTCACCATAATAGACAAACTGTCACTACCACATCATCTTTCTGTTTCATTAAGGCCATGTTCTCTTTTCTGTTCCAAGAAACATTTGACTGTGCATTAACTATATAACAGATAGGTTATATTGTAACATCTACATTCACATTTCCAATGTATTTCAGCCTAGAGCCTTGCTGGCTCATTCCTATGGCTTAAAAATTGACCTTTCATACATGAATTGCTTATGTGATAATTAAATAACTTCTCAGTAAAGAGGGAGCAGAAGTAACAATATTTGACAAATGAAAACAATAAAATAACCTGATTCTCCTGAGACCAGGAAGAAAGGTAGCTTCTTTGGTCATGAGAATGTTCTGACTCCCATTCCATCTCATGATATCCAACCAAAATTTGAGGAAAATATTTTACCTCAAACCAAAGATAACAGTTGTCATTTTAAAGAAATGTAATTGTACATATGCTAGAAAGAGAAACATAGCCATGAGAATAACTCAAATGACTGTGACCTACATAATAGAAGAGGATAGCCAATTCTGAAAGTTATCCTCTGATTCATACACATAAGTGCACACACACACACACACACACACACACACACACACACACACACACAGAATGTTGTGGCATGAATAAACCAATGAATATTTACATATATAGAAAATATGCACAGAACTAATGGAATGAGGTATTTACCTATAAACAAATAAGAAACTTATTTTCACCTTGTCTGTTCCATGTTTGTTTGATCCACCAGTTTGATGTGGTATGACAGTGGATAAGAAAACGTGATACCTTGGTTTCCTCATCTAATGCCTTTTCTTTTTTGAATTAGGGTTTTGATTGTACATTTTTTTGATAAATTTTATGTGTACACTCAGGTCTTCTTTCTAGTGATCATTAATATTCAAAAGAGCTTCCCAATAGAAGGGAACACAAAAGTTCTATTGCTTCTGGGTGAACTATGTGGATTTGGGGGAAATACGATCTTCAGATGTATAAGTTCTAATGAAGCCACAAGGACACAACAGATATTTTCAAAGTCATAATCATGCAGACATTTGTGACAAACTCATTTAGTAACAAACCAAACCAAAAAGACTTAGATATGTGAAAGGGACTCAGTGAGATAGGAAGGAGTTATCAAAGAAAGGAGACAGGAGAGGATATGGGAAAAGAATGTGTTGCACACATGTACAAAATTGTCAAGAATAGTCATAAAAGGTATCACCAGTATTGCTACACAGACTCCTCCTCCATGGCAATAGAATAAATATTACACTGTCTTATTACACTGACAAATATTCTTTTTCTAATTGAACCCTAAAGACACCATGTCAGCAGGCATTGGCATGATTTCATACTGTTCATGCTTTCCATTCCATCATATTTTGTCCCAGTTATATATCTGGATACAAATTAGCAGTGGCTTAGTCTGCTAAAGTAACCTTTCTGTTTGCACAAAACTTGTGAATACATTATGAAATTTGTGTAAATGTCATTCATTTGGATCTTTCTCATCAATATGACATTATTATGACCATAAAAATAAAAGAGCACACAGTCATTGTGGTGTAATTTAACATACAATGTTCTGTCTCTATATTCCATAATAACAAAGGTCCATAAACCTAAGTTTTCCTTTAGATGAAAACATTTTATCAGTTCATAAATCCATAATTTTTTTATTATCATTCCAAAATAATCAAAATTATCACTTAAGGGTTAATTCCCATAGCTATTACTGAGTTCAGTGCATTCTTTTCAGTTTCATGAATCAATAAACTCCATGACCAACCCAGAAAGCCTCCCCTGCATCTCCTAGTCTTGTTTAGACTAACTTTGCTCTCATGCACACTTTCTGTTTTTCCATTTTTTTTTATGAACTCTTGCTACAATACCAGCAGAGCTCCTGGACTCACCTGGATAGATCTCTGAATTGTAAGAGATTCTGTGTCTCTAAGCACAAACTCCACTCTGAATGGCTATTGTTGGAGAATGAAGCTGTGATTGACTCATGAAGAGACACAAAGAGAGGCATTAATCCTAAGCCAGTGTCAAGAATTCAAAATGAGAAAAATTAATGTGTAGCTCAAGTTTGCAAACCAGAATGACTATACTGGGAAGACACTCAAAGATGATAGCAGCTTCTCCCTTGAGAATATTTCGCTCCTGTTATTTCAAGTTCTAAGCACATGATTTCCCTATGGGGCATTGTTCTACACAGAAAAAAGAAACGTCCCTAAAGATTGGCTGCTCTCAAAGGCATAGGTTAAATACTCAGATGACAAGTCATTTTCCTTCCCCATTTAACCTCCTGCTAGCTTCTCTTCATTTTTATTTAATGTTTCAACAAAAGTCTAAAGCCATAAAAGTTATCATAATTACGTCCTCAAGTCATCAAATTACTCCCTCAGGTTGGTGCCAGGAAAAATGGTTTTCTCTTGATGTTAGACCATGGGTCTTAAGTTAATTGGCTTCATTAGGCTTTTTCTAAAACAACAAAGGATGTACTTCATCTTGGGCAAGTAGAAAAATCCCATTCATTCTATTATTCATGAGATATTGTTCTTTTTATTGTATATTTTATTTATTTACATTTCAGATACCATCCCCCTTCCACATCTCCCCTCCCTAGAGCCCCCTATTTCATCCCTCTCCTCCTTTTTGACTTTATACCATTTTAATTACATGCAAGTATTAAGGTCAGTTCTAATTTGAAGAACTAGCAAGACAATAAACACAAATAGTCAAAGAACAAGCAAGACAATAAACAAAATTCTGTGAATACTCCCATGATCATTGTTTCTAAGGGTTTATCAGAATGACCAAAATATCTGAGCCAACTTCCTTGTCCTAGCCCAAAGTCATTGTTGTGTCTGAAGCCTACTTCCTTGTTCTAGCCTAAAGTTTAGATTCCTGTCTGAAATTACTACTTTGGCCTAGACTAAGATTTAGATTCCTGACTGAAATTACTTTATCGTTCTAATTTAATGTCAAGATTCCTGCCTGATGCCCACTTCCTTGTCCTTGGCCAATCTCATATTCCTGCCAAGCAGCCCATTTCCTTGTCCTTGGCCCATGTCAGATTCTTGCCAAGCAGCCCCAAAAGCTCTCTGCTTCTACCCATTTTTTTCATAAACAAGACTGAGCCTGTTTTAGTTCATTCTGACAAGAATGCCTTCCTTACCCATCATGGAATATGTAGGGAGCCTTGAACTTATGGGCACAGGGGATACATTCCTGAACAGGACACAAATGACTTATGCTCTAAGATCAAGATTTGACAAATGAGACCTCATAAAATTGTGAAACTTCTGAATGGCAAAGGACACAGTCAATAGGACAAAACTGCAACCAGCAGATTAGGAGATCTTTACTAATCCTAAATCTGATAGAGGGCTAATATCCAATATATACAAAGAACTCAAGAAGTTAGACTTCAGACAACCAAATAACCCTATTAAAAATGGGGTAGAGAGCTCAACAAAGAATTTTCAACTGAGAAGTATCGAATGGCTGAGAAACACCTCAAGAAATGTTCAACATCTTTAGTCATCAGGGAAATGCAAATCAAAACAACCCTGAGATTTCATCTCACACTAGTCAGAATGAGATATTTTTCTAATCATCTAATTAAATCCCTTTATATATTTTTTCCAAACATTAGCTACTTGTCTGTTTAGGTGTTCAGTATATCTATTGACATTGTTGGTAAGAAACAGGTTGCACATTTACAAAAGTGAGGCTCAGACACTTCTGTGCTGTATCCCAAGTTACAAACAAGAAACAACTAGATTTTGAGAACTCCATAAACAGTTTTCTAGCTTCTTTATATCATTTTTATTATATGTTATTTATTTGTATGTGTTTGTGTGTGTTTGTGGCCAAAATAAAGTGCACGCACACACACACACACACACACACACACACACACACACACACACACAC
>JANHMN010000021.1:2990255-3075285 GCA_030674055.1 Rhabdomys pumilio
ACACACACACACACACACACACACACACACACACACACACACACACACGAACACATTTCTGTAAACAAGGGAAGAACTTTCAGGGTCCATTTCTCTTTTTCCCCCAATGTGAGCTTTTGTTATTCAACTCTGTTTTTCAACTAAGAGCCTTTACAAAGTGAACTGTTTCACAAGCCCCTATTTCTGCTTTCCTAGATTTATTGTTAGATGAGTTGTGACAATAAATGTTATGATGAGACAAAAGGTAATGCTAAGCATCTGAAAGAAGCAACAGAAACTCTCACCTTAAAACTCCATCTTACTGCCCAGCCATACTTTCACCCTTCCTCCACTGTGCATACTCAATCTCTCTCCTCAGAGAGGAGACAACTCTAAGGTCAACACTGGGAGAGTGAGAAATCCTCTCTAGCTCAAGACTTTTTCAACTCCAATGTGAAAGCTTATTTTAGGGGATATATAGAAATGAAGATTTTGATTTGCCAGATCTAGGGTGATCCCAGTAATTATGACTTGATATGAGATAGTAACGTACAGCAACAGGGGATGCAAGATATGACTTTCTCATTCAACAATTTTTTTTCAAATTTCTTTTTTTAATTGGATATTTTATTTACATTTTAGATTCATCTGCTTTCCCCATTTACCCTCCCTAGAAAACCCCTATCCCATGCCCCCTTTTCCTTTTTGCTTTTATACATTTTTTTAAAATGTTAGTCAAAGACTTTATAAGTTTGGTAATGCTCAGTGAGAAGTGTAACCCAATACTCAACCTAGATATATCAACTATCTTTGACTGGTGGAGACATGTGAACATCTGCCTCCATGTCCACTCCCCTCTTTCTCTCTCTCATCACCTAGCTTCTCCTGTCCTTCTTATCCTCCTCTCCCTATTCTTTCTCTTCCTCTCCATACTACTCCCACCTTAGCTCCTCCTACCTATCACCCTTCCTGTTAAAATAAAATTTTTCTCTTAAAATACAATTAATGCATAATTGTGCCGATTTGTACCAGTGAGGTACTAGTTAGTCCTAATAACCAGTTCATCATTTTGTTGACTACCCAGAACTTCTGTCATCTCTCCTAACTAAAACACTTAGTTCTGAACCTGGATTTTTTTTTTTTTTTTTTTTTTTTTTTTTTTTTTTTTTTTTTTTTTTTGGCTTGGAATGAATGTCAGCTAAAAACCAGGATTGGCTATGAGACTATAAGTTTTCAACCCCTTCAGAAATTCAGAATGACTGAGTTAACTGAAATTATGGGAAGCACAAAGCATAGCTTCTAAAACTTAGCCAATTTATAGAGACTGCTGAACACCTGGAATACACAGCCTTGGTGTACCTATTCATCAAGCAAGCTGAACAGACATACTCAAATCTCCAATGTCCTGGAATCCCATCTGGATGCAGTGAAGTCACAGCATCAGAGGCTTATCAATTTTCTCTTCCCCTCACCCCTCTTCCAATATCTCAACACCCGTAATCAGCTTGAAGAAGTTAATGATGAGTCAGTGCCCCTATTCCCTGGGTATAGGGACTAAGGTGGTTAATATTGGGCTGTCTTTCTAGGGAAAAGTAGTGGTTTTGTTGGAACAGGGAGGATTAGCTAGGAATTATTTCAGAGCCATAACCTATTGGTAGAAATCTGTATAATTAGTATCAAGATGAAGTTATAATTTCTTAAATTGCACAAAGTTTACTTCGATTTCAAATTTAAAGTTTCCATTGGTACGAGCTTCTTACTGATATAAAAGTGAGATGAAAATTGATACTCACATAGGCATTGTGCCAGTATAACACATTTAGGAATACAAGGCTTGGACCCAGTCCTTCTATAAATTTTCTAACTGATTTGAGATGGTTAGCCTGTAAGTTAAGGGACCATAGCAAATTCAGGGTTTTGAGTTTATTGATAAGGTGTTTTCTGTATTTTATTTAGAAATAGCTGAGAGGAGTTAACAGACAACAGTCCAGATTGTCTAACATGGATAGTTGGTTTTCAAAACGTCAGAAGTCCACAGAATTGACTTTACAAACATTTCTGTATTAATGTTCATTTGAATTAGAGACCTGTCTGCTCCTGACAGCTTCCTGTCTTGGATTCTAAGAAGAAATTGAGCATCTTTGAAGCTACTCCAGTTGTGGTGAGACAGTCACTGGGCAAGAATTGCCTCTTCCCATTCAACAAATTTTTAATGAAACAGAATGAATAAATTGGTACAATAGCCTCTCAAGGAATCTGTGGAATTTTTTTCTAACAGAAATTCTCCAACTACAGGTACAAGATTTGAATCATCAATATTTCTTCATGAATCAGGAAGAAGACATGGGGCCCCACTTCTCTTGGAGAGCTGGCAACTAAGATTGTTTGAAAGAAGGGGAGTAATTTTTTTCAGTGGTGTAGACACTGACAAATCACCTTTTCTCTGGTAAATAACCTCTGTCCTACATTCTAGCAATAAACTCTAATTAAACTTGGTGGGTCATACATTAAATAAATGCATACACAAAATGCAGAAAAGGACTTATTGAAAAGGTTTCCAGCTGTGAGAAAAAGTATTGGGAAGTGGAAATGGCTAAAAATCCATACATAAATGCACAAAACTGTCAAATAATAAATAATCTTTGAAAAATGTGTGAAAAATAAAGAAAACATCATTACAACTAAGTAGAAACTAGGCCTAAAAACCAGAAACTGTAAAGTAGAAAGAAGCTTCCTTTCTACCAAAGTGTCAATCTCCCCTATGTATTTTAATGGAAAATTTTATGCAATATATTTTATTGTGTTTTTCTCCTCTGCAATTTTTCCCAGAGTCTCTCCACCTCTCTGACCACCCAACTTTATATTCTTTCTATCATTCTCTTTTTAAAAAGACCAACCAACTAAAACTAAGACAAAACAACAGAAAAGAATGACACACATACACACAAATATATATGCCACAAAAATAGAAATATAGAAAAGCAAAAGACTAATAAGTCAAAAACTACCCAGAGTAATATGAGACCAAAAGTCTAAAAACAAACTATTAATTTATTTTTGTGTTGGAAAACTGGTACCCCTAGAAATGAGGTATTGCTTGAAGTACTAACCACTATCCTGAAGGCTAATAGCACACACCACCATCACTTTATAAAAACAATTATATTATTAGAATCATAAATGTATAATTTTCTGTCTGCCTTATTTTGTTCAACAAGTATGTATGTCTGTAAATTTAAATAATTTATTACAAATTTTCAAAAAAATGCTCACTAAACTTTACATTGTACATGTTCTATAGAAAACATTCCTTATGCCATAGTAGGCAGAGCAATGGCCTCTCAAGGAAGTTCCCATTCCAATCTCCAGAACCTAAGGCTACATGAGGTCTTACTGCAAAAAGGCCAAATAAGCAATAAGTAGAATGAAGGCACTTAAGAAGTTGATCATGGATGGGGAGATTGACTGGATTAGCTAAAACATTCCAGAATAATTAAAGAAGCTTCCATCCTACTTTCATTTCTGTTGCTATAAAAACAAAATTAAAAGGAAATTGGGAGAGTCACATTATCAATAGTTAGTGGAGGAAATTCAGAGCAGTAGAAACTTGAAACACTTTGTCATATGATATCCAGAGCCAAGAAGAGAGAAATAAATGAATGCATGATCAATTACTTGGTGATGCTCAGCTGCATTTCTCTACTCTTATACAATTCAAGACCCTGTTCAATACAATTTGGCAACATCAGAACACAGTTCCCCACTATAGCAAGTCCAGGATACCCCCCAAACAACTGTAGAACAAGATTCAGATCTAACTTCTCATCTCATGAAGATGATAGAGAACTTTAATAAGAACATAAATAACTCCCTTTAAAAATACAGAACACAGGTAAACAAATAGAAGTACTTAAAAAGGAAATATATAAATCCATTAAAGAAATACAGAAAAATACAATCAAACAGAAATTGAACAAGATCATCCAGTATCGAAAAATGGAAATAGAAACATTAAAGAAAACACAAAGGGAGATAACTCTGTAGATGGAAAACCCAGGAAAGAGATCAGGAGTTATAGATGCAAGCATCACCAACAGAATACAAGAGATAAAGAGAAAATCTCAAATGTAGATGATACCATAGAAGACAGGGATACAACTGTCAAGGAAAATATAAAAAGCAAAAAGATATGTTTTGACTTATGAATGATTTCATTGGCTTCTCCAATTGTCCACAAATAAAGGTTAGATTATTGTGGAGATAAAGGCTGAAATGCTGCAGGATATTGTGAGGAATCCCAATGTCTATACAACCTTTTCTGACATTATAAGACAGCTGTTGGTGCCATTTAAGGACAGCTTTTTAGTAATGGTGAATATGTCTTCAGAAGAAAGAAAGATGAAAGAATACATAAAAATTGCTGGCTCATTTTTTTGAAAAATATTTTTATTCTTTGAGATTTTGACACACACACATGTATATACAATGTATTTTGATCATAACCATTTTTTTCTCTCATACCCCCTTACTGTATACCCTTCTTAACTCTCCATCTTCTTTGATAAATTTATTATAACATATTAAGCTGAATTATGACTCTCCATATAATCACATGTGTGGAGATGTGCACCAGTGCATGGTCAACCAACTACAGCCCACCTACACAGAATGTAAAAACCTTTCCTTCAGTAGCTGTCATTAGCTACCTGAAGCACCTCAGCTAGGAGTAAGACCAGTAATCTCTTCCCCTATTCTGGAATGTTGCCTGCTATGTGCTGTTTGACACTCTTGCTAATGAGATATGAATGGATATCTACCTACCACAAACAGGGAATCAAGGAGAGATTAAAGTAAGGATATCACTAACTTCAAATTGTGTGGACCAGTGAGTTTTATTGGTATTACTTATAGGATTATGAGTGAGGGGTTGCTTACAGGAGCAGAAATGAATCAATGACAGGTGTATCACCAAACCTACTACAACTCATTACAAGTGAAAATCCAAATCATACTTCTTAACCTGTAGGCAGCTCAACAAACTGAAAGTTTTTAAAGGCATCTCATTGGTTCTGACACTCTAAAAGGCAGTTCTGCTGTCTTCTTCTTCTTCTTCTTCTTCTTCTTCTTCTTCTTCTTCTTCTTCTTCTTCTTCTTCTTCTTTTTCTTTTTCTTCTTGGATTCTCAGCAGGTCTGAGCTCCTTCTAGGCAGCTTGGCTTATCTGAGAGACTTCTAGACATCACAATTTGTCTTCAAGTGTCTCTTGGCAGACCTTTTGGCTTAATACATGATTACAGAGGGGGAGGTATAATGAACTCAGTCAATTTTATGGACTTCCTGAAGCTATTTAAGTTATTTACTTTCTAAATTTAAGGCACGTTCATGCAGGATGGATTATTTCCCCTCCCCTTAGAACATCCTCTGTATTCACCTCCTTGCAAACATCCCATTCTTAATAGACTTTCCTCCAATACGGAAGGGTCTATACTTGGAGGAAAATACTACACACTGAGAGGTATCCAGGTCTTATATAGGCAACCACAGCTGTTGTGATTTCATAAATATAATACCACTGTCACACCTAGAAGATAGTTTCCACACATATCCACCAACCTCTTCTTACAATTCTTTATCTGATCCCTGACTCAGGGGTGTTGTTTAAATTATTAAATGCTATACAATTATGTACCCTATATTTCAAATAGAATTCTGTCCACAGAAAGAACATAACTTGGAGATACTTTTTAGTAAAAATAAAAATAACTTGCTCAGCTGGGCAGTGGTGGTGCATGCCTTTAATCCCAGCACTTGGGAGGCAGAGGCAGGCAGATTTCTGAGTTCGAGGCCAGACTGGTCTACAGAGTGAGTATCAGGACAGCCAGGACTACACAGAGAAACCCTGTCTCGAAAAAAACAAAAACAAAAACAAAAAAAAATAACTTGCTCTTCCAAAATAAATTATTTTTAAGAAGTCCCAGTTATTCCAAATAGTAGTTTCTAGAGGATTTAATCCAAGGATGGGTGTTTATTTACCAAAATAAAAAATGACAAACTAAAATGCAGATATTACAAAGAACACTAAGCCTTGTAGAGAATGAAATTTTATGAGGAAGCTGATATAATGGACAGGGGAAATAGATGAAATAGAGAAACTAAGTTTTAACACAATATGTGACTAATGGATCACAAATTCAAATTCCATAACCCTAAGTGTATGAACACGAGTAGACAACTAAGAAGGTAAGTCCATTGGTCTGCTTCTAGTTACCTTCAATAAAACTATTTTCAGAGCCTTCTTCATGTCATTGTTCCTTAAACTATAGATAAATGGATTCAGCATAGGGGTCACCACAGTGTACATCAATGAAGCCATTGCAGTGGCATGTGCATTTTGGGTCACAGCAGAACTGAGGTATACTCCAAGGAGGGTACAATAAAATAATGAGACAACTGAGAGGTGAGATACACAGGTGGAAAATGCTTTGTACATTCCCTGAGCTGAGGAGATTGTACAAATGGAGGACACTATCTTAGAGTAAGAGTAAAGGATGCCAGAAAGGGGGCCCACAACCAGTAACAAGGCTGCAATATAAATGACCATGTCATTAAGAGAGATGTCAGAACAGGCATGGTGGACGATCTGATTAAGTTCACAGTAGAAGTGAGGGATCTCCAGGTCTGTGCAGAATGACAGCCGTAATACCAAAAAGCTGTGTAACAAAGAATTTATAACACTTATAATCCAGCACGCCAGAATCAACAATCCACAGCATCTTGTGTTCATAATGATCATGTAATGCAGGGGGTGACAGATGGCCACATAGCGGTCATAGGCCATCACAGTTAGCAGAAAGATGTCCAGTACTGAAAAAAGTAATAAGAAGTATACCTGAGTGATGCAGTTTGCATAGGTGATAACCTTGCTTTGTGTGTGAATGTTCACCAGCATCTGTGGAACAGTGGTGGAAGTGAAACAGATGTCCACAAAGGACAGATTAGAGAGGAAGATGTACATGGGTGTGTGTAGGTGGGAGTCAACAATGATGGCCATGATGATGAGTAGGTTCCCAGTGACAGTCACTAGATACATGGAGAGAAACAGTCCAAATATGAGATGCTGAATTTGTGGTTGATTCTCTGAGAATCCCAGAAGAAAGAATTCTGAAAGCTGAGTGTCATTTCCTGGTTCCATGTGTTTGATGTGCCTACAGAAAGAAGAAATTTGAAGGACTCCATCACCTATCAATGACCTGATAAACTTCTTCTTCCTTTCCTTTCTTCTTTACTTTCTTCCTCCCTCCCTTCCTTCCTAGTCTCTCTCATCCTCTTACTAATCCATCTCTCTTTCCCACTCTTCTTAGGTCAATTAGCTTTGGTCACATAGGTTTCTCACTAGGACACGAACATTATCAACTTTGTAGAGTCTACTCTCTTAAACAACTGGATTCTCCCTCCTCCTGCAGCCTTTGAATGTCAATGGCCCCTTAGTCAAAGATGAGACGTTTTCTCCTCCATGACTGGCTGTTGACTGGTTTGATCTTGTGAACATCTTTTACAGTCAAGCACAGCTTCTATGAATTTATAAGAACCTGCTGTCTTCAAAAGACACAGCATCACAGGAGACTCTTTAAAAATTCTGTTTCTTACTCTTTCCATCCCTGTTTCCATGCTATTCCCTTAATGTTTTGATTTGGATGTCTCATTTTTGGACTGAACTCTTCATAAACATTCAATCTCCACACTTTGACAAGCTATCAGTTCCTATATCATCTATCCTCCATCCACTAAAAAAAGGCTTCTCTGTAAGGACTGAAAGTATCACTTATCTTTCAACATAGATATAAATATTTAGACTTACTTTGATACTATGAATTTTTAGAAAAATAATAGCTGTAGGCTCTCCCTAGAGCCCATAAGCTCACGCCTCGGTTCCTGGCCAGATAATTGATATATTAGGCAAGCATTGACTGCTAAGGAACACTGTAAGCCCAATTTTATAGTCATGAATTTTATTTCTGTTTTATATGTATCCCATGAAGAGAAACCTGTTATCTCTGAGAACAAATTTCTGTATCATGTTCAATCTATGTTTATAGGCCTCATTAAAAAAAAAACACCAAAAAAACAAACAAACAAACACACACACACACACACAAAAGAAAACAATAAAACGCACTTAGAGACATTTATGAAATAAAACCTGACAACAGCCCCTGCTAAAACACTATTTGGATTAATATCACCCAGTGAAGAAAGACAAAATACTTTCAGTGTAATGAATGGAAAGCAGGAGGAACAAAGTTTAAGGGTGTACTTTATCCGATGGTGACAAGTGCTATATACACATCTACTTCTCAAAGCATCAGTCATGGCAGCAAATACCTTTACCTGCCAAGTCAACTTAATGGCCCAGTTTCATGACATTTAGAAAAGTAGTTTCCACACATGATAGAGATATCCATGGCCAATAAACAAGTAAAGGGAAACAGAAGAACATAAATTTGACAGAGAAAACAATGAAATGAGCTGATTCTCATGACATCAGGAGGAAAAATAGCTTTCTTGGTGATGGGAATGTTCTGATTCCCAGTCTGTCTTGTGACCTCCCTCCAAGGAACTGCAGTAAATTAGAATAATGATTTATCTAAAACAAAAAGTAACATTTTTATAGCACATACTCTAAAAAGAGAAAACTCTCCATGAGAATAAACATACATTTCAAAAGGAGGAGAATGGTTAACATGATAGTCCCATGGATAAAAGCCTCTGCCACCAAGCCTGACAACTTGAGCTGTATCACCAGGTTGCACAATATGGAAGGAGAGGACTAACTCCCAAAAGTTTTCTTTTGCTCCACTTACATGCTGTGGCACATGTGTGAACACACGTATGAATAAATATTTATATAAAATATGGGCAAAGCTGCTGAACTGTTTTTTTTTTCCTATGAAACAACGAAAGCCTCATTTTCCCTTCTTCTCTTTTATTTCTTTTGAGCCACTTTTTGATGTGGTCTGATACAGGGGCAGGGTATTTGACACCCCCCATTTCTCATGTAACACATTTTTTTTTATTAAAGATTGGACTTTGGACTCTTTTGTAAAATTTTATTTGTAGACTCAAGTCATTATTCTAGTAATTAATATGCAAAGGTATTTGTGATTAAGGAAATCACAGGCTCCTACCCTTCCTGCTGAACCATGGTGTGTGGTTGAATTTAGAAGCATGCCTTGGTATTCAGTTGTGCCTTCTGCTGAACCCAACAGAAAACAATGGATAATTCCAAATCCATGATAAAACAAATTGTCATACTTAAAGTTATTTGGTCATAAAACAAAACAAAAAGACTTAGGTGTGGGGAAATGACTCCTAGTATAAAGGGCAGAAACTGACAGAAGGAGGAATACAGGACTGGGGTGAGGGACAGTAAACTTTACACACATATGAAATTGTCAATGAACACATTTTATCAATAAAAGGGGTATCCTCAGTGTTGCTGTATGGAATCTTCCACCAGGACACTAGGATAAATATATTTTATACAGGCATATATATTCTCTACTCCCTCCCTGTGGGCATCCCATGACAGTTCTGGATCAAGATATAACATCTTTAATAGAGTATAATTGACTTAGAGACATAAACTTATCATTCTGTGTCTTATGAAGATACATAAATCATATATGTTTATGATACATAAACTTCACTTGAACATAAATCATGGCTTAATGAGAACCAAAAGTCATAAGTCTTATAGAAACAGACCTGTCCAAAGAGGCCAAAGACCAGGACTAGTAACAGACATATAAGCAGAGCTACCAGGGAGCCTGAAGCCGAAGGATCACATATTTAAGGAATACACTATTGGGAAGTATGAACATCTTCTTCAGTTCTGTTCTTCTCACTTTGTAACTTTAAGGCAAACATTTGTTACATCACTCCTGATTGTAAAGTGAGGTCAAGTCTAGCCTTAATGATTTAGTGAAACTGTCTCAGAGAATTTTATAATTCACTGGTGGAACACTTGTCTGGAATATTTGAGGCCTTGAACTTAACACCAGGCAGAAAACTATAAAAGACCAAAGGTATAGCAAGGAAAAAGACTCATAGAGATGAAATGAGGATGTCTAACAGGGTGTTCAATAACTCCACTGAGGGAGACATACTTTGAACATGTGAACATTCAGAACAGTGAAATAAGTCAGAGACCAATACAGGTAGCACATTTTCATTTCTTTATGTTTATAATATAGAATTCTAAATGTAAAGAAAAGAGAAAGAAGAACACTTGGGAGAAAGAAGGTGGCCATCAAAAGTGGTGGTGTAATTGTAAAAGAATGATGAACATGACTGCAGTGCAGTCTACACACCTATAAACACATCACAGGTAGATCCAGTATATTATATAATTGATATTTTACAAAAATGGTGCAACACTTAGAAGGACAAAATATGTCTATTAGATCAGACCTCCAAAATGTACAAGTCTCCCACAAACACAAATAAACACACAAGTACACACACATACACACACGCACACACACACACACACACACACACACACACACACACACACATACATACACTACACATACTAGAATATCAACTAGAAAAGATGATGGGAAAATTTAATCTATACCTGAAAAGAGTTCTATTTTTAAACATGAAATAACCACACACTATTTCTACTCAACAAATGGAAAGAACATACAACATTTGCAATAAAGAAAATAAACAAGTAAGAATAACAATTTTTTGAGCTCATTGGCAAGGAAGTAATTGCAAGCAAATCATTTTGATATATCACTTTCCACTTTTTCATGTGATTATATTACATGAAGAAAGACAGAATAAATGAACCTTATGAACTCTTGCAGCAGTGCAGACATTCTTCATCTGAATCTTTGCTATTAACATGACATTATATACATTTTAAGAATAGAAGGCATGCAGTCATTATGGTATATGTAACTTTACAATCAATACTTTCTGTCTATACATTCTACAATTTCCAAGGTCTATGAACATAAGTTTCTTTTTAGATGGAACCATTTATGAGTTCATAAAAGCATAATTTTATGATTATCCTTCCAAAATTACCAGTTAAAGACTAGTTCTCATCTGAATTACTAAGGTTAGTGCATTCTTTTTTTTTTTTTTTCAGCTTCATGAATCAATGAATTCCACCAACAACCCAGAAAGCCTCCCTTGCATCTCCCAGTCTTGTCTAGGCTAACTTTGCTTTCAGGTATATTTTCTGTTCCTCTGTTTTCTGAATTGTTGCTGTAATACTAGAAGAGTTCCTGGACTCACCTGGATGAATCTCTGAAAGGTATGTCTGTGTCTCTAAGCCCAAATGCCCCTCTGAATGGAATGTCTGTTGTTAGAGAATAAAGCTGTGATTGACTCATGAAGAAGGACAAAAAGAGGCTTTAATCCTCAGCCAGTATCAGTACTTCAAAATGAATAAAAATAATGTGTAGCTCAAGTTTGCAAATCAGAAGGACTACACTGGGGAGACACTCAAAGATGATAGCAGCTGCTACCTTGAGGGTATTTCCCTCCTGTTATTTCAAGTCCTAAGCACATGATTTCCCTATGGGACATTGTTCCACACAGAAAGATAATTGTTCCTAAAGATTATCTGTTCTCAAAAGAATAGGCTAAAAACCCAGGTGACAAGGTATTTTTCCTTCCCCATGAACTTCGTTGGTTTAACCTCTCCCAGTTTCTCTTTTATTCTGATTTAAAATTTCAACTAAAGTCTAAAGCTATTTAAAATGTCTTCAATATGTCCTCAAGCCACCAAATCATTGCCTCATCTTGGTAGCTTCAGAAACACAATATTCATGTGCAACCACAAGAACTCTTCCCCTTGATGTGAGACCATGGATTCTATGCTAATTGGCTTTATTTTGTTTTTCCAAAACAATAAAGTATATATTTCTAATTAGACAAGTAGAAAAAAAATTTATGCTATTTTCATGAGTCATCTGAGAGTTATGACGTTGAGATTAGTCACTTACCAAGAATCTTAATAATTTTTCTGTGTTGACTTGATTAAGTGGTACTACTAATAAAGTAATTCTAAAAGTATAGAAATGGCTCCTGGAAGTTGTGTGTTTTCTCCAAAGTTACAAGTAAAATTTGAATAAACTTTGATTGGAATTCCATTAAGACTTTCCTACTTCCCAATTTTTAAATCAATTTTTAAATGATATATTATTTATTTAGTTCTGCATTTTATATATGTGCATTTCCACATTATAACATACTTGTGGAATTCAGAGGTCACTTTCAAGACTCAGTTCTCACTCTTTACAATGTGGGCCCTGAGGACTGAACTCAGGTTGTCAGATTTATTAGCAATCAACTTATCAGCTATTTCACTAGAACGTATTTGCTGTTTTTAGACTTACCTTTGATCAGATATAAATTTTATTCCTATAATCTAATGGAATGTGTAAAGGTGCTGCATGTGAACAGAAGAACTTGTAACCTCCAGCACAAACAAGGGGGTAGGCAGTGCACTAGTGAACACTTAGAAAGTGAGGAGTTCTGTCCTGATAAAAACTTCCAATTTTTATGATGATGATACATGTGGATATTTACTGATATGAATGTTTTGACTTACCAAATCTAGACTGAGTTTGAGGATTCTGCATTGTGACTATTCTGTGAGGGTAAATTATAGGTGAGACCAAATGGAGAATAGAACTTTACAAAACAACAAACTGTTATGAAACATGAATACATATGTAAAATACACAAAGCCTTACATGGGCTCAATCAGTTTTCTCATACACAAAAATGTTCCAACTACAGACACAATATATCCATAAATATTTCTATACCAATTGGAAAGATGTCTGCACCATAAACTTTATATTACACCTGTTCTATAGAAATTATTCAACATGCCATGATATGAAGAACAATGTGCTCCCAATGATGACAATATCTATAATCTGAGGCATTGATAGGCTGCAATGCAAAAGGCCAAGTATGTAGAAAATGGAATGAAGACTCCTAAGAATTTAAATGTAGACAAGGAGATTGCGCTGGATTATCTAAAACGACACAGGGTAATCACACAAGTCTTCATTCTACTACTATTTCTATTTCTGTGATAAAATATCTTGACTAAAAGCAATTTAGTTCACAATTACAGGGTGAAGTGGAAGTAAGAGCAGCAGGAGCTTGAAAAAACTAGTCACATGACACCAGAACCAAAAGAAGAAGGAAATAAATTCATGAGTACTTGCTTGATAATGCTTAGTGAATTTTTCACTCTTACAAAGCTCTATGACCCCTGCCTAAGGATTGATGCTGCCTACAATTTACAGTTTCCTGAATTGTCAATTAAGACTTTTTCACAGAAAGAACAATAGGCCAATTTACTGTAGCCAGTCTGTTGCTGAATGTCTCTTACTAGTCATTCTTGATCACGTGTTTTAGACAATGGAAGCTAACTATCATTGTTCTGGAGTATTGAAGAGTAATAATGTTGTAATAATGTTAAAATGCCTCTATCTACAGTTGCTGTTTGGAGATGGCAGAGGATAAAGAATAATACTCCAAGGAAAGTGGACAGCTGCCAGAAAGAAAGAAAGAAAGAAAGAAAGAAAGAAAGAAAGAAAGAAAGAAGTAAAGAGAGAGAAAGAAAGAGTACATACTTCCTCAAATTTTTCTAGAAGGAATCAGTGTTTTACAGAACACTGTAGACTTTGCCTTATAAATTTCAATTCTGATTAGTTGAAGCATTTTCTTTTTTTAATTTAATTTTATTTTTTACTTATTCACTTTACACTCTGCTCACTGCCCCATTCCTGCCCACTCCCTCCCACAACCCTTTCACCATCCCCTCTTCCATTCTTCCCTGAGCTGTGGAGGCCCCTACTGTGTATCCCCCTGCCTTGGCACTTCAAGTCTTTGCCAGACTAGATACTTCCTCTCCCACTAAGGTCAGAGAAGGCTAGAAGAACATTGCGTGTGCGGGCAACAGTTTTTGGAATAGTGCCCATTCCAGTCATTCAGGACCCACATGGAGATCAAACTGCACATCTGGTACATATATGCAGGGAGGCCTAAGTCCAGCCCCAGTACGTTCTTTACTTGGGGGTTCAGTCACTGAGAGCCCCAAATATCCAGTTTAGTTGACTTTGTTGTTCTCCCGTGGCATCCCCTTTGGGTTCCACAATTCTTACTCTTATTCTTCCATAAGAGTCCCCAAGCTGCCGGGATGTGGTGGCTCGAGTCTTTAATCCCAGCACTTGGGAGGCAGAGGCAGGTGGATTTCTGAGTTCGAGGCTAGCCTGGTCTACAGAGTGAGTTCCAGGACAGCCAGGACTACACAGAGAAACCCTGTCTCAGAAAACAAAAAACAAAAAACAAAAAACAAAAAACAAAAAACAAAACACCCAAACAAACAAACAAACAAAAAAACAAACAAAAAACAAACAAAAAAGAGTCCCCAAGCTTCATCCACTGTTTGGCTGTGGTGTCTGTATCAGTCTGAGTCAGCTGCTGGATGGAGTCTCTCAGAGGACAACATGCTTCTGTCTGCAAGTATAACAGAGTATCATTAATAGTGTCAGAGATTAATGCTTGCCCATGGAATGGTCTCAAGTTGGGCAGGTTATTGGTTGGCCATTCCCTCAGTCTCTGCTTCATCCCTGGACCTACATTTCTTGTAGACAGGATAAATTTTGGGTACAAAGTTTTGTGTGTGCGATGCTGTTTCTATTGAGTTGGAACATTTTCTAATACAATATTTTTAAACTAAATTTTTATTGTTTGACTATTTTGTGCATTTATGTAATGATTTTTAGTTATTTTTACCCCTATTCCACACCCTAATTTCCTTTTTTTCCTTTAGTACATATTTTTTATAAGACAACAGTTTTATTATGATACTTTTGTACACACATAGAATGCACATTGATCATATTTAAATTTTAAGTAGAGGTCATATTTACCTCTATTATCTTGTTTTCCCTGTATTTCCTAATACCAAACCTCTAAACATTTCTTCTATTTCTATGTGTTTTTAATCTATAATATTTACTATATGGATGAAAATGTGTCAGCAAATTTTCTGTGTTTGTTTTGCTTACTATAATGATCTCTAATTCTACTGATCTGCAAATGGCATAGTCTCATTTTTTCATAAGTGAATAAAATTTCTTTGTGTGACAAATGCTTTGCCAAAATTTATTTAGGCATTCATCCATTGATGGGCATCTAGGCTGACACCATAAAATGGATGTGCATATATCTCTATTTTATATTGATTTGGTTTCCTTATGGTATGTCATCAAGACTGGAATAACAAGATCACTCTCTTAAATTTTTAGAGAAACCTCCATATGATTGCTAGAGTGGCTGCACTAGTGTATATCCCCATCTCTGTGTATAAGTGCCTTTCCTCTCTGCACTTGGACACTCAGTGGTTTGTTTGTTTGGTTTTTCATTCTTCCTTTCTTCTTCCTCTCTCTCTCTCTCTCTCTCTCTCTCTCTCTCTCTCTCTCTCCCTCTCTCTCCCTCTCTCTCTCTCTTCTTCAAAATGATCATTTTAACTGAGTTGTGGAATCTACATTTAGTTTCTACTTGTGTTTGTTTTATGACTAAAGATGTGCATATGTTTCTTGCATTAATTTTCTAATTGTTTTTCTTTTTCTGAGAACTCTTGTTTAGCTCAGCTGCTTCTTTATTGACTTGGCTATTTGTTTTAGCATTTAATTTTTAGCTTGTATCTATATATTCAGTATGTATGTGTGTATGTATGCATGTATGTATGTATGTATGTATGTATGTATGTATGAGCATCTTTACATATGTGTAAATACACATTCATGGTGTATATGTGTGTAGGGGGTGGCTGTAGGTTGGATACTGATGTCAAGTGTCTTCCTTAGTTAATCTCTAGTCATTAATTGAGTAAAGTTTTCTAAGATGAGCCCAGAGCTCAGATATAGAACTAATTTTGCTAGCCAGATCTGTGTACACTCTGTTTCTGCTATTTGAGAACTAGAATTCCAATAGGGCAGTCACACTCACTCAGAATTTTATGTGTATGTTGCATGTCCAAATTCATGCTTTACTGTGGAAAGGCAAACATTTTTCTTCTAAGCTACCTCTCTCATTCCCCTTAGTGTTTAAGTTTTTCTCCATTAATTAGTTAATATATTCACTTTACATCTTTATTGCAGACTCTGCTCTCCTCGAATACCATACCCCCATACACACACAACCCCTCCCCTTCTCCTCCAAGAAGTGGTAGTCCCCACCCTGGCAACCCATTCTGGCACATCAAGTCACTGCAAAACCAGGCATATACTCTTTCACTGAGGCAAGACAAGGCAGCACAGTTATGGGAATAGGATCCACAGGCAGGCATCAGAGTCAGAGATAGCCCCCCACTCCAGTGGGGAACCTGCATGAAAACCAAGAAGCATGTCTGCTATATATGTGTGGGGAGTTAGGTTAGGTGCAACCCATGTATGCTCTTTGGTTTGTTGTTCAGTCTCTCAGAACCCCAAAGGATCCAGGTAAGTTGACTCTGATGCTCTTCCTGTGGAGTTCCTATCTGTTTTGGGTCCCTCAATCCTTCTAACTCTTTCTCAAGACTCCCTGAGCTCCAATCAAGGTTTGACTGTATGTGTCTGCATTTGTTTCAGTAAGTTGCTGGGTAGAGCCTCTCAGAAGACAGTTGTACTAGGCTCCTGAATGCAAACATAACAGAGGATCACTAACAGTGTCATGGATTGGGTCTTTCCCATTAGATAACCATCAAGTTGGGCCAGTCATTGGATGGCCAATTCTTTAGTCATGGCTCTGCTTTTTTCCTGCACAACTTGGTGCTGGACAATTTTGGATCAAGGGTCTTGTGGGTGAATTGGTGTCCTTATCCCTCCACTGGGAGTCCTGCCTGACAATAGGAGATGACCACTTTAGGCTCCATATCCTGCACAGCTAGGAGTCTCAGCTAGAGTCATCCCCATAGAATCCTGGAATCCTACCCTATAACAGGTCCCTGGCATGGTGCAGAGATGCTCTGATACCCCTGTCACCTGCCACTTTAGTTCACTCATCAGACCCTCACTCCATGACTCTTTACACTTCATCTCCCACATCCTGTTTCCCTCTCCATCCCCTCTCCTAACCAATTCCCTCCTGGCTCAGATAAATATTTTATTTCATCTTCAGAGTGGAATTCAAACATCTACTCTTGGACTCTACTTTTTATATAGCTTTTTGGGGGGTCTGTGGATTGCCCCATACATATCCTGTACTTTATGGTTAATATCCACTTAAAGTGAGTACACACCATGTATGTCCTTTTGGGTCTGGGTTACCTCACTCAGGATGATAGAAGTTATAGTTTGATTCTTTCCCAGTAAATTTCATGCTGTCTTTATTTTTTATTGGTTATTTTATTCATTTACATTTCAAATGTTGTCCCTCTTCCTGTTTTCCCCTCTGTAAACCCTCAATCCCATCCCATTCACCCTGACCCTATGAGGGTGCTCAACCCACCCACCTACCCACTCCCACCTTACCACCCTAGAATCCCTCTATGTTGGAAAAATAAGCTTCCATGGGACAAAGGGCCTCCCCTATCATTGATGCCACATAAGGCAATCCTCTCTTACATTTGCATCTGGAGCCATGGGGACCCTATATTTGTATTATTTGGTTGGTGGTTTAGTCCTTGGGAGCCATGGGGGTCCAGTTAGTTAATACTGCTATTCTTCCTCTCAGGTAGCAATCCCCTACAACTTCTTCAGTCCTTCCCCTAACTCTTCCCTTGGGGTTCCCTTGCTCGGTTTGATAGTTGGCTGAGAGCATCATCTATATTGTTTAGGCTCTGGTAGAGACTCATAGGGTACTACTACAACAGGCTTCTGTCAACAAGGACTGCTTGGCATCAGCCATAATATCTGGACTTGGTATATGCAGATGGGATGGATCCCTAGGTGGGGCAGTCTCTAGATGGCCTTTCATTCAGTCTCTACTCCACTCAATCCCTGTATTTTCTTTAGACAAAACCAATTCTGGGTTAAATTTTTTTGAGATGGGTGGGTGGCCCTATCCCTCAAAAAAGGTCGGTGGCTATACAATGAATATGGTCTGGAGGTTCTTCCTCCAGACCCATGCCAGCATCTGCTATCACCTGAGTTTTTAATCTTAGCCATTCTCACTGGTATGAGGTGAAATCTCAGGGGTGTTTTGATTTTCATTTCTCTCATGACTAAGGATGTTGAACATTTTTTAGGTGCTTCTCGGCCATTTGAGTTTCCTCAGTTGAGAATTCTTTGTTTAGCTTTGTACCCCATTTTTGATGGGGTTATTTGATTGTCTGGAGTCTAATTTCTTGAGTTCTTTGTATACATTAGATATTAACACTATAGAATGGAGAATTGGTAAAGATCTTTCCCAACCCTTGGTTGCCATTTTGTCCTATTGACAGTGTCCTTTGCCTTGTTTATCTATAGTGTTGATTTTCCCAAAGAGCCAGATCTTAGTTTGTTGATTCTTTGTATAGTTCTTTTTATTTCTAATTGGTTAATATCAGTCCTGAGTTTAACGATTTCCTGCCATCTACTTCTCTTGGGTGTATTTGCTTCTTTTTGTTCTAGAGATTTCATGTGTATTGTCAAGCTGCCAGTGTATGCTCTCACCAGTTTCTTTTTGTAGGTACTTAGAACTATGAGCTTTCCTCTTAGCACTGCTTTAATTGTGTTGCATAAATTTTGGTATGACCAGCCTTCGTTTTCATTAAATTATAAAAAGTCTTTAATTTCTTTCTTGATTTCTTCCTTGACCAAGTTATCATTGATTAAAGCATTGTTCAGTTTCTACGTGTATGTGGGCTTTTTATTGTTTCCATGGTTATTGAAGACCGGTTTTAGTTTGTGGTGATCTGATAGGGTGCATGAAATTTTTTTCAGTTTTCCTGTATCTGTCAAGGCCTGTTTTGTGATGAATTATATGATCTATTTCAGAGAAGGTACCATGAGCTACTGTGAAGAAGGTAAATTCTTTTGTTTTGTGATGAAATGTTCTATAGCTATGTTAGATTCATTTGGTTCATAACTTCTCTTAGTTTCACTGTGCCTCTGTTTAGTTTCTGTTTCCATGATTTGTCCATTGCTGAGAGTGGGGTGTTGAAGTCTCCCACACACAATTGTAGTGTGAGGTACAATGTGTGCTTTGACCTTCAGTAAAGTTTATTTTATGAATGTGGGTGCCCTTGCATTTGGAGCAGTTGTTCAGAATTGAGAGTTAATTGTGGTTGATTTTTCCTTTGAAGAGTATGAAATGTCTTTTCTTATCTTTTTTTTGATAACTTTTGGTTTAATGTCAATTTTATTTGATATTAAAATGGCTACTCCAGCTTGTTTCTTGGAACCATTTGCTTGGAAATTTTTTTTTCAGCCTTTTACTCTGATGTAGTGTCTGTCTTTGTCATTGAGTTGTATTTCCTGTATGCAACAAAATTCTGGGTTCTGTTTACTTATCCAGTTTGTTAGTCTATGTCTTTTTATTGGGGGAACTGAGTCTATTGATATTAAGAGATGTTAAGGAAAAGTGATTGTTGCTTCTGTTATTTTTGTTATTAGAGGTAGAGTTATGTTTGTGTGGCTATCTTCTTTTGGGTGTGTTGGAAGATTTCTTTCTTGCTTTTTCTAGGTTGTAGTTTCCCTCCTTGTGTTGGAATTTTCCCTCTATTATCCTTTGTAGGGCTGAGCTTGTGGAAAGATATTGTGTAAATTTGGTTTTGTCATGGAATATCTTGTTTTCTCTGGTGCAGCCTGAGCTGCACCATGTTGGGTGCCAAAAATGTTGAGAGCTGCTCTAGCCCATGTTTGGGGGGCAAAATGTCATGAACTGCTCTGTCAATGTTGGGAACTGCACTGCCAAAAGCCTTGTGGGCTAAATTGTTAGAGCCCACCCTGCCCCAAGCAGCTCAGGTCTGTGGGTTGGGGTTCAGCAAGAGAGAGAGAGAGTGAGGATGGACTCGAAGAATAGAGACCAGACAGAGTGTGATTTAATCCCATTTATTCTTCAGTCTCTCTTTCTAGTCCAAGTCTCAAGTCTTGAGTTCCTAGTCCCTAGTTCCTAGTCCCTAGTGCCTCCAAGTTCCAAGTTACTTCTTCCAAGTGCTAAGTGCCTAATGTCTAATAACTAACTTCTTCAGTCTGCCTCTTGCCTTTTATGTCTCACTTCTAAGCTATGCCTTTAAGTCATGCCCTTAGGTCTTATCTCTGAATCACACCTTAAGTCACACCCTTAAGTCTCAGCTCTGAATCACACCTTTAAGTCTCACACACCCAAGGGAAGAGCCTGGGTATCTAAAACAAGATGTTATCAGAGTGTGCTCAGCTGTTGTAGACTGTTGTAATCAAGACTCTTGTTACGGTTTATGGCTCAAGATGGCTGCACAGATGATAACCACCTTCTGTAGGCTCCCCACATTTCTCAATCTATGGCATTTGAGACTTTGAACTGAGTATAGTAACCTAGGCTGGCATTTCTGTTCTCTTAGGGTCTGTATGATATCTGTCCAGGATCTTCTGGCTTTTATAGTCTCTGGTGAGAAGTCTGGTATTATTTTTTGCTTGTTTATTTATTCATTTATTTATTATTTTACACAAGTGAAATCAATAGAATACAATGAAAGTGAATGCATAAGAAGGGGTGCTGCTTCTGTTCATTTTGGAGGCTTAGCCTCCACATGAGATATATATGCATCTATGTGCACATATATGTAGTAGCCCCCATATGAGATGTATATGCATATATATTACATACTAAATATATGTTACATATATACAGATATCCACACATGCATAGACATGTATGTTACATGCCGGAACATAAGCATATATATGTATTTATGTGATAGATTGACTACTATAGTCAAAGTAAGAATATCCACCAACCCATATTTATCATTCCTGAGATTTTCCTTTTCTTTTTATTATCAAATCATAATTTTTACTTTTTAACAAAGGAGTTATAAACATGAAATTATAGGATGTGGGGAAGGGGATGACACAGGAGCATAGGCGTTCAGGGGGAGTACAGATATCTTTCAGAACAGGGTATCAGCTGGCTGAAGGTTCAGGGGTCAGGTCACTATGACTCTTCCTATGATTGACTTGTCCTTACCTAATTTGGTACTATCTGCCAAGGCTGCCTATTTACAAGGTCTATGACTACTCAGGCTGGTATATTTCCACAAAAGCTGCCTGTTTACAATAGTTTATAGCTATCTGTTTAAGTGTTTTTCCATAGAGACCCAAGACTTTGTGTTAGCAGGCATGTATGTCAGGCCTATTGCTGATTTTAGGCTTATGGCTGATTTTAGGCCTTCAGTGTGTAAGCAGGGTTGTCCCCGACATCTCCTCCCTTCTCCAAGTATAGAAGGACTGTGGTGATTCTAATCTTGCAAAGGCAGGAATAGAGGCCTGACCTCCAGTAATTAAAGGGGACCTTGTAATGACTCCGGTCCTCCTGTCATTGTCCAGTGAGGCATGAAGGCCATACCCATCCTGATGTCTTTTCCCTGGAGAGGGAATTCTTTTGACATCAACCCCTATGCAGTCAGGCTTGTCCCTCAGGGAACCCAGAAACATAATTTTAACTTTTATTTATATTCCCTTGCAGTGCTTAGCCTCACAGCCTAAGCAAGAATTCAGATCGCCAGACAGAGGGGGTTCTGGGTGGTCCCTCTCTGCTTGGTCTAAGGGCAGAAGTCCCCTATTTTAGGTGGGGTGGAGATGGGACTTGGTAACACCCTAGAAAGAGAACAAACTCATCTTGAGTCTTGTGGTTCTCCATAGCTAACTTATGATAATATATCTGAATAGATTTTGCTATCAGATTATTTATCTGTTATTTCACAAAGTTAGTTAGTCTATTTAAGGCCAAGGGACCAAAGGAAATAAGCAAAAATAACCCAATTAATGATCCCAAGATGGAAGGAAGTAGGGTTAACAATCATGAAAAGGTTGAAGACCAATTCCTGTACAAGCTCTTCTTTTTCTCTTTCTCTCTCTGTCTTTTCTCAAGACCTTCTCTGGCCTTTTTCATGCTCTCTTTAATCATCCCTGTTTTGTCTATGTTAAAGCATTCTCCTTTAAGGGCTGTACACAGTTTACAGCTGTACACAGTCTTTTCTATTGTAAAAGAGAAAATCAAGTCCAATAAAGTCCTTTGCAATTTTTGGAGATCACATCAGATAGCGTCAAGAGGAATTTCTTCAGATTAGTGATGTCAATCTCTAGCTGGTTGATGTCCTTGTCAAAGGCCCATCGGAGGTTTGAGTAGTATAAGTCTGGAGGCCAGCATCAGGATTAGAACTCCTAACAGAAAACATCATGGATGATTAATTTTTACCTGGAAAGGAAATAAGAAGGGAATTCTCAGAGAAATTTCTCTTCCCTGGATGTCAATTGTTATTTATCTTATTTATAATTGGGACTGGTTTTGTGGGGGTATCTATTTAATTCATTAATCCTTTTGGCAGCTGTGCCTTCTGTGGAATCAAATAGACATATCAATCCTTGGCCCCATATAGGAACTGGGTCCTGGCCATTCCATTTAAGGATAAGAGGGCCCTTCCACATAGTTGTGGCATAGTTTTTATTGGTTTCAACAATGCCAGAGGCAATCAGCAGCAGATTTGCCATGAGCTTTCAGTTTTATAAAGTTAAGAGTAAACAAGGCATGCTCCTTCCACCCTCAGAGACACATGAAGACAGTATTTAAAGAAATATAATTTGTTATTATAATCTCTTTTATCAATGGACTATTATAAAACAGCCAACAATTAGTCAATCTATATAATATATCAATTAATGAGACCTTCTTCTACTTTTTGTAAAATTACTCCTCTTTTGTCAATTAATTGTTGAGGGAAATTAGGATTTGCATCTCTCTTGAGAATATTAAACAGTGACATAAATTCTTTTGTGAAGAGCTTAAAATAAGATCTTAGCCAATAAGCATCTCCTGGAAACTTTTGAAAATCATTTGAAATAAGTAAGCTATCTCTTTTTTTTTTTTGCCAGACCCATTATCTCTTTCTTTCTTTCTTTTTTTTTTTTTTTTTTTGGATGTTTTACGTATTTACCTTTCATTGTTACCTCCTCTTCCTTTCTCCCCCCAAACCCCTTATCTCATACTCCCTCTTATAATTTTTATGAGGGTGTGCTCCCACGATTCTCCCAATCCTGCCTCCCTGTTCTCACATTCCCCAACACTAGGGATCCAAACTTTTGGGGAACATGGCCCTCCACTTCCACTGATGCATAATAAGGCCACCCTAAGTTACCTATACAAATGGAGCCATGCGTCCCTCCCTTTCTGTTCTCAGGCTGGAGGTTTAGACCTTGGGAGCTCTGGTTGAGTATTTTGATACTCCTTCTAAAAAACAAACAAACAAACAAACAAACAAACAAACAAACAAACAAAAAACCAAAGCTCCCACACTTTGGTCTTCCTTTCTCCTCTTGAGTTTCATGTGGTCTATGCATTGTGTCTTATCAGTGAATGCATGCCATGTATGTTCTTTTGTGGTTGGGTTTCCTCACTCAGGATGATATCCTCAAGCTCCATCCATTTGCCTAAGAATTACATGAATTCATTTTTTTTAAATAGCTGAGTAGTACTCCATTGTGTAAATATATCACATTTTCTGTATCCATTCCTCTGTTGAAGGACATCTGGGTTCTTTCCAACTTCTGGCTATTATAAATAAGGCTGCTATGAACATAGTGGAGCATGTGTCCCTGTTGTATGTTGAAACATCTTTTGGGTATATGCCCAGGAGTGGTATAGCTGGATCCTCAGGTAATAGTATGTTCAATTTTCTGACGTACCGCCAAACTGATTTCCATAGTGGTTGTACCAGCTTACAATCCCACCAACAATGGAGGAGTGTTCCTCTTTCTCCACATTCTTGCCAGCATCTGCTGTCACCTGTGTTTTCAATCTTAGCCATTCTGACTGGTGTGAGGCAGAATCTCACTGTTGTTTTCATTTGGATTTCCCTGGTGACAAGGGATGCTGAACAATTCTTTAGGTCCTTCTCAACCATTCGAGATTCCTCAGTTGAGAATTCTTTGTTCAGCTCTGTACCCAATTTTTAATAGGGTTATTTGATAGTCTAGAGTCTAATTTCTTCAGTTCTTTGTATACCTTGGGTATTAGCCCTCTATCAGATATAGGATTAGTAAAGATTTTTTCCCAATCCGTTGGTTGCCATTTTGTCCCATTGACAATGTCCTTTTCTTTACAGAAACTTTGCAGTTTTATGAGGTCCCATTTCTCAATTCTTGATCTTAGAGCATAAGCCATTGGTGTTCTGTTCAGGAACTTTTCCCCTGTGCCCATGTGTTCAAGGCTTTTCCCCATTTTCTCTTCTATTAGTTTCAATGTAGCTGGTCTTATGTGGAGGTTTTTGATCAATTTGGAATTGAGCTTTGTACAAGGAGATAAGTATGGATCAATTTGTATTCTTCTACATGCTGACTTCCAGTTGGACCAGCACCATTTGTTGAAAATGCTGTCTTTTTTCCACTGGATGGTTTTAGCTCCTTTGTCAAAGATCAAGTGACCATAGGTGTGTGGGTTCATTTCTGGGTCTTCAATTCTATTCCATTGATCTTCCTGCTTGTCTCTGTTCCAATACCATGCAGTTTTAAATACTATTGCTTTGTAGTATAGCTTTAAATCAGGGATGGTAATTCTCCCAAAAGTTCTTTTATTGTTGAGAGTAGTTTTTGCTATCCTGGATTTTTTGTTATTCCAAATGAATTTTAGGATTGCTCTTTCTATTTCTGTGAAGAATTGAGTAGAAATTTTGATGGGCATTGCATTAAATCTGTAGATTGCTTTTGGCAAGATGGCCATTTTTACTATATTAATACTGCCAATCCATGAGCATAGGAGATCTTTCCATCTTCTGAGATTTGTTTCAATTTCTTTCTTCAGGGGCTTGAAGTTTTTGTCATACAGGTCTTTTACCTGCTTGATTAGAATCACATCAAGGTACTTTATATTTTATATTTATATATTTTATATTTTATATTTGTGACTATAGTGAAGTGTGTTGCTAACATAGTTTCTTTCTCAGCCAGTTTATCTTTTGAGTAGAGGAAGTCTACTGACTTGTTTGAATTAATTTTATACACAGCCACTTTACTAAAGTTGTTTATCAGGTTTAGGAGTTCTCTGGTAGAAGTTTTGGGGTCAGTTAAGTATATTATCATATCATCTGCAAATAGTGAAATTTTGACTTCTTCCTTTCCAATTGGTATTCCTTTGCCCTCCTTTTGTTGCCTAATTGCTCTGGCTAGGACTTCCAGTACTATATTGAATAGGTAAGGGGAGGGTGGGCAGCCTTGTCAAGTCCCTGAATTTAGTGGAATTGCTTCAAGTTTCTCTCCATTTAATTGATATTGGCTTCTGGTTTTCTGTATATTGCTTTCACAATGTTTAGATGTGGACTTTGAACTCCTGATCTTTCCAAGACTTTTATCATGAAGGGGTGCTGAATTTTGTCAAATCCTTTCTCAGCATCTAGTGAGATGATCATGTGGGTTTTTTTTAGTTTGTTTATATAGTGGATTACATTGATGGACTTCTGTATATTAAACCAACCCTGCATTCCTGGAATAAAGCCTACTTGATCATGATGGATGATTATTTTGATGTGTTCTCAGATTCTGTTCAGAAGAATTTTATTGAGTATTTTTGCACCAAAATTCATTAGGGAGATTGGTCTGAAGTTCTCTTTTCTTTGTTGGGTCTTTGTGTGGTTTAGGTATGAGCATGATTGTGGCTTCATAGAATGAATTAGGTAGTGTTCCTTCTGTTTCTACTTTGTGGAATAGTTTGAAAAGAATTAGTATTAGGTCTTCCTTGAGAATCTGATAGAATTCTGCACTGAAACCATCTGCTCCCGGACTTTTTTTTGGTGGGTAGACTTTTAATGTCTGCTTCTATTTCTTTCAGGGTTATGGGACTGTTTAGATGGTTTATCTGCTCCTGATTTAACATTGGTAACTGGTATTTGTCTAGAAAATTGTTCATTTCATCCAGATTTTCCAATTTTGTTGAGTATAGGTTTTTGTAGTAGGATCTGATGATTTTTTTGGATTTCCTCAGTTTCTGTTGCTATGTCCCCCTTTTCAGTTCTGATTTTATTAATTTGAATACTGTCTCTCTGTCCTCTGATTAGTCTGGGTAAAGATTTATCTATCTTGTTTATTTTCTCAAAGAACAAGCTCCTGGTTTTATTGATTCTTTGTATAGTTCTTTTTGTTTCTATTTGGTTGATTTCAGCCCTGAGTTTAATTATTTCCTCCTATCTACTCCTCTTAGATGTATTTGCTTCTTTTTGTTCTAGAGCTTTCAACTGTGTGTTGTCAAACTGCTAGTGTATGCCCTCTCCGGTTTCTTTTTGTAAGCACTTAGAGCTATGAGTTTTCCTCTTAGCACTGCTTTGATTGTGTCCCATAGGTTTTGGTATGATGTGTCTTCATTTTCATTAAATTCTAAAAAGTCTTTAATTTATTTCCTTATTTCTTCCCTGACCACATTATCATTGAGTAGAGTACTGTTCAATTTCCAGGTGAGTGTGGGCTTTCCCTTGTCTTTGTCGCTATTGGTTTTCAGCCTTAAACCATGGTGATCTGGTAGGATGCAGGGGATTATTTCAATTTTTTTGTATCTTTTGAGGCCTGTTTTGTGACCAATTATATGGTCTATTTTGGAGAAGGTACCATGAGGTGCTGAGAAAAAGGTATATTCTTTTGTTTTAGGGTGAAATGGTCTATAAATGTCTGTTAAGTCCATTTGGTTCATAACTTCTGTTAGTTTCATTGTATCTCTGCTTAGTTTCTGTTTCCTTGATCTGTCCATTGCTGAGAGTGGGGTGTTGAAGTCTCTCAATATTTTTGTGTAAGGTGCAATGTGTGCTTTGAGCTTTAGTAAGGTTTCTTTTATGAAAGTGCGTGCTCTTGTATTTGGCGCATAGATGTTCAGTATTGAGAGTTCATGTTGGTTGACTTTTCCTTTGATGAGTATGAAATGTCCTTCCTTATCCTTTTTGATAGCTTTAAGTTGAAAGTTGATTTTATTCGATATTAGAATGGCTATTCCAGCTTGTTTCTTAGGACCATTTGCTTGAAAAATTGTTTTCCAGAAAACACAAACAAAAAGTTGAAGGAATTATCAAAATCATCCAGGATCTAAAAATGGAAGTAGAAACAATAAAGAAATCACAAAGGGAGACTACTCTGGAGATAAAAAAAACCTATGAAAGACATCAGGAGTCATAGATACTAGCATCATCAACAGAATACAAGAGCTAGAAGAGAGAATCTCAGATTCAGAAAATACCATAGAAAGAATTGACACAACTGTCAAAAAAATGCAAAATGCAAAAAGCTCCTAATCCAATACATCCAAGAAATCAAAAACACAATGAAAATATCAAACCTAAGGATAATAGGTATAAAAGAGAGCAAAGATTTCTAACTTAAAGGTTAAGTAAATATTTTTAACAAAATTATAGAAGAAAATTTCCCTAATCTAAAGAAAAAGATACCAATGAACATACAAGAAGAATACAAAACACCAAACAGATGGAACCAGAAAAGAAATTCCTCCTGTCACATGATAATCAAAACATAAAATGCACAAAACAAAGAAAGAATATTGAAAGTAGTAAGGGAAAAAGGGCAAATAACATATAAAAACAGACCTATAAAAATAATACCAGGACTTACGGTGTGGGCCCGAGCACTGAGCGGATCACCTGCGGCAGCTCTGCACCCAACCTCACAAAACCTAGATGAAGCAGGGCTACCAGGAGCACTATCCCAGGCAGTATCTCAGGTAAGGAATCAGCAACACTCACCCCAAACAGAGAGTAACTGGGACACATAGGGACTCAGGAATTCACTCCTGGCTACCATTGTCTTATTGGTCTATGTAGAACTTCAAGCACTATATTGAATAGATAAGGAGTTGGCAGTCTTGTTGCTGATTTCAGTGAGATTGCTTCAGGTTTCTCTCCAGTTAATTTGATGTTGGGTATTGATCTGCTGTATATCACTTTGATTATGATTAGATATGTGCCTTGCATTCCTCAGCTCTCTAATACTTTTAACATGAAAGGGTGTAGGATTTTGTCAAAAGTTTTTTTTTTTTTTCAGCAAAAAATAAGATGATTATGTGATTGCTTTTTTCTTTCACTTTGTTTATATTGTGGATTACAATGATGAATTTTTATATATTGAAACATCTCTGCATTCATAGGATAAAGCCTACTTGATCATGATGGATGATGTTTTTGATGTGTTTCTGGATTTGGTTTGTGAGTATTTTATGGAATATTTTTTGAATCAATATTCATAAGAGAGATTGGTTTGAAGTTTTCTTTCACTGTTGAATCTTTGTGTGATTTAAGGATCAGGATGACTGTGACTTCATAGAATCTGTTTGGCAGTGTTCATTTTGTTTCTATTTTGTGAAGAAGTATGAGGACTATTGGTATTAGCACTTCTTTGAAACTCTGGCAGAATTCTGTACTAAAACCATTTTGCCTTGAGATTTCTTCTATTTGGAGGGTTTTATTGACTGTTTCTATTTCTTTGGGAGAGGTTATAGATGTTTTAATAGCTTCCCTGATCTGTATTTAACTTTGGTAAGTGGTATCATTTAAGACAATTCTCCAAGAGTTTTAATGACTGTTTCTATTTCGGGGGTGGGGGTATTATGGATGTTTAAATAACTTGCCTAACCAGTATTTAACTTTGGTAAGTAATATGCATCAAGAAAATTCTCCATTTCATTAAAAATTTTCAATTGTGTGAAGAACAGGCTTTTGAAAAAAGACCTAATTGTAGCAGGATATTTATTTTGCTACATTGTATTAGCAGTGGAGAACAGTGATTAGGCAGTAGAAGAGGAGATGGAGCTGAGAGAGGAAGAGAAGGGGAGGAGAGAAAAAGAGGAAGGAGGAGGAGAAATAGAGGAAGGGGAGGAGAAGAAGGAGACTATCAGCCATGGAGAACCAAGGACAGGTCAAAAGCTGTCTTGGATAGCAACTTCTATCAAAAAGTTAGATATTGGGTAATAACTCTAATTGTGTGGACATCTTGTTGACTGAGCATTTCTAAATATATAAATCCTTTAGATAATCATTAAGCTTTAAGAGTTTTATTTCTACTAGGTACTGCGAGGATGGCAGATATTGTCTGGGGTTCAGCTGAGCTTTGTGGATGCAGCTTGGTAGACTGGCAGAGCCACCCCCCACACTGGTGTCTCGTGGATGCCAGGGCCTGCACATGTAGCTAGCTGGAGCCCCTGTCAGAGCCAAGAAGCAGCGGGAACATGGTGGCTGCCTGGAAACAAGCCGGATTGGATGCTGTTTTCTAAATATCACCCCTACACCTAATGATTCTTTGAAATTTCTCATTTTCTGTTGTTATGTCTCCCTACTCATGTTTAATTTTGTTTATTTGGATATTGTCTTTTTGTCTTTTGGTTAATTTGGCTAAGGTTTTGTCTATCTTGTTGATTTTCTCAGGGAACCAGCTCTTGGTTTTGCTGATTCTTTGTATTGTTTTCTTTGTTTTGACTTGATTGATTTCTGTCCTGATTTTGATTATTTCCTGCCTTCTACTACTGTTTGGTGTGCTTGCTTCTTTTTTCTACAGCGTTCAGGTATACCTTTAAATTGCTGATTTGAGAACTTTTTGATTTCTTTAGGAAAGCATTTAGTGCTATGTTTTTTGTTAGGAGTTTTTTGCATTTTGCATTTTCTTTTACTGTTGTGTCACGTGATCATTTCATTAGATGCTGAAAAAGTGTTTGACAAAATTCAACACCTCTTCATGTTAAAGGTTTTAGAAAGATAAAGAATTCAAGGCACATGCCTAAGTATAATAAAAGCAATAGACAGTAAACCAGCATCCAATTTCAAATTAAATGGAGAGAATCTTGAAGCAATTCACTAAAATCAGGGACAAGGCTGTACAAACTCTCTCTATTTAGTATAGTACTTTAAGTTCTAGCTAGAGCAATTCGGCAACAAAAAAGAGGCCAAAGGGATACAAAATGAAAAGGAATAATTCAGTTATCACTGTGTGCAGATGATATGATAAAATACATAAGCTGTAGCCAGCAGCAGCTATGGATAACCGGGTTCACGTGAAAGGAAGGGTGGAAATAAAAAGTGAATGGAGGGTGAGAGAAAACATGGGGCCAAGCCAATGTATTTTGATCAAAGCCCAAAGTTTAATATTCTGCTTTTAAATATAAAGGGGAAGCCCCACCCCCCACCACCAGAACTCCTCACTGCAGCAGGTGTGGGTGAGGGGATTGCAGCCCTGAGGTATCTCAAGGCAAGCTCAGCAGGCAGTGTATTCTTAGCTCCTGTAGCAGACTGAAGGCTGCTGTGCCTCCTGAGTCCTATAGTTTGGTCTACCTTAGTAAACAACTTATTCAGGCCTGCTCAAGGCTGGGGGGAAGGGCACAGTTCTCCCTTTAAGTTTTTAAGATGGCCAATATCTGGATGGGGCACAAAATTTCATCCCATCTAGGGTCTCAAGTGGCCAGGCGACTGTGCCTGGCTTAGATTAGTGTCTATATTACTTCTGTATTACCCATCTTCTAGGAAAACATATATAACATATTGATGTATGCCTCTGTCTTAGGTTTATAGGAGCTCAGGAACACTCTTACCCATCTTTGACTAACCGGCCATCATTGGCACACTCTTTCCCATATAGACCCAAACCATATTCAGACCAAATGACCTGTGGGCATGCACTAGATGCAATACTTCACAGTGATGTGTAGCTGCCATAATGAATAGCTGAGCTTACTGAGAGCAATCCTGTGTGAGGGCAATCAATCTGTTTAAAATACAAGGTTCAAAAGTTAAAAGCAACATGATTATCCAAGCAATGTAGAAAATAAGGCTGAAAGCAGAAATATTCCAGTATCTAATTCAACTACTGCTTGACAGGGATTAGGCACAAGTCTGGTCACCAGGTATATACTCAGTGGCTTTATGTATTAATAAAAAACACTCTCCAGTAAGAGTGGAGACTATATGCCATGTTAAATTAGTTGGCTGATAAAGATTTTGAGCAATCTTCATCATTAGAATCATAATTAGTAGACTTACGATCTGTGTCCACTTGATGGACCAGTCTATCTGGTAGCCATCAGGCTCCATTCATTTTCTGAAAAAATACAGACTGAGCCATGGCCCCAAATTAAAACAGGGTTGGGACCACACAAAGGGGGTCTCTTTACATGACCCTGGCAAATGAGCTATACATAACCAGATGCCAGTGTCGATCTGCTACAGACTGACCTTTAGTATCAGTTTGCAGAAAATATAAAACAAATAAGACAAAAGCAAAGTGTACTTTTGGTGACTTGGGGGTATGGTTTCCCCTTTCTAGGCTTTTTTTTTTTAACTTGGCAAACTAATTTTTTTTATTTATTTTTTATTGGATATTTTATTTACATTTCAGATGCCATCCCCTTTTCCCACTTTCCCTCCCTAGAAAACCCCCATATCCCATGCCCCTTTCTCCTTTTTTTGCTTTTATACATTTTTTTAATGTTAACCAAAGGCTATATATGTTTAGTAATGCTCAATATCAATCAGAAGTATAACCTAATATGCAACCTAGATATATCAACTATCTTTGACTGGTGGAGACATGTGAACATCTGCCTCCATGTCTGTATAATTTCATTTATACATCTCGATCTTTAGATTAGGGAAGTTTTCTTCTATAATTTTGTTGAAGATATTTATTGGCCCTTTAAGTTGGGAATCTTCACTCTCATCTATATCTATTATCCTTAGGTTTGGTCTCCTCATTGTGTCCTGAATTTCCTGGATATTTTGTGTTAAGAACTTTTTGCATTTTGTATTTTCTTTGACAGTTGTGTCAATATTTTCTATGGTATCTCCTGCACCTGAGATTCTCTCTTCTATTTCTTGTATTCTGTTGGTGATGCTTGTGTCTATGACTCCTGATTTCTTTCCTAGGTTGTCTATCTCCAGGGTAGTCTCCCTTCATGATTTCTTGATTGTTTCTACTTCCATTTTTATGTCCTGGATGGTTTTGTTCAATTCCTTCACCTGTTTGGTTGTGTTCTCTTATAATTCTTTAAAGGATTTTTGTGTTTCCACTTTAAGGGCTTCTACCTGTTTACTTATTTTCTCCTCAGATTCTTTGAGAGTGTTATTTATGTCCTTCTTAAAGTCCTCTATCATCATCATTAGAAGGGATTTTAAATCTGCATCTTACTTTCCTAGTAATACAGGGAATTCAGGACTTTCTTGTGTGGGAGAACTAGGTTCTAGTGATGCCAAGTACCCTGGGTTGCTGATGCTTATGATTTTGTGCTTGCTTTTTTCCATCTGTATCTCCTTAGTGCTACCTTTCCTTTCTCTGACTAGAACCTGTCTTTCTTATTATCTTGGTTGTATCAGAACTGTGTGGGGTAGGTGTAACTACTGGGGTAAGAGCTGGGGCCCAAAATCTGCTCAGTGCTCAGGTGCAGACAGGATACTGCCCAGGTTAGAGCTCTGGGAGCCCCGCTTCCTTGGGTTCTTAGAGATTGGGGGCAAAGCTTCCGCCCAAGATCTATTCAATGCTCTGGACCAGACTGAAAGGAACCAGTGCTCTGGGCCAAGAGTGACTTCCTGGGTCCTTGTTGGTCCCAGTTACTCCCTGTTTGGGGCAGACATTGCTGTCTGCCCACCTAAGATACTGCCCAGGTTAGAGCTCCTGGGAGCCCTGCTTCCTCTGGGTTCTTATAGATTAGGGGCAGAGCTGCCACCCAAGATCTGCTCAGTGCTCTGGCCCAGATCAGAAGGCCCCTTTCTAGTTTTAAAAGTCAATTTTTCAGAGTTTCTTGTAAAACCAGGGAAGAAGCACCAGTAGCTGCTTTTCCTATACTCAGAGAGTCATGAAGATATTATTTTAAAGTTTCATAATCTCTCTTTCACTATTTCTTGACCTTGAGGATGATAAGGAAACGCAGTGATATTACATTGTCAACAAAACATCTCAAATGTTTGACTGTAGTCAAATAACTGCAATAGCCAGTTCCATTACCTATCTTAGTCTGGTATGGAACACCAAGCACAGGAAAATAATATAGGCAATAACTAATTATGCTTTTAGTTGCTTCTGTTGTTAAAGTAGTTGCAACTAGAAAGCCTAAAAGGTGTCAAGTCACATGTACATATTTTAATATTTTAAAACAAAAAATGAGTAACATCTATTTTCCAAAAGTGATTATGTATAAGTCCTCAAGGCTTAACACCATTATGAAAAACATTGAGGATACTGACAAGTTTTTGCAACTTAACTTACACACTTTCTAGAAATGCCAAATTATTGTCTCAAACTATTACTACTTTGTGCCGGGGTGCCAGCCCTGGTGTGGGTGAGTGGGGAGAAGCTGCTGCTTCTTTCTTCTCCTCCTGTTGGTTCTTCTTGAGGCAGCCCTGGGGTAGGGGGGATGAGATGGAAGGTAGAAGAGCATCGGCAGGGAGTAAGACTTAGGTCTTATGAGATTCAGGGTAAGGCCTTGAGCCTTACAAGACTTTTAGGGTTGCTGTAATAAAAGTTTTACTTATGTATGTTAGAAAAGTTCACTTACTATGCTACTGTAGCTGACCTGCCATCCACGATCCTGTGGCCAGAAACTGCTGTTTCTGGCACTTGCATCTTAGCCCTAAAACCAGCAAAGGGTTAAGTAAATAGTCTTGTAATATTCTAAAAACTTCTTCTGAGGATAAGAGACTGCAGACTTAGGTGATTAACACCTGTAGCCTAACAGCAGAGGATTAGGCAATGTGGCCTTTGTTCTAACTCAGCAGGAACTGTTGGGCTCTAACTTACTAGTCTAGTCTGAGGTTGCAGGAAGAAAAGACACTATAAAAAGTTGCTATAGATTTATTTAAATGTAAAAGGTATCCTGTGCAGCTATCTGAGGGAAAAGGTGGGAAAGTCCTGAGTGGGGAGAAGGAAAAGATTCTAACAAAGTAAAAATTCTAAAGGAGAAAAATTCTAGGCAGGGGAAAAGAAAAGGAAAGGACGGATAAACAGCTCCTAACTAACGCCACCTTTGCTTTGTCTTCAGTACTTGAAACATCATTCAGAGTACATGATCACATGTTATAAAGTTCATCACAAGTTCACACCAAAATTCAAATCATAAAATAAAATAGAAGTTTACAACACAGAATGTTTACATGCATATCCATTAGGAGTAACTATCTAACTAGACATTCATCACCTGTCTAGCTCCACAAGCTCACTGAAAGTTTGAAACTATAACTTAAGAAATTTGTGAAGTTTTGTATAGATAAACTCAGGCAATATTTTCTCTTCTGTCCTGGTACCTACAATAAATTGTGAATGCCCTTTTAGTGACCTTGATTAATTGTTTTACAACTTCTTGGAATGTGCTCTGAGCAGGAGAAAGTCTGGTTACTATCTCTCTTGGGGCAATTCACTGATGACACTCAGGAGACTGGCAGAGTTCTCACTGCAGTTTTGACTATGCATGAAAGATCTAATAGCAGTCCTGTTATAAAAGAGCTTAATAATCATTGATATAATTTTATGAATTCTTATAGAATCATCATTAAGACTTGAGAAGTCATCTATTTGTCTACATAGTATCACTACAAGACAGTACATCTTCATGGATCTGCAGAGATCTGCTACAAAGGGGTGTGCTATTGCTTAGTGATTATTACATATGTTTAATAATACTAATAATAGGAAAAGCTCATTAATAGCAGGAATCTTTCCTAAAATTACATCTCCACAGCCTTGTTGGATGGAGCACACTCGTCTCAGATTATATAATAATCCAAGGCAAGCATTTCAAGATAATCATCTGCTAATATTTAGCTTGTCCTGTTATGGCTCCTGACAACTTTGATGCTGTAAAGAATAAGATTGCATGACGAATTGTTTTGTAAGGCCCATAATCTGCCTAGTATACAAACCTGCTTCTGGCATTGCCCTGAGGTCCAGGAAATCCAATATGAGCTCCTAAATGCCTTATAAAATTATGAAACAGTACATGTTTCTTAAATTAAGCTGTATTTTTATAAATAACTATAAAATTTGAGAATTAGCAATATCTAAAAAAAGAAAAAATTATAAATCATGAACCATATACTGGCTATGAATATACAAATTGAAAACTTGATTTGTCAGCATTTCAAACAGGGACTACAACACATAATTTACTTATTTGTGCTGAAGCAGGGGAAACTCAAGAAAATGAACGTGATCTAATTACATATATTGTTTTCTCAATAAATGAGGCATCAGTAAATAAATTAAACATCTTTTCTATGGGCTGCATGTATAGTAAGTTTACAGGAAATATAAAAGCATGCATAGAAAAAACACTGTAACAATTTGTCTTTTGAATAATGATCATCAAATTTGACTAAAAAGTTTGCCATGTAATAGGTGAAATATCATTGTTTTTCAAAAACCAATTAAATTGCTATTTGGAATAAGGAAGAAAACTTTTATCCAAAATGCTTTTAGGATTCTATCATGCAACTTTGTATTAACACAGTAACAATTTTATAATAGAATGTTTAAACTTTACTTGTAGATGAAGAAAGATAATCCACATTAATGGTTTCTTTTGTCAAAGAGCTGTTGTGAGCATATGAGTAGCAACAATGCAAACAGCCAACAATTTATCATAGTCTATATAATTTATCTGTTGATAACTAACAGCTTACTCTACTTTCAGCAAAACTGTTTTTTCTTTATTAGTTAATTGTCAAGGGTAATTAGGATTTGTATCCCCCTTGAGGATATCAAACAGAGGTTCAAATTCTCTTATAGTAAGCTTAAGATGAGATTTTAGCCAATTAATATCTCTTAACAACTTTTGAAAATCATTAAATGCAAATCAAATCAAAAGCAAACCATTTTATTTTTGCACGTACACCTGTAAGCCAGAAGAGAGCACTAGATCCCACCACAAATGGTTCTGAGCAACCATGTGGTTCCTGGGAATTCAACTCTTATATTTTTAGTTATGAGTCTAGCCTTTAATGGCCAAGCCATCTCTCTGACCCCAACTATATTTTCCGTGCCACAATCTGCTTAGGATATAACTGAGGTATCAAATATTGAAAAGATATTGCCTTTGAATCTTTTCTGGAGCAACAAGTACTCAAAAATTTTAAAGCTCATTATATTAGAGCAAAGGCTTGCAGAAAAACTCCTTTAGAGAGATCAGCTAATAAAATATCATACAATGAATAATATACACTGAAAGATTCAAACTCTTAATTTCTTGTATTAAAGCTACAACAATTTTTTTTAATATAATGTAAGGCAATTTATTCTTTGAGGCAAACTTTTCTAATGATATTGCTCCATGGGTTCTCAAAATTTACGAGCAAATTTACTGAATGCAAACCTCCCACCTTTACCAGAAATGTAAAGGAATGGTATAAAAACAATCTTCTAGATCTATAATAATTCTCTATGCATTTACTGGGATGGCAGCTGAAGTAGGCAAGTCAGGCTGTAATGTCCCATTAGTTTTATAAATCTTAGGTTTGAACTTTGTTTTGGATTAATTGAATAACCAATCATTTTTAGCTGAGTGAGAGTATCAGATAAAGGCCAAGATGAAGGCAATCTTGTCTTCTAATAATTGTTACACAAGTTCCAATATCTATTAATCCTTTAAAACCTTTTCTTCAATTATTAACTTAAGATTAGGTCTCTTGCTAGTAATAGATTGAACCCAGTATATATTAGAGGAACCAAAACCATCTTGTCCTCTCTCATTCTTAACAAATTTGGAAGGAAGCAGATGAAAAGGAACTAAAACAAGTTGAGCAATTCTTTTGCCAGCAGGTACAATTACAATGTCATGGAGGGAAGCAGACATAATTTTAATTTCTCTAGCATAATCATTATCTATAACTCCTAGTCAATAAACTGTTGTGAATGTCTTTGGGTCTTAGATTTACCCCTCCCCATCAAGAAGCAAGCCAGGTAATAAACAAATTTCAGAAAACACCTTTCTAGGAGCTGGTTGTGAAGACCAAGACAAAAGGAATGGCTGTCACACAAGCTTCTGCTGAGCCCAGATTTCATTGTCTTAATTCAAATGTAAATGTTCTTAATCTTGGCCTGTTTACTGGGGCCTGGCCCAAAGTTTATCTTTTGTAGGCCTATACTGTGCCACAGTTGTTTTGTAAAACTTTAATTTAACTCTACCTGCTGTATCTTTTTCCCTATAAACATGGGTGAGTCAAAAAAATCCCAAACTCACAATTGAACTACCAACTGCAGCCAATGGAAAAGTGGCAGTTTAACTACATTTTTAAGTTCCTTTTGTAACATTAGAGCATAACCACAATTTTGAGAAAGAAAACCAATTTTTAGCAATGTAAACAATCCATTTTCTCTAAAATCAACACCAAGTAGATTACCTTTATGTTACAAAGTTTTCCTGCTAGGTCTTATATATGAATGCATGAGAGTGCAGCTTTTAATATCTCATTAAAGAGACATTGTTTTTAAATTTTATCTTTATATCATCTTGTTTCTGAATAACTCCAACCCTGAGTTACTAATCATAAGCCAACTTTTTGTTACCAAGGTTACAAATTTTTAATCAAACACAATAACTTATAGGCCAATAATTTATAACCAAGACATGTAGAACATATTTATACCTTTAAAACCAATCAGAAACAAAAATGAATTGACAACACATCTTATATATTTAGACCAAATAAATTTTCTTGCTTTTCCTAGACATAATAGAAAAGCATGTTGTCACAGATTTTTCTAGGACAAACAATTCCTTATAGAGTCCAAAAAACTGCTGGTCCCTTTAAAAGCAGCTTATACCAACAATAAATTTTTGGAAAGGCTCAGCTTGTCTCTTAGCTACAGTTGTAAGGTAACTTACTTATCAGCTTCTGCCATGTATATTAAGACTGCCTTTAAAACCAAGTTAAACTAGATCAAGGGGTGGATGCGTAGCAGCTTTAACTGCTTTTCTTTTGAACATGAAAAGAACACCATTCATTCAGACAACAAAACAAAAAAACAGACAATTGACACATGTGGACATTGGCATGCCAAGGACAGACAATAAACAAAGAAAGCAGAATTATGGATTTCTCCTGTAAAAGCCAGAGAAATTAGCAAGATATCTCTTGTATTTTCTGTTTCTAGGAGAGCTCTGAAACAGCCTTTTCCTTTTTTTACTGACACAGCCCAGAGAGGACAACTGCTTTACTAAATCCCCTTTTCTCTCTCTCATATTCAAGATCTAACTCTTTATCTCTTTCTTTAGGAGATGTAGTGGTGGCTACTAATATTTACTACTCAGTGCCCTACTTTTTTCAGTTTTCCAATTTCTTCTAACCCTGCTTCTCTTGCCTGAGGCAGCTCTTAGGCTTCGGGCAAATGCCTACCAGAATTCTCTTATCCCAAAATTCACTGTCACCTCCTAAGGTCAGTACGTACTCAACCTAGACCTTATCTTCTTAAACACACTTCCTGCAAACACAGCCTTCAAAAAATAACCATAACTAGTGCTAGTATCAATCCTGTTTGCTGCTTACCAAGTTCGCAGGATACTGTTCTTCCATCTTTTGTAGAGCTCTACCCCAAGACAACATTCCTCAGCTGGTCTTCCGTTCTCAGGCCCCAAGTTGCAGCACCATTCTGTAGCTGGCAGCAGCTACGGATAACTGGGTTCACCTTAAAAAGGGCTGGGAATGAAAAGTGAATGGAGGGTGAGAAAAAACATGGTGCCAAGACAATGTATTCTGATCAAAGCCCGAAGTTTAATATTCTGCTTTCAAATATAAAGGGGAAGTCCCACCTCCACCACCAGAACTCCTTCTAGCTTCAGCAGGTGTGGGTGAGGGGACTGCAGCCAGGAGGTATCTCAAGGCAAGCTCAGCAGGCAGTCTATTCTTCTTAGCTCCTGTAGCAGACTGCAGGCAGCCATGCCTTCAGAGTCCTATAGTTTGGTCTACCTTGGTAAACAACTTGTTCAGGCCTGCTCAAGGCTGGGGTGAAAGGCATGATAAGCTACCCCTAAAATTCTTCCAGAGAACTCCTACAGTTGACAAACATCTTGTGCAAGGTGGCTGGATATAAAATTTGCTCAAACAAATCATTAGCCTTCCTTTACACAAAGGATAAACAGGCTGAGAAAGAAATTAGGGAAACAACACCCTTCACAATAGTTACAATTAATATAAATTACATTGGTGTAACTCTAATCAAACAAGTGAAAAAAACATATGAGGCAAGCTTCAAGTCTCTGAAAAAAGAGATCTAAGACCTCAGAAAATTGATCTTGCATACTCAAGAATTGGTAGGATTAACATAGTAAAAATGGCCATCTTATCAAAAGCAATCTGAAGATTCAGTGTATTTCTCATCAAAATTCAAACTCAGTTCTTTACAGAGATAGAAAGAACAATTCTCAACTTCCTATGGAATACAAGAAAACAGGATAGTGAAAACAATTCTCAACAATAAATGATCTAGCTGAATCACTGTCCCTCATCTCAAGCTGTAGTACATAATAATAGTGATTTTAAAACCACATGGTATTTGTACAGAGATAGACAGGCAGATAATTGGAATAGAACTGAAGATGCAGAAACAAACCCACACACCTGTGGTCACTTGCTCTTTGACAAAGAAGCCAAAACCACACTGTGGAAAAAGACAGCATTTTCAACGTATGGTATTGGTCTAATTGGCAGTCTGTATGTAGCAAAATACAAATTGATTTATTTTCCTTTCCTTGGACAAAGCTTACATACAAATGGATCAAGGAATTCTACATAAAACCAGTTACACTGAATCTAACAGAAAAGAAAGTGGAAAATAGCCTTGAACACATTGGCATAGGAATAAATTTTCTGAACAGAACACCAATGGTCCAGGCTCTTAAATTAACTATTGACAAATGGGACCTCATGAGTCTGAAAAGCTTCTGTAAGGTAAAGGATACTCTCGATAGGACAAAACAGCAACCTATACATTGGGAAAAGATCTTTACCAATCCTACATCTGAGAAGGGGCTAATATCCAAAAAATATAAAAAATTCAAGAAGTTAGACTCCAGAGAACCAAATAAACAAATTTTAAAATGGAGTACAGAGCTAAAAAATTAATTCTCAACTGAGGAATCTCAAATGGTGGAGAAGTGCCTAAAAAATGTTCAACATCCTTAGTCACAAAAGAATTGCAACTCAAAAAAAACCCCTGAAATTCCACCTTAAACCAATCAGAATGGCTAAGATCAAAAACTCAGGTGACAGCAGATGTTGGGAAGGATGTGGAAGAAAAGGAACATTCTCCATTGCTGGTGGGACTGCAAACTGTTACAACCACTTTGGAGATCAATCTGGTAGTCCCTTAGAAAATTTGATTTTTTTCATTGTTACTTTTTTATTAATGTATGAGATTATAATTACAATATTTTTTTCTTTTCCTTACCTCCCTCCAAACATTCCCATATGCTACTCTTTGCTGTCTTTCAAACTCATGATCTCTGTGTTGTTTTTAACACGACTACTGGGTACTGAACTCCAGTCCACATGGCTGCACAGCCAGCAGTTTCCTGCAAGGGCTACCTCCTCGAGCCTCTGAATGTCACTCTTGAGTCACAGGTCTTCTCTGCTCTACCTGAAGATCCAACTCTACCACTTCTGGGCATATACTCAAAAGATGGTCCACCATATCACAATGATACATGCTCCACTATGCTCATAGCAGCCCAATTATGAACACAAGAAGGTAGAAACAACCCAGATATCCCTCAACAAAAAAAAAAAGAATGAATACAAAAAATGTGGTACATCTACACAATGGAATATGACTCACCTATTAAAAACGGGGACTTCAGGGAATTTTGCAGGCAAATGACTAATCTAGAAAGTTTCATCCCAGACACAAAAGGGCACATACATGGTATGTACTCACTGATTATTAGACATTAGCCCCAAATCTGAGAATACCCACAATACAGTTTAAAGATCATATGAACCTTAACAAGAAGGAAGGCCCAAGTGTGGATGCTTCAATCCCTCTTAGAAGGGGGACAAAATAACCACCAGAGGCAGAGGGAAGGATAGACCTCAGTGGGAAAGGGGATGGGGAGGGCAAAAGGAACTCCAATGGAAGAGTTGAGGAAGAACTGAAGGAGCTAAAGGGTATTCAATTCCAAAGGATAAAAAAAATACAGCATCAACTCACTGGAACCCTCAGAGCTTCTGTGAATCAAACCACCAACCAAAGAATAGACATGGGCTGGACTGTGACTCCTGCTACATATGTAGCAGAGGACTTTCTTTTTTGGCATCCCTGAGAGAGGAGGCACTTGATCTTGTGAAGGCTTGATGCCTCGGAGACAGATGCTAAAGGGGTGAGGTAGGAGTGAGGGTGAGGGGTGTACTGTCTTAGAGCCAAAAAGGAGAGGAAAGGTGTTGGGGGTTCATGGAGGGAAGACAGAGAAGGGGGACAACATTTGAAATGTAAATAAATAAAATGATTTATATAAGCTCTCTCTCTCTCTCTCTCTCTCTCTCTCTCTCTCTCTCTCTCTCTGTGTGTGTGTTAGCACTAGGTAGTACATCATTTGGAATGGGCTTAGAAAGTTTATAGATTTGTCTCACTTCTTTTTATCTTTTTGCTTCTTGTATGTGTTTAAGATATGATCTTTCAGATTCCTACTCAGGTTTCTAGTTTCCACATTTTTCTATGTTGTTATGTGCTCTTTCTCTGGAAACATAATCCAAGATAAATTTTTTTTCCTATAAGTTTCCTGTCATATTTTATCATCACAGCAACAGAAACATAAAGCACCTATATGTTTTTTATTTTCATATGCTTTTTCTAAATTCCATGTATCCTAAGAAAAATGTAATCACCCCTATAAATTTTACACTCTTTACTTAACCAGATGATAATTATTTAAACTTTATTTACTTTGTTACTGAATAAACCTCCCTGTGTACATATACCACATTTTCTAGATAAAAACAAAATTCAAATTTTAAAGAAAAAAATTTTTGTACCTTTAACTTCTCAATTTAATTTTAAATAATCTTTTATTTAGAAGTAGCCATAGATTAGTATGGATTGTAAAAAATAACACAGTATGGCAAAGAAGTGCACACATTGTGGAACTTGGAAGGTTAAGGCAAGAGGATCATAAGCTTTAGTTCAATTTGAGCTCTATAATATGATCCTTTTAAAGTAAAGTAATAAAGCATATAGAATAGTAGAGAGAATGAGAGAGGAAGGGTAGAGAGAAGAACCAAGAGAGAGAGAGAGAGAGAGAGAGAGAGAGAGAGAGAGAGAAGAGATCCATGAACACTCTTCACAATGGTGACATCTCATTTCAAATTTTATTTTGTGCAGATATTATTTTGCCTGTACATATGTCTTTGTATCAGTGTTTCCAAAGGCCAGAAGAAGGTATCAGGTCCCCTGGCAATGGAATTGTAAACAGTTGAGAGCCAAAACATTAGTGCTACGAATTAAATCTGTATTTAACCACTGAGCATTCTCCATCTCAGTGGTTACATCTAATAAAATTATAGTAAAGTATAATGTTTAAGATTTTATATAGGTAATAGTTAATGTAAGAAAAGTTAGATCAAAACAAGGACCCCAGTGTTGCTCTTTTAATGCTGTAATAATTTTTATTACTTTCCCAGTCTGTAGCCATTTAGAACATTTAACATATTTACCAGGTGTTTTACTTCTGTCACTACAAAACTTTTCCCCCCAGACTGGGGTTCTTGGTATAGTAACAGTGTCATGTATTGATTCTACCTCATAGAGAAGGCTTTAAATCCAATTTTCATGTTATGGTTATTCTCATAACACTGTTCCACTGTTGCACCTAAGTTTTAGCTTACAGGATTCATAGCTAGATAAGACTGATAATTTCTTTTTCTCTTTCATTACTGTGTACAGTACTGTCCAGTACTTGTGAATGATGGTCAATAGGGATGAAGTTTCTACGTGAGCACCAGCTTGTTTTTTCCATATTTGATACTGTAAGTATTAAGGGAAAATCTACTACTAATAACAGTAATTAGTCTATAAAAGAAATTGTTTAATAAAACAACTCTCAATGAAATATTCATAAAATGTTTATATCCACATATGAGTGCATTTCTCAACCTTTACCAGAAAGTTTTAGTAAACACAGATACCTACAGCTGAACAACAAGCAGAGAGTAAGAGACTTTCATGCATTTAGTCCAAAAAAGTATGTCTTTATTCTCAAGGCTAAGTATCTATGCTGAAGAGAAACAAGACTGACTGAAAGACCCAGAAGTGGTAGACAACGTTAAGAAAATAGTGTTTTCCAGACACACGAGGTCTGGTGCACATATGAATTCACAGAGACTATGACAACACGCATAAGATCTAAATAAACTCAAATCAGACAAAATTCTAGCACAGACAAGGGCAAATAGACACAAAGTCCTTCCCCCAGCTAAGTTATTTGCAATTGATAGCTGCTGGGAACTGGAAAAAAATCAATAATGGGTATATATACCATATGCCAGGACACGCCTCATGCTCAGGAGTAGCTAACCAATACAAAATGGTTCTTTCTTAGTGTGTGTCTGTAATTTTTTCTTTGGCTTTGTGTTAGTTTTTTTTTTTTTTTTAAGAGAAAGAAGGGTATAAGGAAGAAGAGTAAAGGGGTATGGGAGGAGTTGGGTAAAAAGAAAGCTTATGATCAAAATATGTTCTATGGCTTCCGCCCCTTGCGCGGAGCACTGTGGACTGATCAGCCAGACAGCTGATCTGCTCCCCTGAGGAAACTGCGTCCGGCGGCACCCTAGCCAGCTCATGGACAACGGACTTACAGGTAGGAGCAGCCGCTCACCGCCCTAGGCCCCAGAAGCACAACTGGCAGTAGGGAGAACCCAGTGTGCAAGTGGAAAACCACGTCCCTTGTGCCCCTTGCCCGGATCCCTGGGAATGAGAAGCCAGACAGCTGATCTGCTACCCTGAGGAAACTGCATCCAGGAGCATCATAGCCAGGTCAAGAAGTGCAGAACTGCAGAGCAGGGGACACCATATCCTGAAGCATCCTAGAGGAGCAACTACACTCACAGCAGCAAACACCTAGCTGGACTACTACCATGGAGACACCATATCCTGAGACAACCTAGAGGAGCCACTGTACCCAGAACAGCTAGAGCTCAGGATCATAGAGTCATCTGGACCCTGAGGAGTTCTGACACAACCAAGATAACTGGAAAAGCAGTCTCCAGTCAGAACCAGTGAGTGCAAGTAGCACTACAGCTAACCAAATGGCAAAAGGCAAGCATAAGAATGTAAACAACAGAAACCAAAGTTACTTGGCATTACCAGAACCCAGTTTCCCACCATAGCGAGTCAGGAACACCACAACACACAAGAAAAAGGGACTCAGAATTAAAATCACTTCTTATGATGATGATAGAGGACTTTAAAAAGGACATAAACAACACTCTCAAAGAATTTGAGGAGAACACACGTAAACAGGTAGAAGCCCTTAAAGAAATACAAGAAAACACAACCAAACAGGTGAAGGAATTACACAAAGCCATCCAGGATCTAAAAATGGAAGTAGAAACAATGAAGAAATCCCAAAGGGAGACTACCCTAGAGATAGAAAACCTAGGAAAAAGATCAGGAGTCATAGACACAAGCATCACCAACATAATACAAGAGGTAGAAGAGAGAATCTCATGCACAAAAGATACCATGGAAAGCATAGACACAACAGTCAAAGAAAATGTGAAATGCAAAAAGCTCCTAACACAAAACATCCAGGAAATCCAGGACAAATGAGAAGACCAAACCTAAGGATAGTAGGTATAGATGAGGGTGAAGACTCTCAACTTAAAGGGCCAATAAATATCTTCAACAAAATTATAGAGGAAAACTTCCCTAACCTAAAGAAAGAGATGTCCTTAAATATAAAAGAAGCCTACAGAACCCCAAATAGACTAGACCAAAAAAGAAATACTCCCCGTCACATAATAATCAAAACATCAAATATACAAAACAAAGGGAAAGTACTAAAAGCGGTAAGGGAAAAATGTAAAGTAACATATAAAGGCAGGCCTATAAGAATTACACCAGATTTCTCATCAGAGACTATAAAAGCCAGAAGATCCTGGACTGATATCATACAGGCCATAAGACAACACAAAGGCCAGCCCAGACTATTATACCCAACAAAACTCTCAAACAATATTGATGGGGAAACCAAAATATTCCATGACAAATCCAAATTTACACAATATCTTACCACAAATCCAGCACTTCAAAGGATAATTGGAGGAAAACTCCAACACAAGGAGGGAAACTGCAACCTAGAAAACACAAGAAAGTAATCCTCCAACAACCCAAAAGAAGGTAGCTATACAAACATAACTCCACTGCCTATAAGAAAAATAACAGGAAACAACATTCATTTTTCCTTAATATCTCTTAATATCAATGAACTCAATTCTCCAATAAAAAGACATAGACTATCAGACTGGATACATAAACAGGACCCAACATTTTGCTGCATACAAGAAACGCACCTTTGTGAAAAAGACAGACACTACCTCAGAATAAAAGAATGGAAAACAATCTTCCAAGCAAATGGCCCCAAGAAACAAGCCGGAGTAGCCATTCTAATATCAAATAAAATCAATTTTCAACCAAAAGTAATCAAAAAAGACAAAGAAGGTCACTTCATACTTATCAAAGGAAAAATGTACCAAGAGGAACTTGCAATTCTGAACATCTATGCCCCAGATGAAAGGGCACCCACATAAGTAAAAGAAGCTTTACTAAAGCTTAAAGCATACATTGCACCTCACACAATAATAGTGGAAGATTTCAACACCCTACTCTCAGCTATGGACAGATACTGGAAAAAGAAACTAAACCGAGACACAATGAAACTAACAAAGTTATGAACCAATTGGACTTAACTGACATCTATAGAACATTTCATCCTAAAACAAAAGAATGTACCTTTTTCTCAGCACCTCATGGTACCTTCTCCAAAATAGACCATAGTCACAAAACAGGCCTCAACAGATACAAAAAGATTGAAATAATCCCTTGTACCCTATCAGACCACCATGGACTAAGACTCTTCTTTGATATGGTCAAAAACAACGGAAAGCCCACATAAACCTGGAAACTGAAGAATGCTCTACTCAATGATAACTTGGTCAAGGAAGAAATAAAGAAAGAAATTAAAGACTTTTTAGATTTAAATGAAAATGTGGACACTTCATATCAAAATTTGTGGAATTCCATGAAAGCAATACTGAGAGGAAAAATCATAGCTCTATGTGCCCACAAAAAGAAAATGGAAAGAGCATACATTAACAACTTGACAGCACATCTGAAGGCGTTAGTACAAAAAGAAGCTAGTATACCCAAGAGGAGCAGATGGCAGGAAATAATCAAACTCAGGGCCAAAATCAACCAAGTTGAAACAAAAAGAACTATACAAAATATCAACAAAACCAGGACCTGGTTCTTTGAGAAAATCAACAAGATAGACAAACCCTTAGCCAGACTAACCAAAGGACACAGAGACAGCACTCAAATCAATAAAATCAGAACTAAAAAGGGAGACATAACAACAGAAACAGAGGAATTTAAAAAAATCGTTAGATCCTACTACATAGGCCTATGCTCAACAAAATTGGAAAATCTGGATGAAATGGACAGTTTTCTAGATAGATACGAGGTACCAAAGTTAAACGAGGAGCAGATAAACCATCTAAACAGTTGCATAATCCCTAAAGAAATAGTAGAAGTCATTAAAAATCTCTCCACCAAAAAAATTCCGGGGCCAGATGGTTTTAGTGTAGAATTCTACCAGACCTTCCAGGAAGACCTAATACCAATTCTCTTCAAACATTTCCACAGAATAGAAACAGTAGGAACAATACCCAATTCATTCTACGATGCTACAATTACACTCATACCAAAGCCTCACATAGACCCAACAAAGAAAGAGAACTACAGACCAATCTCCCTTATGAATATTGATGCAAAAATACTCAATAAAATTCTCACAAACCGAATTCAAGAACACATCAAAGAAATCATCCGTCATGATCAAGTAGGCTTTATCCCAGGAATGCAGGGCTGGTTCAATATTTAAAAATCCATCAATGTAATCAACTACATAAATAAACTCAAAGAAAAAAACCACATGATCATCTCACTAGATGCTGAGAAAGCATTTGACAAAATTCAACATCCCTTCATGTTAAAAGTCCTGGAAAGAGCAGGAATTCAAGGTCCATACCTAAACATACTAAAAGCAACATACAGCAAGGCAGTAGCCAACATCAAACTAAATTGAGAGAAACTTGAAGCAATCCAACTAAAATCAGGGACTAGACAAGGCTGTCCACTCTCACCATACCTATTTAATATAGGACTGGAAGTCCTAGCTAGAGTGATTAGACAACAAAAGGAAGTCAAACGGATACAAGTAGGAAAGGAAGAAGTCAAAATTTCACTATTTGCAGATGATATGATAGTATCCTTAAGTGACCCTAAAATTTCCACCAGAGAACTCCTAAACCTGATAAACAACTTCAGTAAAGTGGCTGGATATAAAATCAACTCAAACAAATCAGTAGCCTTCCTATACTCAAAAGATAAACAGGCTGAGAAAGAAATTAGGGAAATGACACCCTTCACAATAGTCACAAACAATATAAAATATCCTGGAGTGAACCTAACCAAGCAAGTGAAAGATCTGTATGACAAGAAATTCAAGTCTCTGAAGAAAGAAATAGAAGAAGACCTCAGAAGATGGAAAGATCTCTCATGCTCCTGGATTGGCAGGATCAATTTATTAAAAATGGCCATCTTGCCAAAAGCAATCTATAGATTCAATGCAATCCCCATCAAAATTCCAAATCAATTCTTCACAGAGATAGAAAGAGGAATTTGCAAATTTATTTGGAACAACAAAGAATCCAGGATAGCAAGAACTATTTTCAACAACAAAAGAACTTCTGGGGGAATCACTATCCCTGACCTCAAACTGTACTACAGGGTAATAGTAATAAAAACTGCATGGTATCGGTACAGATTCAGGCAGGAAGATCAATGGAATAGAATTGAAGTCCCAGAAATGAGCCCACACACCGATGGTCACTTGATCTTTGACAAAGGAGCTAAAACCATCCAGTGGAAAAAGGACAGCGTTTTCAGCAAATGGTGCTGGTTCAACTGGAGGTCAACATGTAGAAAAATGCAAATCGATCCATTCATCTCTCCTTGTACAATGGTCAAATCCAAGTGGATAAAAGACCTTCACTTTAAACCAGATACACTGAAACTAATAGAAGAGAATCTGGGGAAGACCCTTGAATACCTAGGCACAGGGGGAAAGTTTCTGAACAGAACACCAATGGCATATGCTCTAAGATCAAGAATTGACAAATGGGACCTCATAAAATTGCAAAGCTTCTGTAAGGCAAAGGACATTGTCAATAAGACAAAATGGCAACCAACAGAGTGGGAAAAGATCTTAACCAATCCCCCATCTGAGAGAGGGCTCATATCCAAGATATACAAAGAACTCAAGAAATTATACTTCAGAAAACCATATAACCCTATTAAAAAATGGGGAACAGAGTTAAACAAAGAATTCTCAACAGAGGAAACTCCAATAGATGAGAAGCACCTTAAGAAATGCTCAACATCCTTAGTCATCAGGGAAATGCAAATCAAAAGAACTCTGAGATACCACCTCACACCAGTCAGAATGGCTAAGATCAAAAACTCAGGTGATAGTAGATGCTGGCAAGGATTCGGAGAAAGAGGAACACTCCTCCATTGTTGGTGGGATTGCAAGCTGGTACAACCACTCTGGAAATCAGTCTGGCGGTTCCTCAGAAAACTGGACATAACATTACCTAAGGATCCAGCTATACCACTCCTGGGCATATACCCAGAAGAGTCTCCAACAAATAATAAGGACATGAGCTCCACTATGTTCATAGCATCCTTATTTATAATAGTCGGAAGCTGGAACGAATCAACATGTCCCTCAACAGAGGAATGGATACAAAACATATGGTACATCTACACAATGGATTATTACTCAGCTATTAAAAATAATGAATTCGAGAAATTTATAGTTAAATGAATGGATCTAGAAATTATCATCCTGAGTGAGTTAACCCAATCACAAAAGAACATACATGATATTTACTCACTGTTAAGTGGATGTTAGCCCAAAAACTTAGAGTAGCGAAGACTCAGCCCACAGAGCACATGAAGCTCATGAAGAAGAAAGACCAGGAGGGGACACCTCAGTTCTACTTAGAAGTAGTAACAAAAATACTCAAGGGAGCAATTATAGAAACAAAACAGGGGACAGAAACTGAAGGAGGAGCCATCAGACCATTCCACCTGTGCATCCATCCCATGTACTGTCACCTAAGGTAGACATTGATGTGGATGGCTGGAAATGCATGCTGTCAAGAACTTGATATAGCTGTCTCCTTAGAGAGACAGACACATTCAGAGGACTATGCTCACAGCTAACCACTGATATGATCAAGGGTTTCCCAATGGAGAGCTTAGAAGACTGAAGGAGCAGGAAGGGTTTGTGACCCCAAGAGGAAAGCAACAATACCAAAAAACCAGAGGGCCCCCCCCCCAGGGTCTAAACCACCAGCCTGGGAGCACATAGGGAGGGACCTACGACTCTAGCGGTATATGTAGAGGAGGACGGCCTTGTTGAGCACAGGTGGGAGAGGAGATTCTTGGTCCCATGAAAAATGAACACAGAAGGGGGGGGAATGTGAGGGTGAGGAGGGGGTAGTGGGGGTGGGGGTGTAGGTGCGGGCACAGCCTCATAGAACGGATATAAGGAGGGGGGATGGGATAAGGGGTTCCCGGGTGGTGGGGGAAATGGGATAAGAGGATAAAACTTGAAATGTAAATATTATACCCAACTACATAAAAGGGAAAAGGAGTTGTTAGAAGCAACATCTTTAAAAAAATGTCAGCCCTCTAGGAAAAAAAAATTTTTTTCTTGATACGAAAACTTGCTCTGAGAATTGTATATTGCACAATACACTGCCTTGGTGTATCTACTCATCAAGCAAAATGAGCAGACCTATTCAAACCTCCAGTGTCCGGGAATTCCATCTGGTTGCAGTGAAGACACAGCGTCAGAACCTTATCAATTTACTCTTTCCCCCACCCCTCTTCTAATATCTTAACGCCCGAAATCAGCATGAAGAAGTTAAAGAAGAGTCAGCGCCCCTATTCCCTGGGCTTCCGGACTAAGGTGGTTAATATTGAGCTGTCTCTCTGGGGAAAAGTGGTGGTTTTGTTGGAACAGTGAGGATTCGCTAGGATTTATGGCATAGCCATTACCTATTGGTAGAAATCTGTATAATTTAGTATCAAGATGAATTTATAATTTCTTAAGTGGTACAAAATTCACTTGGATTTCAAATTTAAGGTATTCATTGGTATGAGCTTCTTATTGATATGAAAGTGAAATGAATATTGATACTCTCATGGGCATTGTGCCTGTATAACACATTTAGAAATACAAGGTTTAGACCCAGTCCTTCTTTAACTTTTTTAACTGATTTGGGATGATTAGCCTGTGAGTTAAGGGACTATAGCAAATTCATGACTTTGAGTTTATTGTTAGGGTGTTTTCTATATTTTATTTAGAAATAGCTGAAAGGAGTTAACAGACAACAGTCCAGGTTACCTTACATGGATACTTGGATTTCAAAACGAAAGAAGTCCATAGAATTGACGTTACAAATATTTCTATATTAGTGTTCATTTTGATTAGAGACTTGTCTGCTCCTGACAGCTTTCTGTCTTGGATTCTAAGAAGAAATTGAGCATCCTTGTAGTTACTCCAGTTGTGGTGAGACAGCCACTACGCAAGAATTGCCTCTCTCCATCTACAGACAAATTACTGTCCAGAAAAAGACACACTTGCAGAATAGTCGACTGATTATATCTGCCTAAACAGAGTAATCTGCCCTTAATAATTCTGCAGCACTAAAGTCTGTCAGATGAGTTTGGGCCAGAAGGCTGAAGATTTGATGCTCCAATGTTTGGTAGTATAGGGGTTGTCCAGGTGTCCAGCGGTCTCTATAAATTGGCTAAGTTTTAGAAGCTATACTTAGTGCTTCCCATAACTTCAGTTAATTTAGTCATTCTGGATTTCTGACGGCATTGAAGACCTATAGACTCATAGCCAATCCTGGCTATTTACCTTGAGAGAAAAGATCTGAGTGGATGGTTGTCAGCTGACATTCATTCTAAAGCCAAGAAAAAGCCAGGTTCAAAACTAAGTGTTTTAGTCAAGAGAGACGACAGAGGTTCTGGTTAGTCAACAAAAGGATAGACTGGGTATTAAGACTACCTTGTACCTCACTGGTACAATTAGGAATAATTATGCTCTAATTGTATTTTGAGAGAAAAGTTTTATTTTAACAGGAAGGGTAATATGTGGGAGGAGCTAAGAGGGAAGGAGCACTGAGAGGAAAAGATGGAGTAAGGAGAGGAGAAGATGAAGTAGATGAGAAGCTAGGTAATGAGAGAGAAAAAGAGAGAGAAAGAGAGAGGGGGCATGGAGGCAGAAGTTCAGGTGTCTCCACCAGTCAAAGATAGTTTACACAACTAGGTTGGTTATTGGGTTACACTTCTGATTGAGCATTACCATACTTATAAAGCCTTTGATTAACATTAAAAAAATTTTTATAAAAGCAAAATGGAAAAGGGTCCATGGGATAGGGGGTTTTTAGGGAGGGAAAATGGGGAAAGGGGATGTCATCTGAAATGTAAATAATATATCCAATAAAAATTTATTTATCAAAAAAATGTGTTCTATGAAATAAGAAAAATCCTGCTTGGCTTGAAAAAAAGTTGCAACAGTAAACTGTTTCTGAATATGTAATTACTATAAAATAATTAAAAATCAAGCATGGAATGAGTCTAAAATGCTTACAGCACTGAATGACCATGATACAATATGAAATTTCACTGGACCCTTGGTCTTGACATTGCACACAACCATTTTGTGTTATGCATGGTGTCATACCACATTCCCCAAAAGTACTTTCTGAAATCATTTTCCCAGATGATAGACCAAGGTATGTTATGGACTGCAATAATTTTTACTTTATAAATAATACTTCTAATTTTATAGGAAATCATGTTTTAATTATAAAAATAAAGACTTTATACACTCCTAACTTGATTCCTCACTATACAAATACAAAATTCACATATCTTTCAATTGGATGTGTCAAACAATCAAGCACATCTATTTCATTAATGTGGAGTGTGTTTTCATCTTCAATGATTGGTAAAGTTATATCTTTCTCGGAGAATTTTTTAAAATAAATTTCTTTATGGTTCATTTTCACTCAATATTTTATTTGTATTTTTGTATTGTATAACTAGGTATGTTTGGTCACAAAAAATTTTCTCAGGGAAAAGGAATTTACGTTGGTTTTAAAGGTCTTAACGTTTATATTTTTTAAAAAAAGAAAGTCTGCCAAGAAATCAATAGTAGAGTGGACATATACATAGCCTCTTTTGCTTCTGGCCTTAAGCAACAAGCTGAAAAAATGATCCTAAGGAGGAGATTACTGTTAGGTAGAAAAAAAATCTGGCACTCAGTTCACAGTAAGGTGAACATGGTTATATGGTATGTGTCAAAATTCTGAGAGTGAAGAACTTTTAAATATACTTACTCTCAAATTTTAATTAATATTTAATGTGATGGGAATGCTAGCTACCTTAACTTGACCATTATTCATTGTATACATGGATTAAAACATTACATTATAGCCCACAAATAGGTGCAAATACTATGTGTCAATAAAAATAAATGCACTGTTAAAGACTGAAATCTTTGATTATAGAACATAGTGATATATTAAAGCCCCTATTATAAGAAAACAACCAATGGATATAGTTATATACAAAATTTGATATGCAGAAGAGAGCTATGTTCTCAGAATTTCTTCTACAAAAAGCTTATAAATTGCACTAAATACTAAATGTTATTGCACTAAATATTAAATGTTTATTGTTAATATACAGTAAAACTCAGGAGTATCTTTCTGTAAAACAAAATAAATATTTGTGAACTTAATACATGTCACAGTAGAAGAAAGTATTTTTAGGATATATTTGGCTTATATCTTAATATGCAAGTTTCAAATGAGGGAACTGCATTTCAAAATAGTTCTGATCTGGTATTTGAATAACTGGGAAGTTGTGACAATGGATGAGACAAATGCTGACAGAGTAGAACACTTAATAAAGAGTACCCTTATAGAATCCTAAGGTTGAACAAAAGTAATGCAAACTCAAGAAAATAAATAAAACACATTCAGCTTCTACCATGTAATTCCAGAATCTAAGCTTCTGTCTTTGAAGCTTTGATGACTGTAATAAAAGTAAATTCTTCAACCCCAGAGTAAAGAAATCATTCATAGTTTTACTCCGAAGAGCCTCTTCAAGGCTCCTTTTACATCTTTATTCCTCAGGCTGTAGATGAAGGGGTTTAGCATGGGAGTCACCACTGTGTACATCACTGAAGTTGCTGCACTTGCTTGTGAGCTGTGGCTTACTGCAGAACTGAGGTATACTCCTAGACCAGTGCAGTAAAACAAGAAGACAATGGAAAGATGAGATGCACAGGTGGAAAATGCTTTGTACTTCCCCCGAACTGTGGAGATTGCACGTATGGAGGACACTATCTTGAAGTAAGAGTAAACGATGCCAAACAGAGGAACAATGGCCAATAGCACGAGTGCAAAATACATGACCACATCATTGAGAAAAGTGTCAGAGCACGTTAACTGTGCCACCTGATTCAATTCACAGAAGAAGTGTGGGATTGCCAAGTCTGTGCAGAAGGACAGCCGCAACACCATCATGCTTTGTAACAAGGCATGTAGAACACTCACAATCCAGCATACAAGGACCAAAAACCCACAGAGTCTGTGGTTCATGATGCTAGTGTAATGCAATGGATGACAGATGGCCACATAACGGTCATAGGCCATTACAGCCAGGAGGAAGTTGTCCAATTCCACAAAAATCAGAAAAAAGTACATCTGGGTGATGCAATCTGCATAGCTAATGGATTTTCTCTCTGTTTGAATATTCATAAGCATCTTTGGGACAGTGGTGGAAGTAAAGCAGATATCCACAAATGACAGGTTAGAGAGAAAAAAGTACATGGGTGTGTGCAAATTGGCATCTGAGATAATGGCGAGACTAATGAGCACATTACCAGCTACAGTGATCAAGTACATGGAGAGGAAAAGGCCATATATAACAGGTTGCAGGTTTGGGTCCTGTGAAAATCCCAACAGAAAAAATTCCAAAATGTGCGTATTGTTTCTTGGCTCCATGTGCTTTATATAACTATGACAGAAAATAACATGAGAAATATGCATGAAAATTGACATTGCTAAAAGAAATAAACAATATAATTTGTCTTCTATAGCAAACAAATTTTCTAATCTTATTCATGGGTTTACTACCTCAAAGGACATCTCTAGTGCTATTACTGATTAGGAATCCCTGTCTTATACTGAGTTTTTTCCCCAAGAGGTTATTTATGAAATACATCTAATTAGAAATTATTTCTTAAGGTTGAGAAATATGTATTGACTGATGACTCTGTTTCAAGTGATTTCCACAATGATCAGAGGCTGCTGAGAAGCAAAAGTCTCTACACATCAAAGACACACACAGACATCCAGATAAGGAAATTAGCTTTATATTATTTTTCTGTATAAAATATTTTATATAAACCAACTAACTATATCATATCCATTAAATATTTCCAGTTTGTATAAAGAGTAATTATACATCAGTAAAATTCTTTTAAAATAAGTAATAATATGACACAAAAATGATGGAGAATTTATGAATAAAAGTGTGTGTATAATGGAGTGAGCACACAGAAGTATATGTGAGACATTGGAGTATAAAGACACAAACATACGGGGCATACTCTCAATAATCCATACCATCAATACCCAGAAATACTAATCTTTATAGATTTTAAGACATTGCTGGCAGAGAAAATGATCTAAGCAGAGACCACAAAGCCTGACAATCTGAGTCCAATAGCAAGGGCTTAACCAACATGAAAGAAAAAAAATCACCCCCTCAAGTTGTTTTCTGTTCTCTGTGAATATTATAAATATTTTTGGTTGTGATATTAGTCTTTATTAGCTAAACCATCTCTACATCCCTCTAAATACAAAATGAAAAATTGGTTAAAATAACTCAAAAAAGTTTATGATATACAAAAAAATCACAATAAAACCCATCAAAAATGCAGATAGAAATTACAAAAAGGAGGAAGAAGTGACACTAATGATGATGATGATGATGATGATGATGATGATGGTGGTGGTGGTTTGTGGTGATGATGATGATGATGAAGATGATGATGATGAAGATAGTGATGATAATTATGATTGAAGAAGTAGGAGGAGGGTAGGATTATGTTGGGAGATAAAGAGAAGGAGGAAAGGAGAAGGAGGAGGAGGAGGAGAAGGAGGAGGAGAAGGAGGAGGAGGAGAAGGAGGAGGAGGAGGAGAAGGAGGAGGAGGAGGAGGAGGAAGAGGAGAAGGAGGAGGAGGACATGTAAAAGTCAAGAAAATTTCTCAGAAATTTTCACCTGTCAGAAATAGTAACCAGAAAAAAAAAGGCCCCAAAGTAGGTAATTTTTTTCAGATATTCATCACCATACAGGAGCCAGTATGAAGTCAATGAGAAAGGGAAGTTAAAACAACTGACATCACATTGAGAAACGTGGAAGTTACCCAGCTGGGACAGAAATGTGAGAGTGAACCTCATTCACAATATATGCTTATTGCTTGTTATTAATTTTGATATAAAGACATTCACTGAACAAAGTGGTTACCTTGACTACTATGCTTGAATTAAATTGGTCATCACTTTGTATTATAAGAATCATATTGGAATATATGAGTTCAGGAAATCCCAGCTCTGAGAACTATGCATGTACAAACTCCTACCACTTCCACCATAGCACCTGAGCCTTTGTTACTGGAGATAGGCTTCTCATGATCTACTCACACTAATAGGACATACCATTTTCCCCACTGTAGTACTCTAGAGTTTTCATTTTTTTAAGCTTCTCATGAACAAATGAGCATAGGATTAAATTTTGCAAACTTTCTTGACTCATTTAAGTAAACATACATACACATATATGAAAAGAGTAATAAATAGGGATAAAATGGACACAGGGTAAAAACATACATTAAAGTGCTATATAGAAAAGGGGTAATTTATGCAGGCAAAATACAGGAATACTTTCATTGACAGAAAACATTGGAAACCAGAATTAAAAGTGTCCAGCCTCAGTATACAAGAGAAATTCTTTATCAGAGCCATGCACCACAGAAAGAAAATGAATAATAAAAATAAACTCACACAGTCTTGTGATATTGAAATAATTATGAAGAGGGGGGAAGGAAGAGCATGGTTATTGAGGGAAAACTGGGAATGAGGATAACATTTGAAATGTAAATAAATAAGATAACCAAGAAAAAAGATAACACACAAAGAGAAATAACTATAAACTAAGGCTTAAAGGCATGTGGTTACTCACATATAGCAATTTCCATGTGGATACTCAGGGGAACAGGCACACATTGAAAAGTACACTTCGAACTTTTCTATTGCTAGGTATTTCTAGGTATTTTTCAAAAATTCCTTTCTCTTCATTCTTCTCAGTATCAACATAGTTGAGTATGTCTCATCTGGAAAAAAGTTTCCATTCTATAACTTATACCCTATTTAGCAACTTCTTGTCATTTCAAAAATTCTCAGGATTTTTTACCTTTGGAATTTAATTTTTTAAATTATCTTGGTAGAAGCATTTTAAGCCTTTTATCAATTCATTGTCAGCCATGAACTTGGTGCTAATAAGTCCAACATTCATTTCTCAGGTTAATATTATGAACCCATACAAATAATGAGCAAATTAATAATAACAAATAAATAACATTTTAAATAAATGATGACTCACAAAGCAGGCAAGCCCAGTAATCCCACTCTGGGCTAGAAGGTCTGGCTCTTAGCTGATCTTTAGTAAGTGTTCTCACAATCCATTCTCTTCCCCTCCATGCAGTATCTACTGAGCTCTCAGACACACCTGGACACAAGGCTATGGAAAAAAGTATCCCTGTGGAGATAAGGATTTTTCTTTGATGTGTGAGGATGGCGACTTAAGCTCTGTCTCATACAAGAAAGCAGGAAGGAATAAGGGTTGTCCCCTATTGAGACTTAAGACATCAAAAGATACCCTAAGTGTTATCTAGCCCAGTGTTGTTCAGGTCACCACAGGAGGCAGTTTCTGCTCTCTATATCTACTCATTAGACACAGTCTTCTGGGCTTTCATTATTCTTGACTTCACAATTTCCCTGTAGGACACTGGCCTGGATTCTCCTGATTCACTTTTCCTTGGGGTCCAGTTTACAATGCAGTAAATCTGTTTTTTTTTCTTTCTTCCCCTTCCATAAACTTTCACACTGTCCAGAGACCTGACCTCCTCACTGCTCACACTCCAATTCATAAAGAGGCTGTTATTGCATTTATATAAGTATGTGTATATACATATATATTCTTAAACATAATCTGTTCCGTCCACTTAATGTTACCTGTATGCATGTTTTAAGGCTAAATATTTGACACCAGATATCTAATTATTATGCTTTTCCATAGGGAAGACCACTTTCTCTATTCCCAGTTTTCCTTGGTTGCCTAGAGTTCTTTGTGTAGAATGGGAACATTTTAGATTTTCCTGTATCCAGTAAGGTGTAGTCATTGATGCCATTCATGTTCAGTTCACATTTGAGAACCCATGTTACTGATATTTTATGCTGTGGCTTCTGTACTAGGAGACAAAATCTCACAGCAAAGTTCCTGATAATCTAGCTCTTACAATATCTTTTGCCACATTTCCTGAGCCTTAGATGCAGGAGTGTTTTGTGCTGGGAGTCAAGACCCCTTTCTGCCTGAGAGCAAATGTCAGTTAAGTAAACAGCCTGAGTTAAAGAATACTTTATTTATTGCCCTTCTGCCAGGGAGAAAATATTAATCAGATAAGCAACTCAAGCTGAGAAATGTTTTAATTGCCTTCTTGCTTGTGAGAAAATATTTACGTAAGTAATTTGGGCTAGGAATTCTTGTGGGCTTAGAGAACTCTGCAATTATGGGATGACCCTGGAACCTGACTGTCAGATGACCCTCCTGCCTGCTTGCCTTTATAACGGCAGCCTGAACAATAAAATTTAAGCACTAGATCAGACAGTCAGACTGGTGCTTCTTCCTTGTGCCTCTTGTCTCTTCATTCTTTCGCCCCCTTTCCCTAGGGTCTCGTCGAATCACCGAGGGGCCGGGGTAGTTTTGTAGTTGTATAGAAGGTATGGGGAAAATATCAATCTACTACCCACTTGTAAAGTCTTTGTACCAAAACAATGACCAGAATGACAATATATCTCGAATGATGTGATAGTGGCACTTACATACTAGAGGAAAGCAATAGCTATTGGGTTTAAGTCTCACTCAATAGGAAAAAAATCACATCTCTAAACTAACCAGCTACCCATGAACAAAGAGAGAGGGAGAGAATCTTTTTTTTCTCATTCTTCTTCAAGGACAAGTCCCCCAATAGGCTTCCCAATCCTAATTGGTCAGCCATAACACACACACATATGAGCAACACTAAATGCATTCCACAGGTGATATACTCTCTTTTTTTTATTTTTATTTTTTACTGAATATTTTATTTATTTACATTTCAAATGTTATCCCCTATCCCAGTTTCCCCTCCACAAATTCTCTATCCCATTCACTCTCCCTGCTTCTATGAGGGTGCTCCCCCACTCACCTCACTGCCTTAACATTCCCCTACACTGGGGTATCAAGCCTTAACAGGACCAAGGGCTTCCCCTCCCATTGATGCCAGATAAGGCCATCCTCTGCTACATGTGCAGCTGGAGCCATGAGTCCCTCCATGTGTACTCTTTAGTTGGTGGTTTAGTCCTTGAGAGCTCTGGGGGGGTCTTGCTAGTAGATTATTGTTCTCCCTATGGGGTTGCAAACCCTTTCAGTTCCTTCAGTCCTTCCCCTAACTCCTCTGTTGAGGTCTCTGTTAAGTCAGATGGTTGGCTGAAAGCATACACATCTGTATTGGTAAGACACTGGCAGAGTCTCTCAGGAGACAGCTATACCATGCTACTGTCAGCAATCACTTCTTGGCATCAGCAATAGTGTCTAGGTTTGGTGACTGCATATTGGGATGGATCCCCAGGTGGGAAACCCCACTGGATGGCCTTTCCTTCAGTCTCTACTACATTCTTTGTCACTAAATTCCTTTAGACAGGAGCAATTCTGGGTTAAAATTTTTGAGATGGGTGGGCAGCGCCATCTCTCAACCGGGGGCCATGCCTAACCGTTGGGTATGGTCTCTACAGGTTCTCCCTCCCCTTTGTTGAGTACTTCAGCTATTAACTTCCCCATTGGGTCCTGAGATATTCTTGCTTTCTTGGCATCTGGGACTTTCTGGTGGCTACACCCAGATCCCCATTCCCCACTGCTATGCAACCTTGTTCAATTTCCTGACCCTCTGTACATCTCTCCCATCTCCTCTCACACCTGATTTTGCCCCTTTTTTCCTTCTGCCTCCTCTTTCCCTCCCAAGCTGCTCCCTCCCTCTACCTCCCTTGATTATTTTGTTCCTCCTTCTAAGTAGGACTGAAGCATCCACACATTGGTATTCCTTCTTCTTGAGCGTCATATGGTCTATGAGTTGTATCATGAGTAGTCCAAGCTTTATTCCTAATACCCACTTACGAGTGAGTACATGTCATGTGTGTTCTGTGACTGGGTTAACAACTCACTCAGGATGATATTTTCTAGTATCATACATTTGCCTAAGAATTTCATAAATTCATTATTTTTAATAGCTGAGTAATAATCCATTGTGTAAATGTACCACATATTTTTTATCCATTCTTCTCTTGAAGGACATCTGGGTTCTTTCCAGCTTCTGGCTATTATAAATAAGGCTGCTATGAACATAGTGGAGCATGTGTCCTTGTTATGTGTTGGAGCATCTTCTGGATATATGCCCAGGAGTGGTATAGCTGGGTCCTCAGGTAGTGCTATGTCCAATTTTCTGAGGAACCACCCACCAGACTGATTTTCAGAGTAGTTGTACCAGCTTGCAATCACACCAACAATGGAGGAGTGTTCCTTTTTCTCCACATCTGTGCTAGCATCTGCTATCACCTGGGTTTTTGACGTTAGCCACTCTGACTGGTGTGAGGTGGAATATCAGGGTTCTTTTGATTTGCATTTCCCTGATGACTAAGGATGTTGAGCATTTCTTAAGGTGCTTCTCGGCCATTCGAGTTTCCTCTGCTGAGAATTCTTTGTTTAGCTCTGTACCCCATTTTTAATAGAGTTATTTGGTTATCTGGAGTATAATTTCTTGAGTTCTTTGTACATATTGGATATTAGCCCTCTATTCGATAAAGGATTGGTAATGATCTTTCCCAATCTGTTGGTTGCCATTTTGTCTTATTGACAGTGTCTTTTGCCTTACAGAAGCTTTGCAATTCTATGAGGTACCATTTGTTAATTCTGTTTTTTTTATTGGATATTTTATTTACATTTCAGATGCCATCCCCTTTCCCCAATTCCCCTCCCTAGAAAACTCCTATCCCGTGCCCCCTTTTCCATTTTGCTTTTATACAATTTTTTTAAATGTTAATCAAAGGCTTTATAAGTATGGTAATGCTCAATCAGAAGTGTAACCTAATACCCAACCTAGCTATGTAAACTCTCTTTGACTGGTGGAGACACCTGAACTTCTGCCTCCATGCCCCCTCTTTCTTTCTCTCTCTCATCACCTAGCTTCTCCTCTACTTCATCTTCTCCTCTCCTTACTCCATCGTTTCCTCTCAGTGCTCCTTCCCCTTATCTCCTCCTACCTATTACCCTTCCTGTTAAAATAAAGCTTTTCCCTCAGAATACAACTAGAGCATAATTATTCCTATTTGTGCCAGTGAGGTACAAGGTAGTCTTAATACCCAGTCTATCCTTTTGTTGACTAACCAGAACCTCTGTCGTCTCTCTTGACTAAAATACTTAGTTTTGAACCTGGCTTTTTCTTGGCTTTAGCATGAATGTCAGCTGAAAACCATCCACTCAGATCTTTTTTCTCAAGGTAAATAGCCAGGATTGGCTATGATTCTATAGGTTTTCAATGCCATCAGAAATCCAGAATGACTAAATTAACTGAAGTTATGGGAAGCACTAAGCATAGCTTTTAAAACTTAGCCAATTTATAGAGACCACTGAACACCTGGACAGCCCCTATACTACCGAACGTTGGAGCATCAAATCTTCAGTCATCTGGCCCAAACTCATCTGACAGACTTTAGTGCTGCAGAATTATTAAGGGCTGATTACTCTGTCTAGGCAGATATAATCAGTCGACTATTCTGCAAGTGTGTCCTTTTCTGGACAGTAATTTGTCTGTAGATAGAGAGAGGCAATTCTTGCCTAGTGGCTGTCTCACCACAACTGGAGTAACTACAAGGATGCTCAATTTCTTCTTAGAATCCAAGACAGGAAGCTGTCAGGAGGAGACAAGTCTCTAATCAAAATGAACATTAATATAGAAATATTTGTGACATCAATTCTATGGATTTCTGACTTTTTGAAATCCAACTATCCATGTAAGGTAACCTGGACTGTTGTCTGTTAACTCCTCTCAGCTATTTCTAAATGAAATATAGAAAACACCCTAACAATAAACTCAAAGTCATGAATTTGCTATAGTCCCTTAACTCACAGGCTAATCATCCCAAATCACTTTAAAAAGTTAAAGAAGGACTGGGTCTAAGCCTTGTATTTCTAAATGTGTTATACAGGCACAATGACCATGAGAGTATCAATATTCATTTCACTTTCATATCAATAAGAAGCTCATACCAATGAAAACCTTAAATTTGAAATCCAAGTGAATTTTGTACCATTTAAGAAATTATAACTTCATCTTGATACTAAATTATACAGATTTCTACCAATAGGTAATGGCTATGCCATAAATCCTAGCTAATCCTCCCTGTTCCAACAAAACCACTACTTTTCCCCAGAGAGACAGCCCCATATTAACCACCTTAGTCCCCAAGCCCAGGGAATAGGGGCGCTGGCTCTTCTTTACCTTCTTCAAGCTGATTTCGGGCATTGAGATATTAGAAGAGGGGTGGGGGGAAGAGTAAATTGATAAGCTTCTGACTCTGTGTCTTCACTGCAACCAGATAGAATTCCGGGACACTGGAGGTTTGAATAGGTCTGCTACTTTTGCTTGATGAGTAGATACACCAAGGCAGTGTATTCTGCAATATACAATTCTCTGGACAAGTTTTAGTATCAAGAAAAACAATTTAACAATTTTTTTCCTAGAGGGCTGACACTTTATTTTAAAGATGTTGGCTCTAACAACTTTTTTCCCTTTTATGTAGTTGGTTATAATATTTATATTTCAAGTTTTACCCTCTTATCCCATTTCCCCCACCACCCAGGTCCCCGTTATCCAATCCCCCCTCCTTATATCCCTTCTATGAGGGTGTGCTCACACCTACACCCCCACCCCCACTACCCCCTCCTCACCCTCACATTCCCCCCCATTCTATATTCATTTTTCATGGGACCAAGAATCTCCTCTCCCACCTATACCTAACAAGGCCGTCCTCCCATATGTATACCGCTAGAGTCATAGGTCCCTCCCTATGTGCTGCCAGGCTAGTGGTTTAGATCCTGGGGGGCTCTGGTTGTTTGGTATTGTTGCTTTCCTCTTGGGGTCACAAACCCTTCCTGCTCCTTCAATCTTCTAAGTTCTCCATTGGGAAACCCTTGATCATATAGGTGGTTTGCTGTGAGCATCGTCCTCTGGATGTGTCAGTCTCTGGCATATCTCTAAGGAGACAGCTATATCATGTTCTTCACAGCATTCACTTCCAGCCATCCACATCAGTGTCTAGCTTAGGTGACAGTACATGGGATGGATGTCCAGGTGGAATGGTCTCCTGATGGTTCCTCCATCAGTTTCTGTCCCATGTTTTGTTTCCATAATTGCTCCTTTGAATATTTTTTGTTACTGGTTCTAAGTAGAACTGAGGCGTCCCATCAGTTGAGTCATCCCCGAAGTTGACTCTTCGCTATTCTAAGTTTTTGGGCTAACATCCGCTAAACAGTGAGTAAATACCATGTGTGTTCTTTTGTGATTGGGTTAACTCACTCAGGATGATAATTTCTAGATCCATTCATTTAACTATAAATTTCTCGAATTCATTATTTTTGATAGCTGAGTAATACTCCATTGTGTAGATGTACCACATATTTGTATCCATTCCTCTGTTGAGGGACATCTTGGTTCTTTCCAGCTTCTGGCTATTATAAATAAGGTTGCTATGAACATAGTGGGGCATATATCTTTATTATATGTTGGAGCATATTCTGGGTATATGCCCAGGAGTGGTATAGATGGATCCTCAGGTAATGCTATGTCCAGTTTACTAAGGAACCGCCAGACTGATTTCCAGAGTGGTTGTACCAGCTTGCAATGTACAACAATGTACCAACAATGTACCAAGAATGGAGGAGTGTTCCTCTTTCTCTGCATCCTTGCCAGCATCTACTATCACCTGAGTTTTTGATCTTAGCCATTCTGACCGGTGTGAGGTGGAATATCAGGGTTGTTTAGATTTGCATTTCCCTGATGACTAAGGATGTTGAGCATTTCTTAAGGTGCTTCTCAGCCATTCGAGTTTCCTCTGTTGGGAATTCTTTGTTTAGCTCTGTTCCCCATTTTTTAATAGGGTTATAAGTTTTCTGAATTATAATTTTTTGATTTCTTTGTATATCTTGGATATTAACCCTTTATCAGATGTGGGATTGGTTAAGATCTTTTCCCACTCTGTTGGTTGCCATTTTGTCTTATTGACAGTGTCTTTTGCCTTAAAGAAGCTTTGCAATTTTATGAGGTCCCATTTGTCAATTCTTCATCTTAGAGCATAAGCCATTGGTGTTCTGTTCAGAGATATTTCCCCTATGCCTAGGTATTCGAGGGTCTTCCCCACTTTCTCTTCTATTAGGTTCAGTGTATCTGGTTTTAAGTGAAGGTCCTTTATCCACTTGGACTTGAGTTTTGTACAAGGAGATATGAATGGATTGATTTGCATTTTTCTACATGTTGACCTCCAGTTGAACCAGCACCATTTGCTGAAAATGCTGTCCTTTTTCCACTGGATGGTTTTTGCTACTTTGTCAAAGATCAAGTGACCATAGGTATGTGGGCTCATTTCTGAGTCTTTAATTCTAGTCCATTTATCTTCCTGCCTGCCTCTGTACCAATACCATGCAGTTTTTATTACTATTACCCTGTAGTACAGTTTGAGGTCAGGGACAGTGATTCCCCCAGAAGTTCTTTTGTTGTTGAGAATAGTTCTTGCTATCCTGGGTTTTTTGTTGTTCCAAATAAATTTGCAAATTGCTCTTTCTATCTCTATGAGTAATTGATTTGGAATTTTGATGGGGATTGCACTGAATCTATAGATTGCTTTTGGCAAGATGGCCATTTTTAATAAATTAATCCTGCCAATCTAGAAGCATGGGAGATCTCTCCATCTTCTGAGGTCTTCTTCTTTTTCTTTCTTCAGAGACTTGAAGTTCTTGTCATACAGATCTTTCACTTGCTTGGTTAGGTTCACTCCAGGATATTTTATATTGTTTGTGACTATTGTGAAGGGTGTCATTTCCCTAATTTCTTTCTCAGCCTGTTTATCTTTTGAGTATAGGAAGGCTACTGATTTGTTTGAGATGATTTTATATCCAGCCACTTTACTGAAGTTGTTTATCAGGTTTAAGAGTTCTCTGATGAAAGTTTTAGGGTCACTTAAGTATACTATCATATCATCTGCAAATAGTGAAATTTTGACTTCTTCCTTTCCTATTTGTATCCCTTTGACATCCTTTTGTTGTCTAATCGCTCTAGCTAGGACTTCCAGTACTATATTGAATAGGTAGGGTGAGAGTGGACAGCCTTGTCTAGTCCCTAATCTTAGTGGAATTGCTTCCAGTTTCTCTCCATTTAGTTTGATGTTGGCTACTGGCTTGCTGTATATTGCTTTTACTATGTCTAGGTAAGGACCTTGAATTCCTGCTCTTTCCAGGACTTTTAACATGAAGGGATGTTGAATTTTGTCAAATGCTTTCTCAGCATCTAGTGAGATAATCATGTGGTTTTTTTCTTTGAGTTTATTTATGTAGTTGATTACATTGATGGATTTTCGAATATTGAACCAGCCCTGCATTCCTGGGATAAAGCCTACTTGATCATGACGGATGATTGCTTTGATGTGTTCTTGGATTGGGTTTGTAAGAATTTTATTGAGTATTTTTGCATCAATATTCATAAGAGAGATTGGTCTGTAGTTCTCTTTCTTTGTTGGGTCTTTGTGAGGCTTTGGTATGAGCGTAATTGTAGCTTCATAGAACAAATTGGGTATTGTTCCTTCTGTTTCTATTCTTTGGAATAGTTTGAAGAGGATTGGTATTAGGTCTTCCTGGAAGGTCTGGTAGAATTCTGCACTAAAACCATCTGGCCCCAGACTTTTTTTGGTGGGGAGATTTTTAATGATTGCTTCCATTCCTTTAGGGGTTATGGGACTGTTTAGATGGTTTATCTGCTCCTCATTTAACTTTGGTACCTGGTATATATCTAGAAAACTGTCCATTTCATCCAGATTTTCAAATTTTGTTGAGTATGGGCCTTTGTAGTAGGATCTAACGATTTTTTTAATTTCCTCTGTTTCTGTTGTTATGTCTCCCTTTTCAGTTCTGATTTTATTGATTTGAGTGCTGTCTCTGTGCCCTTTGGTTAGTCTGGCCCTTTGGTTTGTCTATCTTGTTGATTTTCTCAAAGAACCAGGTCCTGGTTTTGTTGATATTTTGTATAGTTCTTTTTGTTTCAACTTGGTTGATTTCAGCTCTGAGTTTGATTATTTCCTGCCATCTACTCCTCTTGGGTATATTAGCTTCTTTTTGTTCTAATGCTTTCAGATGTGCTGTCAAGTTGTTAATGTATGCTCTTTCCATTTTCTTTTTGTGGGCACATAGAGCTATGATTTTTCCTCTCAGTATTGCTTTCATGGAGTCCCACAAATTTTGATAAGATGTGTCCTCATTTTCATTTAAATCTAAAAAGTCCTTAATTTCTTTCTTTATTTCTTCCTTGACCAAGTTATCATTGAGTAGAGCATTGTTCAGTTTCCACGTGTATGTGGGCTTTCCGTTGTTTTTGACCATATCAAAGATGAGTCTTAGTCCATGGTGGTCTGACAGGGTACAAGGGATTATTTCAATCTTTTTGTATCTGTTGAGGCCTGTTTTGTGACTATGGTCTATTTTGGAGAAGGTACCATGAGGTGCTGAGAAAAAGGTACATTCTTTTGTTTTAGGATGAAATGTTCTATAGATGTCAGTTAAGCCCAATTGCTTCATAACTTTGTTAGTTTCATTGTGTATTGATTTATTTTCTGTTTCCACGATCTGTCCATAGCTGAGAGTGGGGTGTTGAAATCTCCCACTATTATTGTGTGAGGTGCAATGTATGCTTTAAGCTTTAGTAAAGTTTCTTTTATGAATGTGGATGCCCTTGCATTTGAGTCATAGATGTTCAGAATTGCAAGTTCCTCTTGGTACATTTTTCCTTTGATAAGTGTGAAGTGACCTTCTTTGTCTTTTTTGATTACTATTGGTTGAAAATTGATTTTATTTGATATTAGAATGCCTACGCCAGCTTGTTTCTTGGGGCCATTTGCTTGGAAGTTTGTTTTCCCCCCTTTTACTCTGAGGTAGTGTCTGTCTTTTTCCCAAAGGTGTGTTTCTTGTATGCAGCAAAACTCTGGGTCCTGTTTATGTATCCAGTCTGATAGTCTATGTCTTTTTATTGGAGAATTGAGTCCATTGATATTAAGAGATATTAAGGAAAAATGAATGTTGTTTCCTGTTATTTTTGTTATAGGCAGTGGAGTTATGTTTGTATAGCTACCTTCTTTTGGGTTGTTGGAGGATTACTTTCTTGTTTTTTCTAGGTTGCAGTTTCCCTCCTTGTGTTGGAGTTTTCCTCCAATTATTTTTTGAAGTGCTCAATTTGTGGTAAGATATTGTGTAAAGTTGAATTTGTCATGGAATATTTTGGTTTCTCCATCAATATTGATTGAGAGTTTTGCTCGGTATAGTAGTCTGAGCTGGCCTTTGTGTTCTCTCAGGGCCTGTATGATATCAATCCAGGATCTTCTGGCTTTTATAGTCTCTGGTGAGAAATCTGGTATAATTCTTATAGGTCTGCCTTTATGTGTTACTTTGCCTTTTTCCCTTACTGCTTTTAGTATCTTCTCTTTGTTTTGTATATTTGATGTTTTGATTATTATGTGACGGGGAGTATTTCTTTTTTGGTCTAGTCTATTTGGGGTTCTGTAGGCTTCTTTTATATTTAAGGACATCTCTTTCTTTAGGTTAGGGAAGTTTTCCTCTATAATTTTGTTGAAGATATTTATTGCCCCTTTAAGTTGAGAGTCTTCACCCTCATCTATACCTATTATCCTTAAGTTTGGTCTTCTCATTGTGTCCTTGATTTCCTGGATGTTTTGTGTTAGGAGCTTTTTGCATTTCACATTTTCTTTGACTGTTGTGTCTATGCTTTCCATGGTATCTTCTGTGCATGAGATTCTCTCTTCTATCTCTTGTATTCTGTTGGTGATGCTTGTGTCTATGACTCTGATCTTTTTCCTAGGTCTTCTATCTCTAGGGTAGTCTCCCTTTGAGATTTCTTCATTGTTTCTACTTCCATTTTTAGATCCTGGACGTTTTTTTGTAATTCCTTCATCTGTTTGGTTGTGTTTTCTTGCATTTCTTTAAGGGCTTCTACCTGTTTACCTGCGTTCTCCTCAAATTCTTTGAGAGTGTTGTTTATGTCCTTTTTAAAGTCCTCTATCATCATCATGAAGAGTGATTTTAATTCTGAGTCCTGCTTTTCTGGTGTGATGTGGTGTTCCGGACTTGCCATGGTGGGGGAACTGAGTTCTGATGATGCCAAGAAACTTTGGTTTCTGTTGTTTACATTCTTAAGCTTGCCTTTTGCCATTTGGTTAGCTGTAGTGCTACTTGCACTCACTGGTTCTGACTGGAGTCTGCCTTTCCAGTTATCTTGGTTGTGTCAGAACTCCTCAGGGTCCGGATGACTCTATGATCCCAAGCTCTAGCTGTTCTGGGTACAGTGGCTCCTCTAGGTTATCTTGGGTTATGATGTCTCCATGGTAGTATACCAGGTAGGTGTTTGCTGCTGTGAGTGTAGTTGCTCCTCTAGGATGCTTCAGGATATGGTGTCCCCTGCTCTGCAGCTCTGCGGTTCTTGACCTGGCTAGGGTGCCACCGGACGCAGTTCCCTCAGGGGAGCAGATCAGCTGTCTGGCTGCTCAGTCCACCTGGACTGGGGAAAGGGGTGGAAGGGGTGTGGTTTTCCACTGGAGCGGGTTCTGGGTGCTAGGTGCACTCTGGGATCTCTCTACTGCCAGTTGTGCTTCTGGGGCCTTAGGGCGGTGTGAGGTTGCTCCTACCTGCAACTCCGTGGTCCCTGACCTGTCTAGGCTGCCAGACGGATGCAGTTTCCTCAGGGGAGCAGATCAGCTGTCTGGCTGCTCAGTCCTCCAGGTCCAGGCAAGGGTCTGAGTATTTTCCTTAACTGAAATTTTAAATTCCTCCCTTAAGGTCTGTGTCCATGCTTCATAGCTCTCCTTTTGTCACTCTTCCTGTTCCTTGAGTTCCTGTAGTCTCTGTTCAAGGTTCTGCCTCAACATTTTGAATTTTTCCTTATATTGTAACTCTGATAATTTGCTGTCCATTTTATTTTGATTGATTAATTTTACAAGGTTATTCTGCAATTCTTGCTTCCATTCCTCATTATTTTATCTCTGATCTGTGATCTGCTGCATCCTCTGTTCTATCATCTTTTCAAGCTCCTGTCTTCCACCTTCATTTTCATCTTTCTGTCTCTTATCCTGATCTATAATTTCTTGTGTCTTCAATTCTACTGTTTCCTCTAAGCTTTGTTGCCAAGTCATAAGTTTCTCTTTCTGATGTTCATGCTGCTCTATAATTTCCTGTATCTTCTGTTCTAAGCCCTGCTTCCATAATCTTAATTTCTCTTTATGTTGTAGTTGTAATATTGCAGCATCTGCCTTATTTTGATTTGCTAACTTAGTAAATTATCTTCTAGACTTTGTTTCCAAATTTTATCTCTACCTCCTTGCTATTGCTTATTTTGACCAATAAAATCCTGTACCTTTAGTTCTAGTGTTACTTGTAATCTCTTTTCCAAGGCAAGGAATTTTTTATCTAGGGCCCTGTCTTTTGAGAAGACATAGTAAATCAAGAGAATAAATATTGCAATACTGATAAATGATAAGTTGTCTATGTTCCCTAAGTTGACTCCTGTCAAATCATTTGAAATATCATCACATACAGCCCAAAAGATATTTAATGTTTTTGTCATCTTTATGTATCAAAAGAATATGTGTCTTTTTTATACCAAAGAATTACCTGGTTCAGAGCCCTCAGTTCACTGTTTCTGCCTGAAAACGACCTCGCAGACAGTTGTGTTCTAGGATCACCTGTCCCTCCTTGCAGTTTTTACAGGGCACTGAGCAAGCCCAGCTGCAGGCTGAGTGCTGCTCCTGACCCTGGCAATAGCTCTGTCTTGGGGTTGGGAGAGGAAGCCTCTCTGCAGTTCTTTGTAGGCCCTCAGACCCACTCAGCTTTCAATACATGCTGGTGCAGTCTAGAAGGCTGCCCAAGCTGTATTCAGAGGTTGGGGGGCAATGAACTTTTATCTCAGGTTAGTTGAGTCCTAAGATATAAGTTGGGCACCAATTTGTTGTGGTAAATTTCTGACCCAAACAAGTCTGGTCAAGGAAAACACAACTGAATATTTATGATTATAAACTGCAAGCCTAGATTGGGCAGATTTACTATTGCACTACTTTATTCCCAAGCTATGAGATCCCTTACAACTTGCAGATTTTCTAGGCCACGTTCTTCTCCTCCATCGTTCTTCCACCTCCAGCTCCTCCATTGCCTCCGTAGCCTCTCTCCCATCAACTTCTTCTTCTGACTCCTCCTCTTCCAACTCCTCCTCTTCTACTGGTCAATCACTGACTCTAGCCTTTATTTTACAAATTCAAATGGACAGAAGGTTCACAAGATTTACACCTCCTCTGCAGCCCCTCCTAGGAGTGGAACTACCATCAAAACAAGAGGCTGGGGCTATCCACAACACTTTTCTGCCCTTTGTGGACACCCAGCACAGAAATGCATGTAGGCAGATACTCAAAAGTGAAAAATAAAAAATTAGAAAAAATCTACCTTATCAGATATTAGAATTTATAGGTTAACTTAAATTAGTCTATCATTCATTGTTTGATAGAATGACTTCCACCCTTTGATTCTCAACCTGTGGGTATGTGTGTGCTATTTTTCAAAAGCATCCTAGGATCTAGAGTTTAATTTTATGTTACATTTTTTGTTTATTTTGTGCATTTGTGAGTGTAGGTGGAAAGATAGATAGATGCTCCTGCCAGGAGTTCATTTTGAAGCCAGAGGACAACTTTTGGACTTAGTTGTCTCCTTATACTACCTGGTCCCTAGGGTCAAACTCAGTTCAACAAGCCTAGCAGCAAGTACGTTCAGCTTTCTGGCCTGGATCTTGCTTGTTAACCCAGTTAGCTACTCTGAGACTCCCCCCCCCCCTCTCTCTCTCTCTCTCTCTCTCTCTCTCTCTCTCTCTTCTCTCCCTCTCTTGGATATTGTATTTATTTATACTTCAAATGTTATCCCCTTTCCCCATTTCCCCTCTGGAACCCCCTATTCCATCCCTCCTCCTTCTGCTTCTATGAGGGTACTCTCCCACCAACTCACTCCCACCTCCCTTCCCCATCATTCCCCTACAATGAAGCATCAAGCCTTTAAAGGACCAAGGGCCTCTCCTGCCATTGATGCCTGACAAGTCCATCCTCTGCTACATATGCGACTGGAGCTATAGGTTGCTCCATGTATATTCTTTGGTTGGTAGTTGAGTTGCTGGGAGCTCTGGGGGATCTGGTTGCTTGATATGGTTCTTCCTATGGGGTTGCAGACCTTTTCAGCTCCTTCTATCCTTTCTCTAACTTCTTTATTGGGGACCCATTCTCAGTCCAGTGGTTGGTTGTGAGGATCCCCCTCCATATGTGTCAGGCTTTGGCAAAGCCTCAGAAGAGACAGTTATATCAGTCTCCTGTCAGCAAGCACTTCTTGGCAGCCACAATAGTGGCTGAGTTTGATGTCCATATATGTGATGGATCTCAAGGTGGAGCAGTCTCTGGATGGCCTTTCATCAGCCACGGCTCCACACTTTGTCTTCCTATTTCCTCCCGTATTTTGTTCTTCCTTCTGGAAAGACTGAAGTATCCATACTTCGGTCTTCCTTCTTCTTGAACTTCATATGGTCTATGAATTCTATCTTGGGTATTCCAAGCTTTTGGGTAAATATTTACTTATCAGTGAGTGCTACAGACATCCATTAATACCTGTTTATAGCAGGCAATTATCACTGCTCTCTACTTAAGAATCAATAAATTTTCCATATTCTATTTTCAAACCACAGGGGAAATTCCCCACATGTTTCAGACAAAAATCTGTATATAAATCTATCCTAAAAACAAATAATCCTAATTTTATAAATTCACAGTTCAATCAATATCTGCCCCCGAAGAAGTAGGAAGCTTCCATTCTCCGGCTCTCTGATTCAGAGCAGCCATCTTGTCATTTTTTACAGCAGGAGACCTCAGAGCCCTCTTTCTTTGCTTTAAGGTTCCCACACTTGAGTCATGTGACTTGACTCTGCTCCACTTGCCAAACCTCCAAACTTCTATCTAAATTTCTAACTATAGGCTAAGAATCTTAGACTTCTAGTGGATTCTAGCCTGCCATGTTGGACATCATCTGTAGCATGAAATATTAAGAAAAAACAATTCATGCTATCCCAGCAGTGCACCAGGGGGCTGGCCAGCCAGGTACTATCAGGCATGGCAGACATGTTCTCATCTTGACAGACTCTCTGACCCGGAGTTCCAAAATCTCTCCACTCAGCTCACTACATTCCCACAGGCCAGTTGGTACCACACCAGCCACGTGCTTCCAAACTCCCACAGCCTTTTGGAGTGCACATCTTGTAAACCCACACTTTGCCACTGTACTTTTCTCTCTGGAACCCAGTTGAGTCACCACATGAAGGAAAATACAATACAAAGTTAGTTCAGAATCAACAGGTAGTTAGTTCAGAATCAGTTGGTGGGCATAGCAACTAGCATCCTAATTTGTACGTAATTCTAAGTTAAATCCTCTGTTAGCAGATCCCAACAGATCTGCCACCTGAACCAGGGCTCTCCACTACCTACATCTTGCCCTCCACCTGTCTCCCATCCAAAAGCAAGTCTCTTCCTCCTACCTTCCCTCTTCCTCTCTTCTCCTGTATTTCTTTAAGAGAGTTATTTATGTCCTTCTTAAAGCCCTCTATCATCATCATGAGATGTGATGAGAGTTTCCAGTGGTTGAGGTATCCAGGACTTGCTGTAGTGGAAGAACTGGGTTCTCATTATGCCAAGTAGCCATGGTTTCTGTTGCTTAGGTTCTTGCATTTGCTTCTCACCATTTGGTTCTCTGGTGTTAGTTGGTCTTGCTATTTCTGACTGGAGTGTGTCCCTCCTGTGAGCCTGTGAGCTTGTGATCTTAGGTGGGTCATAACTCCTGGAGATCAGCTCTCTCCAGGGTTTTGGGGTACAGAGAGCTATGCCACAGGGTTAACTCCAGGGCGCAGATGGAGACAAAAAGGATATTGTCCCTAGTGCTTCATGGTTCTAGTGCCCTGTGGTCTCTCTTTGACCAGTTACTGGAGCAAAAGTGTTAGTCTTGCCTGAGAACTTAGGAGCGACAACACTCCTAGGAGACCAACTCTTCCAGGCTGAATTTGGGTATGAATAGCAGTTTGGTTAACTCCAGGCACAGATGGAGATCAGAAGGTAGTCTGAGTCTCTTGATTGATAAGCTTAGGCCACTTACATTTAAGGTTATTTAGAGATGCTTACTAATTCTGGTTATTTTGTCAGCTTTTCTTTTGTGTGGTTGGTCTACTATCTATTATTTGCTTTCAAAAGTAGTATCAGTATCAGATTTTTTGGTTTACTATATTACACGTAGTAGATTTTTTCCCACTTCTCCATTTATGTGTTTTTCTCAAGAAATTTATTTTTACTCTGTTCTTATTATTTATATATCTTTCTTTCACCACTGCACATAATTTTTCATTTAGTATTTTCTGAATTCATTATTGGTGGTCATAAACTCTCTTACTTTGTGCTTAAAATGTTCTTATACCTCAAAAGATTTTAAATATAACTTTGTTGAATGTGGCACTCTTAGTTGTCTACTATGTCAGCTTGAAATACATCATTTATGTATTCCTGTATTTTAGCATTGTCACGAGATCTTTTGACTTTTCTGCCTTTATGGGAGAGATGGCATTTTCCTCCTTCAGCTTTTAAAAACTTAATTTAATATTTGCTATTTTTATGCAAATAAAATACACCATATTTACATTGCATCTTCCCCATGCTTATCCTCTCTCTGCCTGGATCTCTTTCTGCTTACCCTATAAAGTTTATGGGCATAGGGCACTATCAACTGAGATGTAGGGCACCTACCATAGGCCATCCCACTGAAGAAAACTGACTTATACTTCCCAATGTTCAGTAGCTCCATGCTTTGGTCTCATGAGTCTTTTCCCTCTCTACACTGGAGTATTAATAATATTGTCCAAGTCTTATGTCAAAAGCCACAGTTCTGGAGATATCCATCTCTGATTGTGTGTATTTAAGGTTCCCAATAGCATTCACTTGCATGTTTGCTCTTTCTCCAAACTAGAAAAACATTTTGCTATGATTTTATCAAATACCTTCTCCATTGATTTTGTACTTCTCCCTGATCTATTTTTTTTTCTCCCAATAATTCTTAGACTTTTTTCTCTTCATTGTGTTAAAATTCTTGAGAACTGTGATTATAGGGCTTCTTCATTCACTAATGTTTCTAAACAGTATTTCTCCAGCCTTGTCCTTCATTCCTGGTTGTCTTTCCACACATATTCAAACTTATTGGAGATGGTTTCTTTGGGTTTTAAATTCAATGCACCAAACTTTTCATAATCAATACTTATATATGTTTTTTAGAATCTCAATTTCTTTGATGAATTTTTCTTTCTTGTTGCTTTTGAAGCTACACACTGATTTCCAGTACATATTTTGCTTCTCTATTGTCCACTTCCCTTTGTAAATTCTTAATTGGTTTTTTACGTTTGTTGTTTTTCTTTTCTGGTCATGGATCCTGTTTGCCAGCAAACTTTTGAAGTCTTGTTGTGAAATTTTCTCCTCTTCTATATTATATTCATTAACTGAAGCCTAGAAATCTTTTTAATGAGTAGCCTAAGTCTTTCAACGTTTCAATTCCTAGATCCATTTATAGAGAACTCAGTACTATCACAGCAATGACACCAATGTACAAAATATATAGAAGTACACTAAAGATCAATTAAATCATAAATTTTTAAAAATCAATTAAAAATTGTTTAGGGAAAAGGTGGAAGTGGTAAACAAACTAGGTAAAGCAAGGAGTCAGAGAAATAGAAAAATAAAGGTTAAGGAAAAGAAGGAAAGCAGAAGATGAGGGGAAATGAAGCTTTTGCTTCTCCTATTTCTACAGGAGAATCATATACTGAGGGCCTGCCTGATTTGATTTATTATTTTACACTTCCCCACCTTCAATTCTCTACTTTTATCTGCTATTTTACCTTTGTGAATTTCTAAAACTTTTTTTTTTTTTACTGGAGAAGAGTATTTAGAGATATCCAAAGTCAAGTCCTTATTAAACAGGGAAAATGCCCTGGCAGAATGACCATAGATACCTATTTAGCTACACAGGGTGCAATGTATGCATAATGGAGTCCTGGAAAGCAGCTAGATCTTTATTTCTGCTAGAAAGCAGCCTCCTTCAAGAGCATCTAATTCACCTAGAAGTCAGATAACTTTGTGGCACCTGCTCTTTCATGAAAGACTACTACTTACATGTTTTCATTCAAAGAAGATAATTTTAGTAATGTCAAAGAAACTACTCTCATATAATTTCAATATATTTATCTAAAAAATAACTGAATATTTCCAACATCAACTGACTTCATAACACAGATGTGAAAATCACCTGAGAGGGAGATTTTCATATTCCCCAGGGATCAGTCCCCTGATTGATTATGCAGCACGTCATTCAGTCCTAGAAACACACTGGAAATACTAATGGACTCAACAGTTTGCATTTATATTTATTCAAACACTTGTTATTAACAAAAATGGTTAAAGAAAAGGAGACTATAAATTTTGGGTACAGAGAGATATGGAGGTGGAGGAGAAATGATATGATTATATGCTAAATATTTAAAAGTTTTTGAATAAATAGGTTACAATTAATTTATTACATATACTGCATTATAATAACACAAATTATGTGTAGAGAGTACCAAGACTGACATAGGGGAAAGGTCAAATTTTCAACACTTTTTTCTTCTTTAAATTAAAAACAAATTTATTTTATCTTATGTGCTTCAGTGTTTTGCCTGCATATATGTATGTATATGCATGATACTTCAAACATCAGAAGAGAGTGTCAAATCTCCTTAAAACTGGCATTACAGACTGTTGTGTGCAGCCATGTGGATGCTAGAAATGTCACTCATATCCTGTGCAAAAGCTGTAAGTGCTCTGCCTCCAGTACTTAGAATTAAAATTTAACCTCTTAATCTCAGACTTCTAGGTGTAGTTTTAGTTCTATGCATTTAATTACAAATTTATTTGGTGATAGCTGTAGATTATGACTCATATGTCATTAAAAATATGCAGGCTTTCTCACATCTTTTCCCTATGTTTCTCTGATGTTAATATGTCACAGAAATATAATATGGTATCACACCCACAATATTAACAACTGTGCCAGACAAAAGACAAAACACTTCTATCAACAAAGTATCACTATTTTTGCCCTTTAAGGACATATTAGCCTCTCTCTTTTCCCAAAACATGGCACCAAAGAACCACTAGACCATTCATCACTTATTCATTGTAGTCCATTGTACTTTGTATATGCTAGCTAAAAATAGGGACCCCAAAACTGGTGGTGTAAATTTCAGTGGGGTGTTTTCTTAGCAAGTCTCATGAACTGAGTTTGATTCTAGATCCCTCCTAAAGTTAGAAGGAGATAACTGATTGCCCAAAGTTGTCCTATGATATACTCACATTATGGAACATACTACCTAAGGACACAAACACACATAATAATTATGATGATGATGATGATGATGACGATGATGATGACAATGATGATGATGATGATAAAAAAATATCAATAAAGTCAACAACAATGTTTGGTAGACTGGATCCATAAATTTTTGTGTTGTAAAGTTTAGCAACATAACATTGAGGTGCATTGTGCACCTCAAATTGTTAGAAGACTTGAATGTACTCATATTAAAGGTTGATCACATTGGAGTTTAAGGAGAACACAGGTAGACAGATAGAAGCCCTTACAGAGGAAACACAAAATCCTTTAAGGAATTGCAAGAAAAAATAACCAAGCAGGAGAAGGAATCAAACAAACCTTCCAAGATCTAAAAACAGAAGTAGAAACAATAAAGAAGTCACAAAGGGAGAATACCCTGGAGATAGAAAACCTAAAAAAAAAAAAAAAAAAAAAAAAAAAATCAGGAGTCATAGACACAAGTATCACCAACAGAATACAAGAGATAGAAGAGAGAATCTCATGTGCAGAAGATACCATGCAAAACATTGACACGACTATCAAAGAAAATGCAAAAAGCTACTAACCCAAAACATCCAGGAAATCCAGGACACAATGAGAAGGCCAAACCAAAGGATAATAGGTATAGATGAGGGGGAAGACTCCCAACTTTAAGAACCAGTAAATATCTTCAACAAAATTATAGAGGAAAACTTTCCTAACCTACAGAAAAAGATGTCTATAAATATACAAGAAGCCTACAGAACTCCATATACTTTAGAAGAGAAGAGAAATACCTAATAATCAAAACATGAAATGTACAAAACAAAGAAAAAATACTAAAAGCACTAAGGGAAAAAGGTAAAGTAACATATAAAGGATGACCTATAACAATTACACAAGACTTCTCTCCAGATACGATAAAAGTCAGAAGATCCTGGACGGACATCATACAGACCCTAAGACAACACAAATGCCAGAACAGACTACTATACCCAGCAAAACTCTCAATCAATATTGATGGAGAAACAGAAATATTTCATGACAAAATAAAATTTACACAATATCTTACCACAAATCCAGCACGTCAAAGGATAATTGGGGGAAAACTCCAACACAAGGAGGGAAACTACAACCTAGAAAACACAAGAAAGTAATCCTCCAACAACCCTAAAAGAAGATCACTACGCAAACATAACTCAAAACCAATAACAAAAAATAACAGAAAACAATATTCATTATTCCTTAATATCTCTTAATATCAATGGACTCAATTCTCCAATAAAAAGACATAGACTATCAGACTGGATACATAATCACAACCCAGAATTTTGCTGCATACAGGAAATGCACCTCTGTGAAAAAGACAGACACTACCTTAGAGTAAAAGGATGGAAAACAATCTTACAAGCAAATAGTCCCAATAAACAAGCAGGAGTAGCCATTCTAATTTCAAATAAAATCAATTTTCAACCAATAGTAATCAAAAAAGATAAAGAAGGATGCTTCATATTCATCAAATGAAAAATGTACCAAGAAGAACTCACAATTCTGAACATCAATGCCTCAAATGCAAGGGCATCCACATACATAAAAGAAACTTTACTAAAGCTTAAAGCATACATTACACCTCACACAATAATAGTGGGAGATTTCAACACCCCATTCTCAGCTATGGACAGATCGTGGAAACAGAAACTAAATCGAGACACAATGAAACTAACAGAAGTTATGAACCAATTGGACTTAACTGACATCTATAGAATATTTCATCCTAAAACAAAAGAATGTACCTTTTTCTCAGCACCTCATGGTACCTTCTCCAAAATAGACCATATAATTGGTCACAAAACAGGCCTCAACAGATATAAAAAGATTGAAATAATCCCTTGTACCCTATCAGACCACCATGGACTAAGACTCATCTTTGATATGGTCAAAAACAACGGAAAGCCCACATAAACGTGGAAACTGAACAATGATCTACTCAATGATAATTTAGTCAAAGAAGAAATAAAGAAAGAAATTAAAGACTTCTTAGAATTTAATGAAAATGAGGACACATCATATCAAAACTTGTGGGACTCCATGAAAGCAGTACTAAGAGGAAAACTCAGCTCTAAGTGCCCACAAAATGAAACTGGAAAGAACATACATTAACAATTTGACAGCACACTTGAAAGCTTTAGAACAAAAGGAAGCTAATATACCCAAGAGGAATAGATGGCAGGAAATAATCAAACTCAGGGATGAAATCAACCAAGTTAAAACTGAAAAAACTATACAAAATATCAACAAAACCAGGACCTGGTTCTTTGAGAAAATCAACAAGATAGACAAACCCTTAGCCAGACTAACCAAAGGGCTCAGAGACAGTACTCAAATTAATAAAATCAGAACTGAAAAGGGAGACATAACAACAGAAACTGAGGAAATTTAAAAAAATCATCAGATCCTACTACAAAAGCATATGCTCAACAAAATTGAAAAATCTGGATGAAATGGACAATTTTATAGATAGATACCAGGTACCAAGGTTAAACGAGGAGCAGATAACCCATCTAAACAGTCCCATAACCCCTAAAGAAATAGAAGCAGTCATTAAAAATCTCCCCACCAAAAAAGTCCGGGGCCAGGCGGCTTTAGTGCAGAATTCTATCAGACCTTACAGGAAGATCTAATAAAAATTCTCTTTAAATTATTCCACGAATAGAAACAGAAGGAACAATACCCAATTCGTTCTATGAAGCTAGAACTACACTCATACATAAGCCTCACAAACACCCAACAAAGAAAAAAAAACTAAAGACCAATCTATCTTATGAATATTGATGCAAAAATACTCAATAAAATCCTTGCAAACCGAATCCAAGAACACATCAAAGCAAACATCCATAATGATCAAGTAGGCTTTATCCCAGGAATGCAGGGCTGGTTAAAAGTCCTGGAAAGATCAGGAATTCAAGGTCCATACCTAGACATAGTAAAAGCAATATACAGCAAGCCAGTAGCCAACATCAAACTAAATGGAGAGAAACTGGAAGCAATTCCACTAAGATCAGGGACTAGACAAGGCTGCCCACTCTCTCCATACCTATTCAATATAGTCATAGCTAGAGCAATTAGACAACAAAAGGAAGTCAAAGGGATACAAATAGGAAGGGAAGAAGTCAAAATTTCACTATTTGCAGATGATATGATAGTAAACTTTAGTGACCCTAAAATTTACAACAGAGAACTCCTACACCTGATAAACAACTTCAGTAAAGTGGCTGGATATAAAATCAACTTAAACAAATCAGTAGCCTTCCTATACTCAAAAGATAAACAGGCTGAGAAAGAAATTAGGGAAATGACACCCTTCAAAATAGTTACAAACAATCTAAAATATCTTGGAATGAACCTAACAAAGCAAGTGAAAGATCTGTATGACAAGAACTTCAAGTCTCTGAAGAAAGAAATAGAAGAAGACATCAGAAGATGGAAAGATCTCCCATGCTCCTGGATTGACAGGATTAATTTAGTAAAGATGGCCATATTGCCAAAAGCAATCTATAGATTCAATGCAATCCCCATCAAAATTCCAAATCAATTCTTCACAGAGATAGAAAGAGCAATTTGCAAATTTATTTGGAACAACAAAAAACCCAGGATAGTGAGAACTATTCTCAACAATGAAAGAACTTCTGGGGGAATCACTGTCCCTGACCTCAAACTGTACTACAGGGCAATAGTAATAAAAACTGCATGGTATTGGTACAGAGGCAGGCAGGAAGATCAATGGACTAGAATTGAAGATACAGAAATGAGCCCACACACCTATGATCATTTGATCTTTGACAAAGGAGCCAAAACCATCCAGTGGGAAAAGGACAGCATTTTCAGCAAATGGTGCTGGTTCAACTGGAGGTCAACATGTAGAAGGATGCAAGTCAATCCATTCTTATCTCCTTGTACAAAGCTCAAATCCAAGTGGATAAAAGACCTTCACTTAAAACCAGATACACTGAAACTAATAGAAGAGAAGGTGGGGAAGACCCTCGAATACCTAGGCACAGGGGAAAAGTTTCTGAACAGAACACCAATGGCGTATGCTCTAAGATCAAGAATTGACAAATGGGACCTCATAAAATTGCAAAGCTTCTGTAAGGCAAAGGACATTGTCAATAAGACAAAATGGCAACCAACAGAGTGGGAAAAGATCTTAACCAATCCCACATCCAATAGAGGGCTAATATCCAAGATATACAAAGAACTCAAGAAATTATACTTCAGAAAACCATACAACCCTATTAAAAAATGGGGAACAGAGCTAAACAAAGAATTCTCAACAGAGGAAACTCGAATGACTGAGAAGCACCTTAAGAAATGCTCAACATCCTTAGTCATCAGGGAAATGCAAATCAAAACAACCCTGAGATACCATCTCACACCAGTCAGAATGGCTAAGATCAAAAACTCAGGTGATAGTAGATGCTGGCGAGGATGCAGAGAAAGAGGAACACTCTCCATTGTTGGTGGGATTGCAAGCTGGTACAACCACTCTGGAAATCAGTCTGGCAGTTCCTCAGAAAACTGGACATAGCATTACCTGAGGATCCAGCTATACCACTCCTGGGCATATACCCAGAAGACACTCCAACATATAATAAGGACATATGCTCCACTATGTTCATAGCAACCTTATTTATAATAGCCTGAAGCTGGAAAGAACCAAGATGTCCATCAACAGAGGAATGGATACAAAAAATGTGGTACATCTACACAATGGAGTATTACTCAGCTATTAAAAATAATGAATTCGAGAAATTTATAGTTAAATGGATGGATCTAGAAATTATCATCCTGAGTGAGTTAACCCAATCACAAAAGAACACACACGGTATTTACTCACTGTTAAGCGGATGTTAGCCCAAAAACTTAGAATAGCGAAGACTCAGCCCACAGACCACATGAAGCTCATGAAGAAGAAAGACCAAGAGGGGATGCCTCAGTTCTACTTAGAACCAGTAACAAAAATACTCAAGGGAGCTATTATGGAAACAAAACGTGGGACAGAAACTGAAGGAAGAGCCATCAGGAGACCATTCCACCTGGTATCCATCCCATATACATTCACCTAAGCTAGACACTGATGTGGATGGCTGGAAGTGCATGCTGTGAACATGATATAGTTGTCTCCTTAAAGGTCTGCCTGAGACTGACACATTCAGAGGATGATGCTCACAGTTAACCACTTATATGATCAAGGGTTTCCCAATGGAGAAGTTAAGAGAGAAGACTGAAGGAGCAGAAAGGGTTTGTGACCTCATGAGGAAAGCAACAATACAGACCAACCAAAGCTCCCCAGGGTCTAAACCACCAGCCTGGGAGCACATAGCGATGGACCCATGATTAGAGCTGTATATGTAGGGGAGGATGGCCTTGTCGGACATAGGGGGAGAGGAGATTCTTGGTCCCATGAAAACTGAACACAGAGTGGGGGGGGGGGATCGTGAGGGGGGGGAGGGGGAGTGGGGGCGGAGAGTAGGTAAGGGCACAGCCTCATAGAAGCATGAGGAGGGGGGACGCAATAGGATGTTTCTGGGTGGTGGGAGGAAGTGAGGTAAGGGGATAAAATCTGAAATGTAAATATAATACCCAATTTTAATAAATTTAAGTTAAAAAAATTTAAAAATTTAAATAAAAAAAGAAAGCGAAGAACTTAAAAAAATAAAAATAAAAAAATTTAGCTTGATACTAAAATTTTTTTGAGAATTGTATATTGCAGAATACACAGCCTTGGTGTATCTACTCATCAAGCAAGCTGAGCAGACCTGCTCAAATCTCCAATGTCCTGGAATTCCATCTGGATGCAGTGAAGACACACCGTCAGAGGCTTATCAATTTACTCTTCCCCCTACCCCTCTTCCAATATCTCAACGCCCATAATCAGCTTGAAAATGTTAATGATGAGTCAATGCCCCTATTCCCTGGGCTTGGGGACTCAGGTGGTTAATATTGGGCTGTCTTTCTAGGGAAAAGTAGTGGTTTTGTTGGAATAGGGAGGATTAGCTAGGATTTATTTCAGAGCCATAACCTATTGGTAGAAATCTGTATAATTATTCTCAACATGAAGTTATAATTTCTTAAATAGTACAAAATTTACTTCAATTTCAAATTTAAGGTTTGCATTGGTACAAGCTTCTTATTGATATAAAAGTGAGATGACTATTGATACTCACATAGGCATTGTGCCTGTATAACACATTTAGAAATACAAGGCTTACACTCAGTCCTTCTTTAACTTTTTTAACCAATTTGAGATGGTTAGCCTGTGTGTTAAGGGACTACAGCAAATTCAGGGCTTTGAGTTTATTGTTACGGTGTTTTCTGTATTTTATTTAGAAATAGCTGAGAGGAGTTAACAGACAACAGTCCAGATTGCCTTACATGGATAGTTGGTTTTCAAAACGTCAGAAGTCCACAGAATTGACTCTACAAACATTTCTGTATTAATGTTCATTTTGATTAGAGACCTGTCTGCTCCTGACAGCTTCCATTCTTGGATTCTAAGAAGAAATTGAACATCTTTGGAGCTACTCCAGTTGTGGTGAGACAGCCACTGGGGAAGAATTGCCTCTTCACATCTACAGACAAATTACTGTCCAGAAAATGACGCACTTGCAGAATAGTTGACTGATTATACCTGCCTAGACAGAGTAATCAGCCCTTAATAATTCTGCATCACTATGGTCTGTCAGAAGATCCTGGGCTAGAAGGCTAAAGATCAGATGCTCCAACGTTTTGAAGTATAGGGACTGTCCAGGTGTTCAGCAGTTTCTATAAATTGGCTAAGTTTTAGAAGCTATGCTTTGTGCTTCCCGTAATTTCAGTTAACTCAGTCATTCTGAATTTCTGATGGGGTTGAAGACTTATAGTCTCATAGCCAATCCTGGCTATTTACTTTAAGAGAAAAGACTTGAGTGGATGGTTTTCAGCTGACATTCATTCTAAAGCCAAGAAAAAACCCAGGTTCAGAACTATGTGTTTTAGTTAGGAGAGATGACAGAAGTTCTGGTTAGTCAACAAAATGAGGGACTGTTTATTAGGACTAACTTGTACCTCACTGGTACAAATCGGCATAATTATGCTCTAATTGTATTTTAAGAGAAAAGTTTTATTTTAACAGGAAGGGTGATATGTAGGAGGAGCTAATGTGGGAGGAGTACAGAGAGGAAGAGAAAGAGTAAGGAGAGGAGGATAAGAAGGACAGGAGAAGCTAGGTAATGAGAGAGAGAAAGAGAGAGAAAGAGGGGAGGGGACATGGAGGCAGATGTTCACGTGTCTCCACCAGTCAAAGATAGTTGATATATCTAGGTTGAGTATTGGGTTACACTTCTGAGCATTACCAAACTTATAAAGTCTTTGATTAACATTTTAAAAAATTGTATAAAAGCAAAACGGAAAAGGGGGCATGGGATAGGGGTTTTCTAGGGAGGGGAAAGAGGGAAGGGGATGACATCTGAAATATAAATAAAATATCCAATAAAAAATAAAAGGAAAAAAAAGAATGTGGGTTCCTTAGAGACTTCATCCCAGGATTGCTTGTTGTTTCTGGTATCCTCTCCTGCCATTATTACATAGCCTAATGATTCCTAGACATTATCTCATCCTATTGGTTTCCTGCAAAATCATCATGAAGATATAATGTACTAGAGCTAGGTAGAATAATTGATTCATAGTTCCTGATAATGATTGTTATAGAATTCCAAAACTTATACAAGTAATTTCAAGCATTCTATAAAATAAAAGCTACAAATAGAGCTGTGTAACCTTCATGTGTCATGGACTAACTGCACTAAAAAAGAAGAGCAGGCTTGGAACAAATTTATGAACTAGAAAAACATCTGTTTCAGGTAACTAAAGGTCATAAACTGAAAATGGAAATTTTATTGTAGGTACAAGGACAAAAGGTTAAATATTGAATAGTTTATCTATACAAAACTTTAAAACTAATAAGACACAAAGCAGATGACTGTCTCTTGAGAAAACTGTGCTAACTTATGACAAAAAAAAAGCATTGCTTTAAATTTATACTGAACTTATTGGACTACTAAAAGTTAATGAATCTTTAGGCAGATACTAGCCTTAATGGAACAATGCTCAAACAATTCTGCTGTAACTCCTTATCAATTTATGACATGAACTATTGACTTAAACATACTATGAACTTACAGCATGTAGGAGCTTCTTTTTTTTGTTTTATCCAGAGTGAGTATTTTTTCTGCATGCCTCTCTCTCCTCTCTCCTCTCTCTCTCTCTCTCTCTCTCTCTCTCTCTCTCTCTCTCTCTCTC
>JANHMN010000021.1:3075295-3165717 GCA_030674055.1 Rhabdomys pumilio
CTCTCTCTCTCTCTCTCTCTCTCTCTCTCTCTCTCTCTCTCTCTCTCCTTTCTTTTCTGTCTGGTTTACAAAGAGTTAACAAAGTCCAGGCCTCTCACCTGGCCATCAAGGAGCCCTTGACCCAAGAGAAAAAAGCCAAATAATTAAGTCAATTTTTCTTAATCCCCTGCTTCAATAGCAGGAGCCAAATTACCAGAAAGTATTAACTTTTGGCCTTAGAATAGCAAAGAGTTCAAGGAAGAAACAAAATGAATAAACAGTAAGCAACATTTGTCCCAACAATCACAACTTTCATCTTATCACTGCCTGCCAGAGTCTACCCTGGATGCTGGGCTGGTCACTGGCACAATTTGATGGACAGGCACATTAATCTGAATTGTTCATGTGTATGAATTAAAGCACAATATGAAGGTCAATAAATGTATTCCAATATAAAATAAAGAAATAATAAAAATAGAATAACTGAATAAAACAGAGGGAAGGAGGAATCTGAGGGAGAAAGGGGAGGTGGAGTGGAAAGGGGAGCAGGATTAGGTATGGTGGGAGACAGAAGAGAAGCTCAGAGGGCCAGGAGAATGAATGGAAATATTCAGCAGCCAGGGATGCAGGGTGGGTGGAAAGTACTAGAGACCTGGGATGGGGGAGACTCCTAGGACCCAATATGAGTGACCTTAGCCAAAGAGCCCAAGGAGAAAATGGAACCAGAAGAAACCATTTCTAGTAGATAGACAGGGCCCATGGGAGAAATGGAGATACCAACAGACCTTCAGAATTTTTGACCCAAAATTTTTCTTGTCTAAAAGAAATGCAGAGACAAAAATGGAGCAGAGCCTGAAGAAATGGTTGGCCAGTGACAAGCCCAACTTGGGATCCATCCCATGGGTAGCACCAAACTCTAACACTATTACTGATGCTATGTTGTACTAGCAGACAATAGCCTAGCATTGCTGTCCTCTGAGAGGCTCTAACAGCAGCTGACTGAGACAGATGCAGATGCTCACACCCAAGCATTGAACTGAGGCTGTGAACCCCTATGGAAAGGTTTGAGGAAAGATTGAGAAAAATGAAGGGGATAGCAACCCCATAGGAAGACCAACTGTGTCAACTAACCTGGACCTCTGGGAGTCCCAGAAACTGAGCACCAACCAAAGAGCATATACAGGTTTTTCTGTGGACCCTCATACATATGTAGGACGGGACTGCCTTGTTTGGCCTCAGTGGGAGGGGATGTACATAATCCTGAAGAGACTTGATGCCCCAGGGAGGGAGGATGCAGAGGATCTCAGAGGTGAAGTGGAAAAGAACTGAGGGGTGGGGGCGGGGAAAAAACTCTGAGTGGGAACTGGAGGCAATATTTGAGATGGAAATAAACAAAATAATTAATTAACAATAAATTAAAAATGAAAAAATCTCTAATGAATGGTTGAAAACATTAGTATGAAAACTGCACACTATCTGAATAAGGTTAATATGGTGCCATGCAAAGAACAGCAGGCCCAGTAGACTAACGTCAGGCTTTAGATTTTCTGCAATTACACTAAATAAAACTGCAGTGGTTGTAAAGCCTTGTTCCCCCCAATACTTACACACACCAAGGGCAACATTTGCATGGTACCAAAACAAACAAAAAATAAATGTTAATATGTAGAATATTTGTCACAGAGAAACCAGCCCTTAATAATTCTGCAGCACTAAAGTCTGTCAGATGAGTTTGGGCCAGAAGGCTGAAGATTTGATGCTACAATGTTTGGTAGTATAGGGGTTGTCCAGGTGTTCAGCGGTCTCTATAAATTGGCTAAGTTTTAGAAGCTATGCTTAGTGCTTCCCATAAATTCAGTTAATTTAGTCATTCTGGATTTCTGATGGCATTGAAGACCTATAGATGCATAGCCAATCCAGGCTAGTTACCTTGAGAGAAAAGATCTGAATGGAGGGTTCTCAGCTGACATTCATTCTAAAGCCAAGAAAAAGCCAGGTTCAAAACTAAGTGTTCTAGTCAAGAGAGACAGCAGAGGTTCTGGCTAGTCAACAAAAGGATGGACTGGGTATTAAGACTATCTTGTACCTCACTGGTACAAATAGGAATAATTATGTTCTAGTTGTATTCTGAGAGAAAAGCTTTATTTTAACAGGAAGGGTAATATGTAGGAGGAGCTAAGGGGAAAGGAGCACTGAGATGAAAAGATGGAGTAAGGAGAGGAGAAGATGAAATAGATGAGAAACTCAGTAATGAGAGAGAAAAAGAGAGAGGGGGGCATGGAGGCAGAAGTTCAGGTGTCTCCACCAGTCAAAGATAGTTTACATAGCTAGGTTGGGTATTAGGTTACACTTCTGATTGAGCATTACCATACTTATAAAGCCCTTGATTAACATTTAAAGAAAATTGTATAAAAGCCAAATGGAAAAGAGGGGGCATGGGATAGGGGTTTTCTGGGGAGGGGAAATGGGGAAAGGGATTGGCATCTGAAATGTAAATAAAATATCCAATAAAAAAAGAATATTTGTCACATATGGGGAAATTATTTTCAAATGTCGCTGACCCATACACATTGAATCTTGTGTTTGGAATAACTCAGGGAAGCCAGGACTACTATAGAGGAGAAAATTGTTACATAATAGAGAGAACAAATATCTTAGTAATGTGAGTTGCTTAATCAAGTAGACAGCAGGAATGAGAGCAAACAATGGCAGGGAATATGTATTTACTTTTATAAGACCTATTTTATTTTTATCCACACGTGTATGGGGTATTGTAGGTATCCTCTACTATGATGGGGACATCAAACTCATAGGAAGACCAAGAATGCCAACTAACCCAGACACCTGGAAGCACCCTGAGACTGAGTGGATAATTTAGGTATCTAGAGAGGTGAGAAAAGATGATGCATCCCTTGAAGCTGGATTCACAGGCAATTATAAATTGTCCAAATGAGTCTTGAAAATTAAATTTTTCTCTTCTAACTTTGAACAATCTCTCTAGACCCTCCACAAAATATTCAGATGTATCTTATCTCTTTATGATCTGAAGACAGAGCTCAAATGTCTGGCTCTGTAGCTTCACCCTCTACAATCATGGAAATTTCAGCCAGTCCAATGATACACTTTACAGTTTTCTTCCTACGAGTCTTTCTAGAGCTCTCTGCACATCTTTATTCCTTAGACTATAAATGAAGGGGTTCATCATGGGGGTGACCACAGTATACATGACTGAAGCTCTTGCAGCAGAGTGTGAGCTTCGGACCACAGCAGAACTGACATACACTCCAAGACCTGTACTATAAAATAAAGAGACAATGGAAAGGTGAGAGGCACATGTAGAAAATGCCTTGTACTTCCCTTGAACTGAGGAGACAGAATGTATGGAAGACACTATCTTGAAATAAGAGTAAAGGATACCACTGAGGGAAATGACTGCCAATAGAACAGGTACAAGATGCATTATGAGGTGGCTTGGAAAGTTGCCTGAACAAGTGAGTTGAGACAGCTGATTAAGCTCACAGAAGAAGTGGGGGATTTTCACATCTCTGCAGAAAGTCAATTGTAACATAATTGAGCTTTGTAAGAAGGCATGTAGGATGCTAACAACCCAGGACAGCAGAACCAGCAGTATACAGAGGCGGTGGTTTACAATAACTGTGTAATACAGTGGGTGACAGATAGCCACATATCGGTCATAAGCCATCACAGCCAGAAGAAAGTTGTCTAGTTCTGCAAAAATCAAGAAGACACACATCTGGCTAATACAGGCTGCATAGGTGATGGTGTTGTTCTGGGTGTGTATATTTACCAGCATCTTTGGGACGGTGGTGGAGGTAAAACAGATGTCAGCAAAGGACAAGTTAGCAAGGAAGAAGTACATGGGTGTGTGCAGGTGAGACTGTGTGATGATGGCCATGATGATGAGAAGGTTCCCAAGCACTGTTACCAGGTACATAGACAGAAACAGTGCAAAAATGAGGAACTGAAGGTGTGGGCTTTCTGAAAATCCAAGAAGGAAAAAACTTGAAATTCTTCTTGTGATGTTCCCTGATTCCATCAGTCACATGTGTCTATGAGACAAGATAAAGGCTAGTAAACTTGACTCTTCTCTCATTGTTACATTTTATGTTTTCAACAAATTAACTTCTTAGTTGTTTCCATGGAACTGTTCCTCTTAAGGAGTCCCTCGTGGTAATCTTGATAGACATTCCTTTTACGCTCTGAACATTTTCATTAAAAGTCATGTGTTCTACAATTTTAATGAGAAATTGTTGTTGAATACATAGTGTTACTGCTGAATATGGTTAAGGCAGTGGTTAGAGAATTTATAGAGGTTGATAAAAACAAAAGGAACTTCATGTATATGAATAAAAAGAATATAAGAAAATAAATCATGTTACTGCCTTTTGGGGTGATGGTATGACATATTTGTCTATGTCAGATTCAGCAGAATTCACCCTTTTAATAAATGTTAACACACACACACACACACACACAGACACACACAGAGAGAGAAAGAGAGAGAGAGACAGAGAGAGAGAGAGAGAGAGAGAGAGAGAGAGAGAGAGAGAGAGAACTAAAACTATTTTAAAGGAATTACCTTATAACAGGACAAGGAGTGGTGATGCAGTGAAGAAAAAGCAGATATAACTGAAAGGGAAAGATAGAAGTTGTCATTATGTTCTGCCACTTATACGCATGCATATATCTGTGATTTATGCATTTTGAGAGAATCATACCCAGAAAGTTCTACATAGTAACCCGATGACGTTCTGAACCGATCATTTGGTGTGGTAGGATGTTCTGTGCCTCACAGCATGCTTAGAAGCAACCCAGCCTCTAATGAAGTCTCCCTGTATGACAAATGAGCAGTACTAGACACTGAAGAGTAGAATCGCATCACACTGAGAATTACAACTTGACCTAAAAGCAAAATTGTCATTTCAGCACTGGTATAATTAAAAATCCATGAAAAAGAAAAAAGCAATGGGTCCCCAGACTCAATTATACAGTATTGTACATGGTACGAAACAGCTAATCTGTACTATGAACATTCATTTCCCAATGTCTGTGGCTGTTATTTAGTGAGAGGATAGGCCAAGAACTAAAAAAGAAAATTGGAGTAGATATATAATACATAATAACTGACTTAGAATCATACTGGAGCATTTCATAAGCAATGTATAAGCAAGTATGTACACATAATATGTAGAGAGACATTTTCAGAGATACTAAGAAACTCTGAAACAGAAAAGGAAAGTGTTAGTTTTTCCCCTTAGTACATTGAGATTATGAAGCTTCATTTTAGTTTTATCTAGTATCATCACTGTTTTTTTTTTAACTTTTTCAAAGTGCTGTGGCTCATTGTGACATTTCTACACATGTATATAGAGTATCTCAATCATATTTCCCTCCTCTACTACATTTTCTCATGTGCCCTCTCTCCCTCTTTTATGCATTTCCATGTCCATAATCTACAAAGTGTTGATATAACATGTTTTCTCTAGTGTTGATAAGGGTACATAAGCACAGAGGAGTGAAAGAAAGGGTAATTATGATATCATGCCCTGTACTATTGTAGTCATTGATTTTGGCTTTGAATTGATCCCTAGTAACTTCAGATATGCATAGGATACAGAGAGAAAATTCCATACAAGGACAGAGCATGTGATGATCAGGGCAAGGAACTTAAATTGTTGCCATTTCCTTCAACATTTATTACCTACTTATGTTGTAAGGATCCACATTCCTCTCTTCTAACTTTCTGTTTAAAAACCGTGCAATAAATCACAAGCATACATTTGTAAAGTAATGTTTTATTTATTTCTATGAAATAAATATTAGATGTGGAAGTATATGTAATAAGTCTCAAACTGCTATCCCTGTGACATACTGCAGATCATGAGGTCTTCAGCACTAATGAAGCATTATTTGACAGCAGCTTGAACCTCCTTTTCTCCTCTCACTTTTTCTTTCCTAGATTTCAGTGGCACCCTCTATGTAGCATTCATTTTTAATTTTTTTTAGTGTGTTTTAATATGAGCCAGATATCTAAAAGAACAATTTTTGCATGTTCGAGTCAAGTATGCTCAAATCAATTACGTGGATGTTTCTTAAATGATGAAAAGAATGAGTACCATGCAAGTAATGAATGAAAGTGATGCATTCATGATGCTACATTCCCACTTCATGGTTGTATCTCATTACAGACATGCAAATAGCAATATAAAGAATAATAAAGATGAAGAAACACAGTGGAAGCATGTAAAAATGACCTGATGGAAAAATAGGACATAAAAATGAATTACACGTTGATGAATTCTTTCTGAAGAGCAAGAAGCCAGTTGAAAATAAGTGTGGCTGATTTTAATAGATACATGTACACCAAACAAACCTTCAAATATTATCATAAATTTACATCTAGGAATAATAAAGAAATAAGTGAATGGCTGGCAATTTGTGAAAAATGAAATTAAAAGAACTCTAATACATACACTGAAAGAGTACATTTTACACCAGGAATATAAATGTTTCCACAACACAATACAATACAAGGAAAGAGTAAGTAGGCATTTTCAGTAGAGAAACGAAATGAACAATAGACTCATAGAAACATTGAGTCTCTAAGAGATTGGAACAATTTCTGTCTCTCTGTCTCTCTCTCTGTTTCTCTCTGTGTCTCTCTCTGTGTCTTTCTCTGTCTCTGTCTCTGTCTCTGTCTCTCTCTCTCTCTCTCTCTCTCTCTCTCTCTCTCTTTCTCTCTCTCTCTCCCTTTCTGTGTTTTTCTTTGTCTGTGTCTGTGTGTGTGTTTGTGTCTGTGTGTCTGTGTGTGTGTTTGTGTGTCTGTGTGTATTTGTGTGTGTGTGTGTTCGTGTATGTGTCTGTGTGTCTGTGTATGTCTGTGTGCATGTGTCTGTGTGTGTGTACATTCACAGCAAGAGTTGATAATTAGTTTCCATTTTCTATCAACTTGTAAGATTGCCTCCCACTGATCTTTTTCATCATCATAAAAATAATCCAATAAATCTCATTTAATACAAAAATGCCTCTGTTTCTCTTCACCCCAGTCCTGTATTCTTCTACTGCTTTAACTGTAAAGACTCTTGGGTAGTTCTTACACTGAAATATATTTTTGCATCTACCCTAGTTCCCTCTTCCATTCAGAATTCTGTTTCTGCCATTTCTTGTCATCAATAAAACTGGGAATTAATTTCTTTAATATTCATTTCTCAATACAAAATGCTGAACAAAAAGTGATGGAATGGAAAGGTAGGCACTCAGAGAAATCCCACTATACTAAAAGTAACTGGCTTTCCAGTGACCTCAGAAAAACAAACATAGGACCAATTTTCTTTGACACTCTCTTGCAGTGTCTACAGACTGAAATTTACCTGAACACTCTCTTTGAAGAAACTCACCTGAACACTCTCTTTGAAGAAGTTCCCTGAATGGCAGCTTAAGCTTCTCAGCAAGTGGTGGAGACTGAAGCTTTAAACAAGTCTACACAAAACAAAGAACTGAAAACACTTAAGAATCCAGAAGCAGTGAGTACTGCCTCTCTAGCTTCTGTCCAAGGCTGCATACTCTGAAGGTCAACAGAAGATAAGGTTGCAGTTTTCTATATTTGCTCATTGGCACATTTTCCTAACTTTACATTATTATCCTTTAAGCAGCTGATTGCCCTCTGGGACACAAGTCTAGGAAGCCAAGAATTTAATTTTGCTGAATCCCAAGGACCAGTGAGTCTTGGTTGTCTCTTCTCCATGAACTTAACTACTCTCTAGAGGTCTTGTCTCCTAGCATTTTTACTCCATTGACATTTTCCTAAAGCCTAACACAAATGGTCTCTCCTAAAATCAATCTCATGAGTCTTTAAAATATTAGTCAGTGGATGGTACAAAAGTCACCAAAACTTCAGAAAACTGCTCACCACATCTGAGGTTTCATTCTACATTCATCAAAATGAGTAAGATATAAAAAAAAAAAAAAACTCAAGAGATATAACATGCTAGCAAGGATGTGGAGCAAGGGCGACACTTCTCCATGGCTGGTAGTAGTGAAAAGCTTGTACAGTCACTTTGGAAAACAATATGGTGGTTTCTCAGAAAACTGAATAGTTCTACCTCAAGACCCAGCTATACTACTCCTAGGCATATACTCAAAAGATTCTCCACTATACAACAAAGAGACTTGCTCAACTATGTTCATAGCAGCTTTATTCATAATAGCCAGAAATTGAAAACAATCCAAATGTTCCTCAACTGAAGAATGGATAAAGAAAATGGTCCAGTGGAGGCTTGATTACCCAGGGTAGGGGAATCCTAGAGCACTGAAGCAGGAGTGAGTGGCAGGTAGGGGAGCATCCTCATAAAGAAAGGGGGCAGGAGGGGATAAGAGGTTTGTGGAGGAGAAACTGAGAAAGGCATAACATTTGAAATGTCAATAAATAAAATAACCAATAAAAATGAAGAAAAGGAAAAAATGTGGTATATCTATACAATGGAATACTAATCAGCTATTAAAAACCAAAACATCATGAATTTTGCAAGCATATGAATGGAACTTGAGAATATCATCCTGAGTGAGGTAACCCAGTCCCAAAAGAAGATGCATTATATATACTCACTTCTAAGTGGATAATAACTATAACATACAAGTTCCATGTTATATTCCACAGACACAAAGTAACTGAACAGAAAGGAAGGCCCAAATTAGGAAGCTTGAATCTTGCTTAGATGGGGGAATAAAATAGTCACAGAAGGCAGATGGAGGGAGGTAACTGGGATGGAAGGTATTTTAGGAAGGGAATGGGGAATTGAGTATCAGATGTGGGGAAGGACAGAAGAGATGGTCAGATGGCCATGAAATGAATGGAAATCTGTAACTGACAGGAATGAGTATGTGGAGATCATCTCCAAAATGAGACAGAGACTTGGGATAAGGGAGACACCCAAGAATCATTGGGGGTGACTGTAGCTGTCATTCATTACTTTGGGGATATGGAACTTGAAGAGGCTACCTCCTATAGCCAGACAGGAAACCCAGTGGAGCATTAGAGACACTATCAACTCACAAAACTTTCAACCCCAAATTTATTCTATCTCCTTTAACTCTTATTGAGCTTGCTCTTTCACAATATCATACAAATATTTCATATGATTATGACATATCAGTCTTAATTCCCTCCTATTATTATTCCTGGTCTGCCTTACCCTGACCCCTATGAATTGTATTGTTATGTTTTCATACTCACTGAGATTAAAAAGTATCATCTTTTTGACCATGAGTGTAGATCTGTACACTGAAGGCTGTTTGAGTCTATTAGGGCACCATTTCCCTAATTCAGTTGCTGTGATGTCATGGCTGTAGTACTGTTGTCATGTCACACCTTGCATGTGTGACTGTGTGGGCCTACATAAGATTTCTACTATATAAAATAAGTAATGAATATGGAGTGGGTATAAAGGTCCTGTTAGGATTGAGCTCTCAATTCTCACTTACTTTCAGTATTTTGAACAGCCATGCATCTATATTCACCAATATTCACTACGAAAAATTTATTTCTCTAATTAAAGATGGAAGTATTAGAGACCAGTTGGTTGAGTATTAACTGTGTAAACTAATGATGATAGAATGATTAAATAGGTTTTTTATAATCAAAGCAGAAAAAGAAACTACTAAAACCCATCATGACCAGCAGACTGAACTTGTCCATGACAGAAGCAGAAACAGAGCCAATTAGATAGATAGATAGATAGATAGATAGATAGATAGATAGATATGCAGATACAGATGATACAGATACAGATACAGATACAGATACAGATACAGATACAGATACAGATACAGATACAGATACAGATACAGATACAGATACAGATATAGAACAGGCAAAAAGGAGAGCAGAGCCAAAATACCAGGGTTATAGAGTATGAGTATAGAGAATGAGTAGTTGAGGAGAGGAAAGACCATGAGCTGCAGTGTAGGCAAAGCAGTGGAAAGAGCTGAGAACTAGGATGCTGGCATGAACTCTAAAATATGCAAGGGGTACTTGTGATACTAAGGAAGTCTGGTGACCAGTATGCACACCAGTCACCAGTCTCAGTGTACTCAACAAGTTTACAGGTCAGCATCATTCTTTGTCCTGGCATTTGCATATCTCACCCATCACTTTGGCAGCCACCATGCTCACTCAGCATCCTGCAGAAAAACACAAACATGCCTTCTTCCCCATATTAAATACCTAATCTGGATCATGCCATATGCCAGTAAGTGGATCCTTCCCTTTCACTATACATAAGTATGCCTAGTTGTAGAGTGCCATAGACACTCAGCAGAAAGTTCCTTGGCATCCAATTTTTTTTTAATTTAAAATAAAAAGAACATAATTTAAACATATTTGTGGTGTATGGGGATATACCTCCCCCCTTTTTATTTTATGAAGATATTGTTTTAAAGTTCTATGGGTCTGTTACACAGTCCCTTTTTCTTGACAATTATAATGAATCCCAGTATTGTGGGTAATATTAAATTACTGCCAAAAATGCTCAACTGTAATAGCCAATTCCTTATCTGTTTTTTGTTTTGTTTTTTATTGGATACTTTATTTATCTACATTACAGATGTTATCCCCTTTCCCCATTCCACCTCCCTCCAAAACCCCTTATCCCATTCTCCCTCCTTCTATTTCTATCAGGGTTTGCCCCCACCCATCCACATACTCCCATTTCCCTGCCCTCAAATTTCCCCACTCTGGGGCATCCAGCCTTCATGGAACAAAGGACTTCTTCTCCTACTGATGCCCAACAAGGCCATCCTCCACTACATATTCAGCTGGAGCCATGGGTTCCTCCACGTATTTTCCCAGGCTAGCTGTTTAGACCCTGGGAGCTCTGGTTGATTGGTATTGTCATTCTCCCCATGGGACCACAAGCCCCTTCAAATCCTTCAGTCTTCTCTCTAACTCCTTCATTGGGGACCCTGTGATCAGTTCAATGGTTAGCTGTGAGCATCCGCCTCTGTATATGTCAGGCTCTGGCAGAGCCTCTCAGGAGACAGCTATATCAGGCTCCTGTCAGCATGCATTTTCTGACATCCACAACAGTGTTTTCAGTTGGAGATTGCACATGGGATGTATCCCCAGGTGGGGCAGTCTCTGGATGGTACCTCCTCCAGTCTCTGTTCCACATGTTGTCTCAGTATTTGCTCCTGAGAGTATTTTGTTACTCCTTTTAAGAAGGACCTAAATGCTCACACTTTGGTCTTTCTTCTTCGGCTTCATGTGGTCTGAGTTATATCTTGGGTATTGTGAGCATTGGGGCAAATATCCACTAATCAATGAGTGCATAACATGTGTTATCTTTTGTGATTGGGTTACTTCACTAAGAATGATATTTTCTAGTTCCATCCATTTGACTAAGAATTTCATAAATTCATTTTTTAATAGTTGAGTAGTACTCTAATGTCTAACTATACCACATTTTCTGTATCCATTCCTCTGTTGAAGGATATCTAGGTTCTTTCTAGCTTCTGGCTATTATAAATAAGGCTGCTATGAACATAGTGGAGCATGTGTCCTTGTTATAAGTTGAAGCATCTTTTGGGTATATGCCCAAGAGTGGTATAGCTCGGTCCTCATGTAGTCCTATTTCCAATTTTCTGAGGAACCACCAGACTGATTTCCAGAGTGGTTGTACCTGCTTACAATCCCACCACAATGGGATTTTTTTAGATTTGTATTTTCTTTGACAGTTATGTCAATGCTTTCTATGGTATCTTCTGCACTGGATATTCTCTCTTCTATCTCTTGTATTCTGTTAGTGATGTTTGCATCCATGACTCCTGATCTCTTTCTTAGGTTTTCTATCTCCTGGGTAGTCTCCCTATGTGATTCCTTTATTGTTTCTACTTCCATTTTTATGTCCTGGATGGTTTTGTTCAATTCCTTTACTTGTTTGTTTGTGTTTTCTTGTAATTCTAAGGGTTTGTTGTTTCCTCTTTAAGGGCTTCTACCTGTTTACCTGTGTTCTCCTGTATTTCTTTAAGTGAGTTATTTATGTCCTTCTTAAAGTCCTCTATTATCATCATGGAGGTGATTTTAAATCTTAATCTTGTTTTTCCAGTGTCATGGGATATTCAGGACTTGCTATAGTAGGATAACTAGGTTCTGATGATGTCAATTAATCGTGGTTTCTGTTGCTTACATTCTTTCACTTGTCTTTTACCATCTGGTTATTTCTAGTGCTACTTTTACTCACTGTCTCTGACTGAAGCCTGTCTATCTTGTTGTCTTGGTTGTGTCAGAACTCCTTAGAATCCAGCTGTCTTTGAGATCCTGGGATCCTGGGATCCTTGGTGAGATAACTTCTGGGAGTCAGGCTTCCTCTGTAATCCTGAAATTCTGGTGTGACCAAGCTCCTGAGATCCTGTGATTTTATTATCCTATGTTCCTGGGCATGTTATACCTCCTGGGAGTCCAACCTCCTCTGGGTTTGGGGAAATTAAATGTAGAACTGTGTTGAGAACCGCACTACCCCATGTTTGGGGGCCAAAATGTCACTAATCACTCTGCCCCACACTTGGGGGGCCAAAATGTTGGGGATCGCTCTGTCAGTGTTGGAACCCACACTGCCAAAAGCCTTGGTGGCTAAGTTGTTAGAGCCTGCACTGCCCCAAGCTGTTCTGGTCCGTGGTCAGGGTTCAGAAAGAAAGAGAGTGAAGACGGACATGAAGAATGGAGACAAGACAGAGTATGATTCAATCCTGTTTATTCTTTAGTCTCTCTTCTTCTCTCCAAGTTTTTAATTCCAAGTCCCTAGTTCCAAGTTGTGGTGCGCCAATGTCATTGCGCACTATCTCACCACTGCCATTAAAAGATGGCGCCGACATCCGCCTGGACTCATCCCGCTTAACTAGTAAACAAGTGCTCAGAGCATGCTCAGAGTCTCTTGAACCAGCCCCCATGTGATGCATCCCAAGACGTCATATCTCCTGAGCTCTGCTAGCCAATCACAGAGGTACACGCCGACACGCCGACTTAATAGGTATTTAAGGATGACTCCCTTTCCTATCGGGGTCTTCCCTTCACTCCGGCTGCAATAAAGCTTGCTGTAGAAGGATCCTGTTGTCTGAGTCCGTTCTTGCTGGCCAGGTCATGACGAGGACAGCCACAACTGGTGCCGAAACCCAGGACAATCCATCTGTGGGCGCCGAGGAAGACCCCCATCTTGGGGAGGATCCAGAACTACAGCTCAGGTACGGATCAGAAAGGTATGCTCTCTTACTTGCTTGAGGTCGGCCTTGCTTTCATTTTGGTAGCAGCGGCCCTCCTTCTGGTTCTTCTTGTATTGTATTGCCTGCATAGGGGCTGGCTCTGAGTGACCCGGTGTGGTAAGATGGACGTAGTTAAGCCACTACATCGGTATCGTCCCAATGGGAGCCTCACACTCGCTAGTCAAAGCCTTAAATATCTTACTGAAAAAACATGACTTAGCTCTTCCACAGAGAGTCACAGACAATTTTATCAAGGAAGTAGACAGAGTCGCTCTGTGGTTCGCGGTCTCGGGGTCACTTTGCTGCCCATCATGGGAGAAGCTGGGGAAGGACTTGGAAAGGGCATTACAGGAGGAAACTCTTAGAAAAGGCACTCATTCCGTTTGGCAGCTTATTTACTCATGCTTGAAGGACGAGCAGTGTAGTGCAGAAATACGTGCAGGCCAGGAGACCCTCCAGGAAGTTCAGCAGAGCATGTCAGAATCTGACCGTGAAAAGAGAAGTGGTGCGCACAAAAAATGGCCTAAAGCCGCCAAGAATTCAGTCCCCTCAGACAAGGCTGTTGAGGAGTCAGGAAAGAGCAAGGATGCTCTGGGAGAGAAAGAGGCTGCTATTAAAAGAAAGGTGAAAAATAAGGTCAAAACTCTTTATCCATTAAAAGAATTGGAAGCTCTTGAGTTAGATTCCTCCGAAGAGGGAGATTTTGATTCCTCCAAAGAGGAGGATTTGGAGGAGGAGGCTGCCAGGTATGAGGCCGATAGATATCACCCGGACGGGCCGCATCCAGCACTTAACCAAAAGCAAAAGCCCTTGAGGGCAGCGGCACGAAAGAATGGCCACGCACCCGAGCAACCGTCGCCTCTTTCGAGCACGCCTCCACCCTATGTGGGGCGCCGCGCCGACTCGTTCTTTTCACCAGAAGTTAACCAAAAGATTTGGATGGCTTATCCCATCTATGAAGGAGCAGAGGGTGGTCGTGTTCATGCTCCAGTAGAATTTACTACTCTAGAGAAATGGCCGAATCGGTCCGCAAGTATGGGGCAGATGCCAGCTTCACAATAATGCAAGTGGAGCCGTTGGCCACTATGGCCCTAACCCCAACACACAACATGAATTGGCAAAATGGAAAGATGTGTTAAGTGGTCAATGGAAAGGCCCGGATCCGGTGTTAATCAGATCCAGGGGAGCCATTTGTATCTTTCCACAGGATGAAGATAATCCATTTTGGATACTGGAAAGGCTAACCAGAAGACTGTTAAAACATGAAAACTCACCAGAATCGGAAAATCGCACTGATAACCCTTGGAATCCTACTCCTGAACCTGAGGATGGTAACGGGGGAACCAAGATGGGGAATTATGACAAGCTTCCCAATACCCATGCCAGTGATGCATGATGCCCAAGTATTTCCCTGGTTCTTTACAACTAACAAGAGCTTGGGTTTAGCATATATTCCATTTGATGGACAAAGCCATAATGTAATTACCAACAATACCTATTTCTTAAAGGGAAGCCTGTGCTTCACAATAATTCGAAATCCTAATGAAAGCAGTCACTGTATTCAGATTTACAGTCAATCTGCTGCCTGGCTAAATGAGGCAACTTCGGGTGTCGATTTTGATATTGTCTCTAATGCCACAGTGCTATTTGGATGGTGGCCTGGTGGCATAAAAGACCCCATTAGGGCACCCCCTCAACTGAAGCTGGCTCCCTTTTGCAAGGGAATGAAATCAGAAGATGTATTTTTTCCATGGACAGGCTGCCAGGCTAGACGGGCATCTTGGACAGTCCAAGATTACTTTACCTTTTCTCCTAATATCAATACATGTTTTAATACAACATTTTCTGGATTTAATTTTATCAAGGTAGATTCAGATAGGGCAGATGCAAATCCTTTTGACCAATGGCTTCTTTGTGGCATCAATGGGAGCTGTACTGATCTTTCCCCCTTTGCTATGCTCGGAGGGGGACTTGCAGCCAAGGGACAAATAAAATTTGATTGGAAGGGGACCCTTAGCGGTTCCCTTTTCTCAGGGAAGTCGTCATGTAGTTTTTCCTGGCAAACTGCCACGACATCTTATAAACAATATAATAGCTTTAATTTGGCCCCCACACCCGTATGTGTGTGGCCGCCCTTTATCTGGATTGTAAGCAATGACAGTTCGGTATGGAATGAAACCCTACAATGTAGTCTGAAAACCTGCTTTTTTGTACTTTGCTGGAATGCTACAATGTTTCCCTTTGCTATGGCGACCCGCTTGCCCAGGTTTGTTCCCGTGCCAGTTGAGGCACCCAATAGTTTGAGTCACTTCAGGGTGCAGAGAGATTTTGGTATCTCAGCTATCATTGTGGGCATTATTGCAGGAGCCGCAGCAATAGGATCAGTTACGGCCTCTGCTCTTGCCTTATCCACCTCAGTACAAACAGCTGATACTATAAACCAGCTGTCTGCCTCAGTAACTTCAGCCCTTGTTGTCCAGGCCTCGGCTAACTCACAAATAATGGGAGGCCTAATGTTGGTAAACCAACACATAGACCTGGTCCAAGAACAAATTGACATCCTGTGGCAGCTGGCCCAATTGACCTGCGAACAAAAAATGCCAGGATTATGTATCACTTCCATACAATGTAAAAATTTTACTTGTGCAGCAAATTTGTCTAAAACTCTTTCTCAGTTTTTATTACAGAATTGGACCTTGGAATTTGAAGAAATGCTTCGCCAGCTATGTTTTGCCATCATTGAAGTGAATTCGACTTGCCTTGATTTATCCCTGACCAAGGGGTTGTCCTCTTGGGTCTCTTCAGCTATTTCTTATTTCAAAGAATGGGTGGGAGTGGGTCTTTTTGGAGTAGTCCTATGCCATGGTCTGGCAGGTACTCTCTTCTTGTTGTGTAAATTACGAGCTCAAAGGAAAAGAGACAAAGTAGTGGTGGCTCAAGCCTTTGCCACTCTGGAAAATGGAGAGTCTCTGGGAATCTGGATGTCTATTTTAAAAGATTGATGCCTCTTACCCTATTAGCTCTTAGCTTTGGCTTTTGCTGTTGAAAACACACAGAAGAACACTGGGAACCAACCCAGGCATCTAGTCCATCCAACACTTGTTAACCCCAGAGGGCACAGGTTCCCATTGCACCTGGGGGAGTGTGGACATGGTCTGGAGTAAAGGTTGCCCCTACACTCATTAACCTTGGGATGGCTCAGGTTCCCATTGCACCGCTGGGGAGTGTGGGAGCCCGGGCCTGCCTCATTGATTGGAGACGAGTCCTATCAAAACCTCGTCTCTTTGATCATTGAGTGTCTGCCTAGCCTATCATGTCCTTCTGTTGTGCGTATGTATTGGGCTTGGGCCAGAGAGAGCCCACAAAATTTATTTAAACAATTAGGGGGAGATGTGGTGTGCCAATGTCATTGCGCACTATCTCACCACCGCCATTAAAAGATGGCGCCGACATCCGCCTGGACTCATCCTGTTTAACTAGTAAACAAGTGCTCAGAGCATGCTCAGAGTCTCTTGAACCAGCCCACATGTGACGCATCCCGAGATGTCATATCTCCTGAGCTCTGCTAGCCAATCACAGAGGTACACGCCAACACGCCAACCTAATAGTTATTTAAGGACGACTCCCTTTCCTATCGGGGTCTTCCCTTCACTCCAGCTGCAATAAAGCTTGCTGTAGAAGGATCCTGTTGTCTGAGTCCGTTCTTGCTGGTTAGGCTAACATCTGTGGCCATACCTTTAGGCTATTGTAAAATAGTTATAGATTTAAAAGATTGTTTCTTTACTATCTCCTTGAATCCTGAAGACAGAAAGTGCGTTGCTTTTAGTGTTCCTACTATAAACTTTAGAGAACCTATGAAAAGATATCAATGGAAGGTCTTGCCTCAGGATATGGCTAACAGTCCTACCTTGTGCCAAAAGTTCATGGCCTCCACCATAGATGGTGTTAGAACCATATGGAAGCAAATCTACATGATCCATTACATGGATGATATCTTAACAGCAGGAAAATATGGAAAACAGGTGCTCCAGTGCTTTGGTGATGTTAAAACAGATTTACAGACTGCAGGGTTACAAATAGCACCAGAAAAAAGTACAGTTACAAGATACCTATACTTATTTAGGATTTCAGATTAATGGTTCATGTATTATTAATAGTAAGTCCACCTTTAAGAATGATACCCGTAAGACACTTAATGATTTTCAAAAATTATTGGGAAACATTAATTAGCTATTCCCATATTTAAAACTTACTACAGGAGAGCTGAAGCATCTGTTTGATATTCTCAAAGGAGATGCTGACCCTAAGTCTGACAGGGTTCTAACAAAGGAGGGTAGAAAAGCCTTTCAGATCCCAATTTGTAACTCATATTAATTATTCTAAGCCTTTATATTTTCTTATTTTTAACACCAAATTAACTCCTACTGCAGTTTTTTGGCAAACTGCACCCATATTATGGCTTCATCTTCCCTCATCCCTTAAGAAGGTCTGTGGGGCAGTGGAATGTGAAAGGAACCAGGACCCAGGAGCAAGGCCAAACACCTACCATCCCGTTAGGGTCTCCGGAGCCCATATGCTTCATCTTGATACTTCTGTGGCCTCTCAGCAATGCCTGGGAGGCCAAGAACTGAGAACAACCAATCTTCAGCTGTCACCTGGCCTGGGGAACCCCAACCTAAGAGCTTCAGCCCACGTGGGGTCTCAGACTGTGTTTTCTCAATCCCAGAGGAGAGTCACACAGTTTCTCACAGCCTGGCATCCACCAGGCATATATGGAGTGAACTCAGTCAACTTTCCATGCTCCTATCCCCTGAGCTGTGGTCCAGCCCCTTTAGTAGCAGACACTCAGGATCCACAACTCAGCCCAACAGGACTCATGCCCACTCGCAAGACAACAAAGGTCTTTTATCAATACTATGATGCTGTAGCTGATATGATTATGTTAGGCAAAGAAAATAGTCAAAAATATTTTGGAAAAGACTCTGATATCATAGTACAATTCTATACAAGGCATCAGGTTGATTGGCTTATGCAGAGCTCTGAAGTTTGGCCTATCACATGTGCCTCATTTGGCCAGCTAGGTAATCATTACCCTCCAGACAAATTGGTTCAGTTTTGTAATTGCCATGCATTTGTTTTTCCATTTCACACCGCACATGCACCTATAAAAAAAGCATTGCTACTTTTCCCTGATGGTTCCTATTAGGAACAGCTGCTTATGCCTTTAAAAATGAAGTAATTTCCTTTGCTACATCATCTGTGTCAGCTCAATTGGTTGAATTACATGCTGTTATTGCTGTGTTCCAAGCATTTCCGAATCAAGCTATTAATTATACAGATAGTTCGTATTTAGCTCAGTCTATCCCTCTTCTAGAAATTGCCGCACAAATAAAGCACTCCTCAGAAGCAGCCAACTTGTTTTTACAGTGCCAACAATTAATTTTGAGGAGAAAGTATAAATTCTTTATAGGACACCTGAGAGCCCACACCAGACTACCAGGTCCCCTCTCTGAGAGAACACCAAGGCAGATCTAGCCACTTGTGTAGCAGCCGTGACTTTATCAGATTTGCTGTCTAACTTGGATCAGACCATTAAACATCAATTTGAAAAAATTTATAAAGGAGAATGGTACCCTACCAAGGGATCTCCCAGAAATATCATTCATCACATACACTTTATTTTAAATTTTTTAACTTTAGATTCCAAAGGAAAATATGCTGCAGATAGATTTTAGCATCCTGATACCAAAATGAATTTTGTAACAGTCCTCTGGAAAGACCCATTAACTGAAACCTGGAATGGGCCATACTCAGTACTTATCTAGAGAAGAGGTTTTGTCTTCATATATTCCCAAACAGCAGATGCCACACACTAGCTGCCAGAGAGACTGATTAAACAAATAGACAATAATAACAGATCCAGAGAGGAGAAGCCCCCTGAGAACCTTATTTTTCTTTTCAGGAAACATGAAGAGTCTCTGCATCTCAATACTGTTACTGCCCTTCATAATTGCTTTCAAACTGGAACAGATCAACCAGCATATGCCATATAACCTTCCTTGAAAAGTCCTCAATGCTGAAGGAGACATTATCACCAGTGCATCCAAGGTGGCTCCAATGGACTCTTGGTTCCCCAATTTATGATTTAGTGGCCTACATTGCTTAGACCCAGGAAAGAACCCATTACCACAGTTGCTGTAGCTGTCTTTTTGGGTTTGAGATTTACTGGGGCAGGAATGGGGATTTCCTCACTTGTTTTGCAAGATCAAAGCTGTAATCAACTCTGTACTTTTATACATTTAGATCTAGAAAGAATGGAATCCACTATGTTGCATTTGCAAAATTTACTATTCTCATTACCTGAAGTAGTGCTATAGAATAGAAGAGGCTTAAGACCATTTACTTGGAATATATGTCCAATACAAAATGACCAGTCACACTTGTCAGGGCACTCAGCAAGCTCACAGGTAAGCATCATTCTTTGTCCCAGCATCAGCATGTCTCACTAATCACTCTGGCAGCCACCATGCTCCTTCAGCATCCTGCAGAAAAAAACACAAACATGCCCTCTTCCCCATATTAAATGCCTGATCAGGATCATGCCATATGCTAGTAAGTAGATTTTTCCTTTTCACCTAAGCATAATCATTCCTAGTTGAAGGGTGCCATAGACACTCAGCAGAAAGTTCCTTGGCATCCAAAATTTTTTTAAAAATTAAAATAAAAAAAAACATAATTTAAATACATTTGTGGTATATGAGGATACACCTCCCTCTTTTTTATTTTATAAAGATATTTATTTGAAGTTACATGAGCCTGTTCCACAATACCTTGCCCTTGAGGATTATAAGAAATTCCAGTAATATTGGTAATATTAAATTGTTGACAAAAAGTCTCAAATACTCAACTGCAATAGCCAGTTCCATTATCTGGTCTTTTATTGGATATTTTATTTATTTATATTTCAGATGCTATCCCATTTCCACATCCCCTCCCCAGAAACCTCTTATCCCATCCCCCCTCCTCCTACTTCTATGAGGGTGTACCTCTACCCATCTACCCATTCCCAACTCCTGGCCCTCAAATTCCCCCATACTTGGGCATCCAGCCTTCCCAAGACCAAGGTTCTTTTCTGCCACTGATGTCCCACAAGGCCATTCTCAACTACATATACAGTTGGAGTCATGGATCTCTCCATGTGTGCTTCCAGGCTAGCTGTTTAGACCCTGGGAGCTCTGGTTGGTTGGTATTGTCGCTCTCCTCATGGGGCAGTCAACCCCTTCTGTTCCTTCAGTCTTCTCTCTAATGACATTTGTTTTATTTAAAGAAAGTTTATAAACACACAATTAGCACCATCTGATGTAATGCATACTTTAAATTTTTTCCTTATATTTTATCTCCATTTTATTGTGAAAATTTTGTGTGTCTTCACATCTCATTATCTTGATAGTGTCGACATTTTCCATATTCAGGTTTTTTTATTCCTTGAGTGCACCAATGTTTTTCTAATTCATGTTTTTATTTAGGATTGTTTTATTTGATTAAAATATAATTGCATCATTCTTGTCACCTCCAGTCTTTTCTCTAACACCTCCCATGTCCCCACTAAACTCCATCTCAAATTAGTGGCTTTCTTCTTCGTGTGTGTGTGTGCATGCACGTGCCTGCATGTATCACACAAAACATGCTGAGCTTTTTAATTATTGCTTTTATGTATATGATTTTAGAACTGAGCATTTGGAATTGAATAACCAGGTATTAGCCTCCAGGTCATACTTACAAAATATAGAAACTCTCTAATCCTCTGAATTTTACAATCTTCCTTTCCAATTTCTTGTGATGTTTCCTTAGAAATTGATGTTTCTCTTGGTTTGAGTAGCCACATATAGTTATTCTTGGCACTTTTCCCAGTTGTAGCTTTCTGTGATAGTCTCTCTCTGTCTACTTCAAAAATAAGCTTTTTTTTTTATGAAGAATGACAGTTTCACTTATTTGTGTCTCTGTTCCAGGTGTATGTTAAAGAGTCCATGATGGAGAGAGTCAAAAGTGGAAGGAGAGGGCCAGGAGAATATCACAGTCCTATGGTTCACTGAATACATAAACTTTGAGCAGAGATTGAGTACAACACAGACATTACTATCAAAGATAGTATCTCCTCAGTGTATTCATATAAAATAGAGAAATAAATTGTGTATCTTTATATGTATGAGCTTGTAGTGTCATTTAATAGTTGGTGTATTTTATTAAGTTGCCTGGCCAAAAACCTGTTGAATGGAGAATTCATGAGTTCCGGAGAAGAACCTACAGCTATTGCTTTTTTAAGTGAACATCAAATTTTCATTTGAATATTTATTTGTATGTCCATAGATCAATGAAGTTGTTGTTTCTATCAGAGAAGCTTCTTTTTTCCAGTGAACAGGGGATAATATAAAATCATAACTGGTCAAAGTGTTGAGAATACATGTCCCTAGAATTCTCAGTCTTAATGAGATTCTATAGAACAGGCTTCCCTACTAGACTCAGGGAACAATTCAGAACAGAAAACAGGAAGGAATGCTGTAAAATAGTGGCTTCTGAACATGACAAATCCAGTGAACTAAAGAACTCACAGTAGCTATAGTGGCCTCTACATAACCTGCAAAAGATCAAACTAGCCAACATGTCTACACGAGGAGGGAAAGAACACTAAGTCTTCATCTCTAGCTGAGGAGTCATTTGCAATTGATGGCTGCTGAAGAGAGTCAGTATTTTTCAGGGGTGTGGTCCCTGATATATTAAACATGCCCCAGCTTCAGTGGATAGCCTCACACTCAAGAATATATATGTAAGATTAAAAGGGTACAGGGGTTCATGATACAAACGAAAGGAAGAAGGAGGGAAGAATTGATATCAGGTTATTGATAGATGACTGAGGCTTCAAATCTCTCTCTTTCTCTCTCTCTCTCTTTCTCTCTCTCTCTCTTTCTCACACACACACACACACACACACACACACACACACACACACACACATTTCTTTGTTTTGTGGTAGGCATATAAAACATATGGAACCAGCTTTCAGACTTCTGAGATTCTCAGAGAATCAACCCCAAATTCAGCATCTCATATTTGGACTGTTCCTCTTCATGTATATAGTGACTGCCTTTGGCAACTGACACATCATCATGGCCATCATTGTTGACTCCCACCTACACACACCCATGTACATCTTCCTCTCTAATCTGTCCTTTGTGGACATCTGCTTCACTTCCACCACTGTTCTACAGATGTTGGTGAACATTCACACACGGAGCAAGGTCATCACCTACGCAAACTGCATTACTCAGTTATACTTCTTACTGTTTTTTTTTTCAGGATTAGACATTTTTCTGCTGACAGTGATGGCTTATGACTGCTATGTGGTCGTCTGTCTCCCCTTGCATTACATAATTATCATGAACACAAGAAGCTGTGGATTGCTAATTCTGGCATGCTGGATTATAAGAGTTATAGATTCCTTGTTATAAAGTTTTTGTGAGTTTTTTCTTGTTATTTGTTTTGTTTTGTTTTGTTTTGTTTTGTTTTGTTTTGTTTTTTGGTGTTATGGCTGTCATTCAGCACAGTCCTGGAGATCTCTCACTTTTCCCATGAACTTAATCAGATAGTACACCATGCCTGTTCTGACATCTCTCTTAATGACATGGTGATTTGTATTGCAGCCATGCTACTGGTTGTGGGCACTCTCTCTGGTATCCTTTACTCCTACTCTAAGATAGTGTCCTCCATTTGTGCCGTCTCCTCAGCTCAAGGGAAGTACAAAGCATTTTCCACCTGTGCATCTCACCTCTCAGTTGTCTCATTTTATTGCACCTTCCTGGGAATGTACCTCAGTTCTGCTGTGACTCAAAACTCACATGCCACTGCAACAGATTCATTGTCACAAATAATATAAAATATTACTTGTAATATAAAATATAATATAAAATATAAAATATTATTCTTCTGGGGAAATCAACATCCCTGACTTCAAGCTGTATTACACGGCAATAGTGATTTTAAAAAACGGTATGGTTTTGGTACAGAGACAGGAGAAAGATCAATGGAATAGAATTGAAGACCCAGAAATGAACCTACACACCTATGGTCACTTGATCTTTTAAAAAAGAGCTAAAGTCATACAGTAAGGAAAAGACAGAATTTTCAACTGTTTCAACTGGCAGTCAGCATGTAGAAGAATGTAAATTGAATCATTCTTATCTCCTTGTACAAGATTCAAGTCCAAGTGGATCAAGGACCTCCACATAAAACCAGATACACTGAATCTAATAGAAGAGAAGGTGGGGAAGAGCCTTGAACACATGGGCACAGGGGAAAAGCTCCTAAACAGAACACTACTGGTTTATGCTCTAAGATCAACAATAAACAAATGGCACGTCATAAAATTGCAAAGCTTCTATAAGGCAAAGGACACTGTCAACAAGACAAAATGGCAACCAACAGATTGGGAAAGATCTTTACCAATCCTACATCTGACAGAGGGCTAATATCCAATATATACAAAGAACTCAAGAAATTAGACTCCAGAGAATCAAATACCCCTATTTAAAAAATTGTGGTACAGAGATAAGCAGAGAAATTTCAACTAAGGAATATCAAATGGCTGAGAAGCACCTAAAGAAATGTTCAACATCCTTAGTCACCAGAGAAAAGCAAATCAAAATAACCCTGAGATTCTACATCACACCAGTCAGAATGGCTAAGATCAAAAAACTCAGGTGACAGCAGATGATGGGGAAGATGTGGAAAAAGAGGAACATTCCTCCATTGTTGGTGGCACTGCAAGTTGGTACAACTACTCTGGAAATCAGCCTGTCAGTTCCTCAGAAAACTGGACATAGTATTACCCGAGGACCTAGCTATACCACTTCTGGGCATATACCCAGAAAATGCTCCAACATATAACAAAGACACATGCTCCACTGTGTTCATAGCAGCCTTATTTATAATAGCCCAAAGCTGGAAAGAACCCAGATGTCCTTCAACAGAGGAATGGATATAGAAAATGTGGTACATTTACACAATGAAATATGTACTATTTTGCTATTAAAATGATGAATTCATGACATTCTTAGGCAAATGGATGGAACTAGAAAATATCATCCTGAGCAAGGTAACCCAATTATAAAAGAACACACAGAGTATACACTCACTGATAAGTGGATATTAGCCCATAAGCTCAGAATAACCAAAATACAGTTCACAGACCACATGAAGCTCAAGAAGAATGAAGACCAAAGCATGGATAATTTGGTCCTTCTAAGAAGGGGGAACAAAATACTCATGGGAGCAAATACAGAGACAAAGTTTGGAGCAGAGACTGAAGGAAAGGTCATCCAGAGACTGCCCCACCTGTTGATCCATCCCATATACAGACACCAAATGCAGACACTATTGTAGATGCCAAGAAGTGCTTACTGACAGGAACCTGATATAGCTGTCTTTTGAGAGGCTCTGCCAGAACCTGACAAATACAGAGGCTGATGCTCACAGCCAACCATTGCACTGGGTCCCCAATCAAGGAGTTAGAGAAATGACTGAAAGAGCTGAAGGAGTTTGCAACACCATAGGAAGAACAACAATATCAACCAACCAGACTCCCCAGAGCTCCCAGGGAATAAGCCATCAACCAAAGAGTACACATGGATATACTCATGGCTCCAGCAGCATATGTAGCAGAAGATAGCCTTATCAGGCATCAATGGGAGAAAAGGCCCTTGGTCCTGTGAAAGCTCAATGCCCCAGTGTAGGGGGATATAAGGGCAGGAAGGTGGGAGTGGTTTGGTGAGTGGTGAAATACCCTCATAGAAGCAGGGAGAGAGGGATGGGATGGGGGCTTGCTCGGGGTGGGGAGCAGGAAAGGGGATAACATTTGAAATGTAAATAAAGAAATTATGCAATAAAAAAACTAAAAAGAAAATGTGGTTGAATTACTCAATATACTATTCAGCTATTAAAAACAAGAACATCATGAATTTTGCAGGCAAAAGTATAGAATATCCTGAGTGAGATAACCCAGACCCAAAAGGACATGTATGGTATACACTCACTTATAAGTGGATGTTAGACATAAAGTAAAATATACATATGCTACACTCCACAGACCCATAGAAGCTAAACAAGAAGGTAGACCCAAGTGAGGATGCTTGAATCTCCCTTTGAATGAGAAATAAAATAGTCATAGGATACAGAGAGAGTAAGAGAACTGGTTAGAGAATAGATGAAAGGAAGAGGGTTGTCAGGTTCAAGTGTTGAGAGAGGATATAGGACAAAGGAGCCAGAAAAATTAATGAAAATCTGCAGCTGCCAGGGTTTAGGGGTGGTAGGAATCTCTAGGAAATACCAGAAGCCTTGGATAGTGGAGGCTCCCAGGAGTCAATGAGGGTGAACTTAGCTGAGATTCATAACAGTGGGATATGGAACCTGAATAGGGCATCTCCACCTCCTCTCTCATATTTATAATAAAAAAATAAACCTTCCACTTAATCATTTAATATATTGGTAAAGTCAATAGTTTATATAGTTAATACTCAACCAACTAGTCTCTAATACTCCTAGCTGTAATCAGAGAAATAGATCTTTGTAATGAATAGTGGTGAATATAGATGCATGGCTGTTCAAAGTAATGAAAGTGACACTTGAAAGCTCAGTTATAAACAAGACCTTTATACCCACCCCGATTCATAATTGAATCCACATAAGAGCAATCTTATGTAGGGCCACGCAGGAAGACAAACACACATGCAAGATGCTTACTTCTGAACATGACAAAGGCATAACAGCCATGACATCACTACAACTGAAGTAAGAAAATGTTGTTCTGCTCCCCCCTGATGAACTATTGACTACTGACAAGTTCTTGTTGTGGGATAGTTGTTCTCTTTAGCTTTTTGATCACTGAGGCCCCAAACAGACATTAATCTACACTTATGACCAAAAAGACAATACTATATAATTTCAGTGAGGCTGAAAAACATAACAATATAATAAAGGGTAAAGTTGTAGATGAAAGGCAGACCAGAAGTAAGAAGCTGTAAAAAGGAGAGTGAGTTTGGATTGAATTGTAATAATCAGAATGCATATAATACTTGTATGAAATTGCCAAAGACCAAGCACAATAAGAGCAAAGAGAGTCTGGTGAGATGGAGCAGAAGCTAGCACATTTGCTATCATGCCAACAGTCCAGGTTTTGCTCCTGGAACAGTAGCCCACAACCATCTCTAACTCCAGTTCTACAAAATCTAATCTCCTCTTCTGGCCCCTGAAAGTGCATATATTGTGCAATTACATATATGCAGACAAACAAACATACGTATTTTGAGACAAGAGGTGATGGCAATTTTCTAGAGTTTCAGAGATTTTTGTACAGTCCACTGACTAATATTTTAAAAATTCATTAGATTGACTTTAGGAGAGACCATTTGTGTTAGGCTTTAGGAAAATGTCAATGGAGTAAAGGTGCTAGGAGACAAGACCTCTAGAGAGAAGTAAAGTTTATGGAGAAAAGACAACCAAAAGTCACTGGTCTCTGGGAATCAGCAAAATTAAATTCTTGGCTTTCCAGACCTGTGTCCCAGAGGGTAATCAGTTGCTTAAAGGCTAATGATGTAAAAATGAGAAATGTTCTCAACAAGCAAATATAGGAAACTTCAACCTTATCTTCTACTGACCTTCAGAATATGCAGCCTTAGAAGCTGGAAAGGCAGTACTCATTGCTTCTGGAGTCTTAAGCATTTTCAGTTCTTTGTGCTGTGTGGATTGGTTCAGAGCTTCAGTCTCTACTATTTGCTGAGAAGCTTGGGCTGCCATTCAGAGAACTTCTTCAAAGAGAGTGTTCAGGTGAGTTTCTTCAAAGAGAGTGTTCAGGTGAGTTTCAGAACTCTGTAGATACTGCAAGAAAGTGTCAAAGAGAACTAACCCTAAGTTTGTTCTTCTGAGGTCACTGGAGAGCCAATCCCTGTTAGTATAGTAGGATTTCTCTGAGTGCTTACCTTATCATTCAAGTTTATTACAGTAAGAACTACCCAGGAATCATTACGGTTAAAAGTAGTGAGAGAATAAAGGACTGTGGTGTAGAGTAATAAAGGCATTTTTATATTAAATGATATTTATTGTACTATTTTTATGATGATGAGAAACATCAGAGGAAGGCATTCTTATATGTTGATGAGAAATGGCTATTAAATATCACCTCTTGGATAAATGCAAAGGATAGAGAAAGAGAGAGGGTGGGGGAGGGAGAGAGACAGAGAGAGGGAGACAGAGAGAGACAAAGAGAGAAAGAGAGATTGTTCTAGTCTCTGGGAAACTCAATGTTTCTATAAGGTTATTGATCACTTCATGTCTCTACTGAAAATGCCTATGAGATCTTTTCTTGTATTGTATCATGGAAACATTTATATTTCTGGTATCAAATGTACTCTTTCAGTGTATTATGAGAGCTCTTTTATTTTTTCACAAATTGCCTGCCTGCCAATTATTCCTTTAATGTTCCTAGATATGTATTTATGGTAGTATTTGAAAGTTTGTTCTGTGTACATGTATCTATTATAATCAGCACACTTGTGTTCAACGGGCTTCTTGTTCTTCAGAAAGAATTTATCAATGTGTAATTTATTTTTGTTCTATTTTTCCATCAGGTCATTTTTACATGCTTCCACTGTGTTTCTTCATCTTTATTATTCTTTATATAGCTATTTGCATGTCTGTAATGAGATACAACCACAAAAAGGGTAGCATCACTTTCATTCATTACTTGCATGGTACTCATTCTTTTCATCATTTAAGAAACATCCATGTAATTGATTTGAGCATGTAGCTCTATGAGACACACTAAGTTTTGATAAAGCTGCCTCCCTGTATTTAGAGGTGTTTTTAAATTCATATTTGCTTACTTTCAAGACTTCGAAGGTTTGACTTTAAGTTATACCTTGTAATATCATCAAAAAACTGTTCTTTTAGTTATCTGGTTCATATTGAAACACAATAAACAAAAATTAAAAATAAATGTTATGTAAAGTATAGAGTGTCATTGAAGTCTAGGAAAGAAAAAAAATGAGAGGAGTGTAGGAGGTTCAAACAACTACCAAATAATGCTTCATGAGTGCTGAAGACCTCAGGATCTGCAGTATGCCAAGGGGATCACAGTGTGAAGCATATACCTTTGCATCTAATATTTATTTCATAGAAATAAATAAAACATTACTTTAAAAACTGTACACTTGTGATTTATTGCATGGTTTTTAAACAAAAAGAAGACAGGAATGTGAATCCTTACAACATAAGTAGGTAATAAATGTTGAAGGAAATGGCAACACTTTAAGTCCCTTGCTCTGATCATCACATGCTCTGTCCTTGTATGGAATTATCCCTCTGCATTCTATGCATATTAGAAGTTAGTAAAAATCAATTCAAAGCCAAAATCAATGACAACATAATAGTAACAATGCATGGTATCATAATTACCCTTCCTTTTACTTCCCTATGCTTCCCTACCCTTATCCACACTAAAGAAAACATGTCATACAAAAAAATTGTAGGATTTTGGACACAGAACTCCAAAAGAGTAAGAGAGAGAACACATGAGAAAATATAGTAGTGGAGGGAAATGTGATTGAGATACTCTATATAAATGTGTAGAAATATCACAATAAGCCACAGCACTTTGAACAAGTGAAAAAACATTGATGATACTAGATAAAAACAAAAATGAAAAACTCCATAATATCAATGTACTAATGAAAAACTTAATTAATTAACACTGCCTTTTTCTGTTTCAGAGTTTCTTAGTCCATCTTAAAGTATCTCTCTACATATTTTCTGTGCATACTTGTTCATACATTGCTTATGAAATGATCAAATAGGATTCTAGGCCTGTCATTATGCATTATATATCTACTCCAGTATTCTTTTCTGTTTCTCAGCCTATGTTGTCACCAAATAATAGCCACAGACATCTGAAAAATGAATGTTCATAGTACAGATTAGCTGTTTCACACCATGTAAAATACTGTATAACTAAACTTGTTGATCCATTGGTATAATATTTTGTGTTCTTTTTCATGAATTTATAATTATACCAATGTTGAAATAGCAATTTTGCTTTCAGGTCAAACTGTAATTCTCAATGTGAAGCAATTTCACACTTTAGTGTCTAGAACTGCTCATCTGTTATGCACAGAATTTTTATTAGAGGCTAGGTTGCTTCTAAGTATCCTATGAGGCACAAAATACACTACACAGAATGATCTGGTCAAAATTTCACCTGGTTACTATGAAGAAATTCCTGGGTGTGATTCCCCCTAAATGCATAAATCACAGATACATGTATGCACATTCTTGGCAGAGACATAATGGCAGCTTCTATCTTCCCTTTCAGTTATACATGCTTTAATATTCTTCACTGCATTGCCACTCCTTGTCCTGTTATAAGGTAATTGCTTTAAAATAGCTTTAGTTGTTATTCTGTCTCTGTCTCTGTCTCTGTCTCTGTCTCTGTCTCTCTCTCTCTCTGTGTGTGTGTGTGTGTGTGTGTGTTTGTGTAAGAGAGAAACTGTGTGGGTGTTCACATTATTAAAAGGGTGAAATCTGCTGAATCTATACATATGCCAATATATCTCATACGATCACCCCAAAAGGCAGGAGATTTAATATTTTTGTTTCCCTGTATTCAATTTATTCACATACATGAAGTTCTTTTTGTTGTTACCAAATTCTATAAACTTTGTAAACACAGCCTGAACCATATTCAGCACTGACAATATGTATTCATAACAATTTCTCATTAAAGTTGTAGAATATATGACTTTTAATGTTCAGAGAGTGAAAGGACTGTCTATCAAGATCAGCATGAGGGACTCCTTAAGAGAAACAATTTTATGGAAACAACTAAGAAGTTAATTTTTTGAAAACATAAAATGTAACAGTGAGAGAAGAGTCAAGTTTACTAGCCTTTATCTTGTCTCATAGACACATGTGACTGATGGAATCAGGGAACATCACAAGAAGAATTTCAAGTTTTTTCCTTCTTGGATTTTCAGAAAGCCCACACCTTCAGTTCCTCATTTTTGCACTGTTTTTGTCTATGTACCTGGTAACAGTGCTTGGGAACCTTCTCATCATCATGGCCATCATCACACAGTCTCACCTGCACACACCCATGTACTTCTTCCTTGCTAACTTGTCCTTTGCTGACATCTGTTTTACCTCCACCACCGTCCCAAAGATGCTGGTAAATATACACACCCAGAACAACACCATCACCTATGCAGCCTGTATTAGCCAGATGTGTGTCTTCTTGATTTTTGCAGAACTAGACAACTTTCTTCTGGCTGTGATGGCTTATGACCGATATGTGGCTATCTGTCATCCACTGTATTACACAGTTATTGTAAACCACCGCCTCTGTATACTGCTGGTTCTGCTGTCCTGGGTTGTTAGCATCCTACATGCCTTCTTACAAAGCTCAATTATGCTACAATTGACTTTCTGCAGAGATGTGAAAATCCCCCACTTCTTCTGTGAGCTTAATCAGCTGTCTCAACTCACTTGTTCAGGCAACTTTCCAAGCCACCTCATAATGCATCTTGTACCTGTTCTATTGGCAGTCATTTCCCTCAGTGGTATCCTTTACTCTTATTTCAAGATAGTGTCTTCCATACATTCTGTCTCCTCAGTTCAAGGGAAGTACAAGGCATTTTCTACATGTGCCTCTCACCTTTCCATTGTCTCTTTATTTTATAGTACAGGTCTTGGAGTGTATGTCAGTTCTGCTGTGGTCCAAAGCTCACACTCTGCTGCAAGAGCTTCAGTCATGTATACTGTGGTTACCCCCATGATGAATCCCTTCATTTATAGTCTAAGGAATAAAGATGTGCGGAGAGCTCTAGAAAGACTCGTAGGAAGAAAACTGTAAAGTGTATCATTGGACTGGCCGAAATTTCTATGGTTGCAGATTGTGAAGCTACACAGCCAGAGATTAGGGCTCTGTCTTCAGATCATAAAGGGTTAAGGTACATCTGAATATTTTGTGGAGTGTCTGGAGATATTGTTCAAAGCTAAAAGAGTACTTGATTCCCTCCAGAAGATCAGAATTTACTTCCTAGGACCCATGATCACAATTCATGACTCCCTGTAAATCAAGCTCCAATGGATGAAACACTCTTTTCTCACCCTTCTAGATAAATAACCAGCAGGCACAATAACAGAGAAAGAGAGAGAGAGAGAGAGAGAGAGAGAGAGAGAGAGAGAGAGAGAATAAAATAGTATTCCCTGGAGTTTCTATTACCCTCATTCTTGCTGTCTACATGATATAAGCAAGCCACATTACAAAGATATTTGTTCTCTCTTATGCAACAATTTTCTCCTCTATAATTGTCCTGGCTTCCCTGAGTTATTCCAAACACAGGTCTGGAATTATATATGTCAGCGACACTTCGAAATAATTTCTTTGTATATAATATGTATTCTATAGAGTAATATTTTGTGTTGTTTTGCTACCACATAAACAGTGTGGCCCTGTGATGAAGTGGGGCAAGGCTTGACAAGTAATGCTGTTTTTTCACTGTAGTTGTGAAAAATGTAAAGGCTGAAGTTTTTCTTTTTGGCCTGCTGTTCTTTGCATGGCACCATCTTAACTTTATTCTGATAGTGTGGACTTAAGATATTAATGTGCTTTTAACCACTGGTTAGAATTTTAATTATTTCATTAATTATACGTTTCATATTTAAACATATTTATTGACTTTCCTAATCATGTTTTAATTCAAACACATGACCAATTAAGGGTAATAAGCTTATCAATTAAATTACAATCTTTAATATGACTGCATCGAGTCTTCTAATAATTTGAGATTCACAATTCATTATTGTTATTTTGCTATACTTTACAATTTGAAAATTTATGTATTCTGTCTACCAAAACATAGTTGTTGACTTTATTTGTATTTTTAATTTATTATTATTACTATCATATCATTATTGTTGTTATTACTGTGTCTGTGTGTTTTTGTCCCTGGGTAATGTATGCTGCAATGCATGTGAGTACATCACTGGACAATGTTGAGTAATCAGTTATCTCCTTCTAACTTTAGGCAGCATCCAGAATCAAACACTATTCATGATCCTTGCTCAGAAAATATCCAATAGAAACTTAGATCACCATTTTGGGGTGACTATTTATATTTGAGAAATATTCAACAAATGTATACAAAGCCCAAGGGACTACAATGAATAAGTGATGAATGGTCTAATGGTTCTTTGGAGTCAAGTCCTAGGAACGTAAGATGGCTGATGTGGCCTTAAAGGGTGGTGATAGTGGTGTTTTGCTGATAGAAATGTTCTGTGTGAGCTTTATCAACCTAAGACAGAAGTACATTGCTTTTGATAATGCATATTCCACGACAGGTAAGGGAAGCATTCTTGGCAGAACAACCTAAGACAGGCTCAGTCTGGTTTATGAAATAATAAAAGAGGGGAGATGTGGAGAGCTTTGGAGGCTGCTTGGCAGGGATCTGACATTGGCCAAAGACAAGGAAATGGGCTTCAGGCAGGAATCTAAATCTTAGGCTAGAACAAAGAAGTAATTTTAGACAGGAATCTAAATCTTAGGCTAGAACAAGGAAGTAGGCTTCAGGTATAAAAATGACTTTGGGCTAGATTAGGGAAGTAGGCTCAGATATTTTGGTCATCCTGATAAGCCCTTAGAAACAGTAATTACAGGAGTGATCATGAAATTTTATTGATTGCCATGTTTGTTCTTTGACTATTTGTGTTTATTGTCTTGCTTATTCCTTGACTATTTGCATCTATTGTATTGCTAGTTTCTCAACCTAGAACTGACCTTAATACTTGCATGTGATTAAAATGGTATAAAAGTAGATTGGGGGGAAAAAGGAAAAACAAAGAAATTGAACATAGACTGAACCCATTTCACCTGCCCTTCACTGAGTCCTCTGGAAGATACACAGCTATCCTAAGCAGGCTGTTAGACATACACCCTCCCCATACCTACATGATCTCACCACCTCTCTACCCACCTTCAATCAGACCTGCTGATCTGGAACCAAACACATTAGATTCTCTTTCTGCACCCATCTTCTCTGGTCACATGTGCTGCTGCTCTAGCAACCTGATATCCCTGACAGACCTCCATTCTCCCACCACCTCTCTGCCCACCTTCATCAGACTTGCGTGAGCCAGAACATTAGAGTCCACAGATATCCAACAGAGCCCTTCCACATCAGGATCATAGAAGTTAGGACCCTGCCCAATATCTATTAAAACAGAAATAGAGACTAAAGCAATCTATATTGGTAAAACCCCCAAAAGAACAAAACCAACAAAAGCCAGACCAATATTTTATAAAGATGACAGAGACTTTTAAAGAGGAACTAAATAAATCCCTTTTAAAAAATACAAGAAAATACAATCAAACAGGTGAAGGAAATAAAACTGTTCAAGACCTGAAAATGGAAATATAAGCAATAAAGAAAACACAAAATGAGGGAATCCTGAAGATGGAAAATGTAAGGAAGAGACAGAGAACAACACATGCAAACATCAGCAATAGAATACAAGAGATGAAAGAGAAAAGCTCATGTAGAAGATACCATAGAAGATATTGACACATTGGTCAAAGAAAATACAAATAATAAAAAGTTCCTAACCCAAAACATCCTAACCCAAAACATTGAGACACAATGAAAAGACCTAACATAGGGATAATAGGAATAGAAGACTGTAAAGAGTCTCAGCTCCAAAGCCCAGAAAATATTTTCCACAAAAATCATATTAGAAAACTTTCCCAACCTAAATAGATGCATATAAACATTCAAGAAGCTTACAGAACACCAATTAGACTGAAGCATAAAAAAGTTCTCCTGAAATATAATAATGAAAACACAGAACCTACAGAACAAAGAAAGAATAGTAAAAAGCAGAATGATAAAAAGTCCAGGGTCTGGGCACAAGCACTGAGCAGATTCCAGGAAGCAGCTCTGTACCCAACCTCACAAATCCCAGACAAAGGGGAGTTCCAAGGAACACTAACCAAGGCAATTTCTCAGGTAAGGAGACAGCAACACTCACCACAACAGAAAGTAACCGGGACCCACAGGAACCTGGAATTCACTCCTAGCCCGGAGCACTGGTTCTTTCTGGTCTGGGATTGAGCACGGAGCAGATATTGGGCCTCAGCTCTAACTCCAGGAGCAACATTCATCCCAAACAGTTCTGACACAACAAAGATAATAGGAAAGACATGCTACAGTCAGAGACAGTGCAGGTAGCATCAAGGAGATGCAGATGGAGAAAGGCAAGCACAAGAATATAAGCATGAGCAACCCAGGATACTTGGCATCATGAGAACCTAGTTCTCCCACATTAGAAAGTCCTGAAGTCCCCATATCACTGGGAAAGCAAGAGTCAGATCTAAAATCACTTCCAGTGGTGATGATAGAGGACTTTAAGAAGGACATAAATAACACTCTTAAAGAATTTGAGGAGAGCACAGGTAAACAGGTAGAAGCCCTTAAAGAGGAAACACAAAAATCCCTTAAAGAATTATAAGACAACACAACCAAACAGGTGAAAGAATTAAACAAAACCATCCATGACATAAAAAAATGGAAGTAGAAACAATCAAGAAATCACAAAGGGAGGCTACCCCGGAGATAGAAAACCTAGAAAAGAAATCAGGAGTCATAGATGCAAGCAAACATCACCAAAAGAATACAAGAGATAGAAGAGAATCTCAGGTGCAGAAGATACCGTAGAAAATATTGACACAACTGTCAAAGAAAACACAAAATGCAAAATGTTCTTAACACAAAACATCAAGGAAATTCAAAACACAATGAAAAGACCAAACCTAAGAATAATAGGTATAGAAGAAAGTGAAGATTCCCAACTTAAAGGGCCAATAAATATCTTCAACAAAATTATAAAAGAAAACTTCCCTAACCTAAAGAACGAGATGCCCATAATCATACAAGAAGCCTTGAGAACGCCAAATAGACTAGACCAGAAAAGAAATACCACCCCCTGTCACATAATAATCAAAACACAAAATACACACACACAAAAAAAGAAAGAGTTTTAAGAGCACTAAGGGAAAAAGGCCAAGTAACATATAAAGGCAGACCTATCAGAATTACACCAGAATTCTCACTTTTTTAGATACTAAAAAAGCCAGAAGATCCTGGACAGATGTCATATAGACCCTAAGAGAACATAAATGCTAGCTCAGGCTACTGTACCCAGCAAAACTCTCAATTACCATAGATGGAGAAACCAAGATATTCAACTACAAAGCTGAATTTACACAATATCTTTCCACAAACATGGCACTACAAAGGATAATAGCAGGAAAGCTCCAATACAAGGAGGGCAATTATACCCTAGAAAGAGCAAGAAAGCAATCCTCTTCCAACAAATCCAAAAGAAGATAGCCACATAAAGATAATTCCACCTCTAATAACAAAAATAATGGGAAGCAACAATCACTGTTCCTTAATATCTCCTAACATCAATGGACTCAATTCCCCAATGAAAAGACATAGGCCAACAGACTGGATACGCAAACAGGACCCAGCATTTTGCTGCATACAGGAAACCCACCTCAGTGACAACGACAGACACTACCTTAGAGTAAAAGGCTGGAAAACATTTTTTTCAAGCAAATGGTCCTAAGAAACAAGCTGGAGTAGCCATTCTAATATTGTATAAAATCAATTTTCAACTTAAAGCTATCAAAAAGGATAAGGAAGAACATTGCATACTTGTCAAAGGAAAAGTCAACCAACATGAACTCTCAATTCTGAACATCTACACGCTAAATGCAAGAGCACCCACTTTCATAAAAGAAGACTTACTAAAGCTCAAAGCACACATTGCACCTCACAGAATAATAGTGGAAGACTTCAACACCCCACTCTCAGCAATGCACAGATAATGGAAACAGAAACTAAACAGAGACACAGTGAAGCTAACAGAAGTTATGAACCAAACGGGCTTAACAGATATCTATAGAACATTTCACCCTAAAACAAAAGAATATACCTTTTTCTCAGCACCTCATGGTACCTTCTCCAAATTAGACCATATAATTGGTCACAAAACAGGCCTCAACAGATACAAAAAGATTGAAATACTCCCATGCATCCTATCAGATCACCATTGTCTAAGGCTGGTCTTCAATAACAACAAAGACAATATAAAGCCCACATTCACATGAAAACTAAACAATACTGTACTTAATGATAATGTGATCGGGGAAGAAATTAAAAAAGAAATTAAAGCCTTTTTAGAATTTAATGAAAATGAAGATACATCATACCAAAACATATGGGACATGATGAAAGCAGTGCTAACAGGAAAACTCATAGCTCTAAGTGCATACAGAAAGAAACTGGAGAGAGCATACAATAGCAGCTTGAGAACACACCTGAATGCTCTAGAACAAAAAGAAGCAAATACACCCAAAAGGAGTAGACAGGAAATAATCAAACTCAGGGCTGAAATCAACCAAACAGAAACAAAAAGAACTATACAATGAATCAATAAAACCGGGAGTTGATTTTTTGAGAAAATCAACAAGATAGATAAACCCTTAGCCAGACTAATCAGAGGGCAGAGAGACAGTATCCAAATTAATAAAATCACAACTGAAGAGGGTGACATAACAACAGTAACAGAGGAAATTCAGAAAATCATCAGATCCTACTACAAAGGCCTATACTCAACAAAATTGAAAAATCTGGATGAAATGTACAATTTTCTAGACAAATACCAGTTAGCAATGTTAAATCAGGAGCATATTAACCATCTAAACAGTCCCATAACCCCAAAAGAAATAGAAGTAGTCATTAAAAATTTCCCCACCAAAAAAAGTCCAGGACCAGACAGTTTTAGTGCAGAATTCTACCAGACCTTCAAGGAAGTCTTAATACCAATTATCTTCAAACTATTCCACAAAACAGAAACAGAAGGAACACTATTCAATTCATTCTATGAAGCCAAAATTACGCTCATGCCTAAACCACACAAAGACCCAACAAAGAAAGAGACCTTCAGACCAATCTCCCTAATGAATATCGATGCAAAAATACTCAATAAAATTCTCAGGAACAGAATCTAAGAAAACATCAAAACAATTATCTATCATGATCAAGTAGGCTTTATCCCAGGAATGCAGGATTGGTTCAATATTCAGAAATCCAACAATATAATCCACTATATAAACAACCTCAGAGAAAACAACCACATAATCATCTCACTAGATGCTGAGAAAGCATTTGACAAAATTCAATACCCCTTCATGATAAAAGTCTTGGAAAGATCAGGAATTCAAGGTCCATATCTAAACATAGTAAAAGCAATATACAGTAAACCAGTAGCCAACATCAAACTAAATGAAGATAAAGTTGAAGTAATCCCACTAAAATCAGAGACTAAACAAGACTGTCCACTATCCCCATACCTATTAAATATAGTACTGGAAGTCCTAACCAGAGCAATTAGGCAACAAAAGGATGTCAAAGGAATACAAATAGGAAAGGAAGAAGTCAAAATTTCACTATTTGCAGATGATATGATAGTATAATGAAGTGACCCCAAAACTTCCACCAGAGAACTTCTAAACCTGATAAACAACTTTAGCAAAGTGGCTGGGTATAAAAATAACTCAAACAAATCAGTAGCCTTCCTCTACTCAAAATATGAACTGGCTGAGAAAGAAATTAGGGAAATGACACCCTTCACAATAGTCACAAATAATATAAAATACCTTGGTGTGAATCTAACCAGGCAAGTAAAATAGCTGTATGACACAAACTTCAAGCTCCTGAAGAAAAAAATCAAAACAGATCTCAGATGATGAAAAGATCTCTCATACTCATGGATTGGAAGGAAAATAAAGTAAAAATGGCTATCTTGCCAAAAGAAATCTACAGATTTAATGCAATCTCCATCAAAATTCCCACTCAATTCTTCACAGAAATAGAAAAAGCAATCTTGAAATTTATTTGGAATAAGAAAAAACCCAGGATATCGAAAACTACTCTCAACAATAAAAGAACTTCGGGAAAATCACTATCCCTGATTTCAAGATGTACTACAAAGCAATAATGTTTAAAACTACATGGTATTGGAACAGAAACAGACAGGAGGATCCATGGAATAAAATAGAAGACCCAGAAATTAATTCCTATACCTATGATCACTTGATCTTTGACAAAAGAGCTAAAACCATCCAGTGGGGAAAAAGGCAGCATTTTCAACAAATGGTGCTGGTCCAACTGGAGGTCAGCATGTAGAAGAATGCAAATTGATCCATATTTATCTCCTTGTACAAAACTCAAGTCCAAGTGGATCAAGGACCTCCACATAAAACCAGCTACACTGAAACTAATAGAAGAGAAAATGGGAAAAGCCTTGAACACATGAGCACAGGGGGGAAGTTCCTGAAGAGAACACCAAAGGCTTATACTCTAAGATCAAGAATTGACAAATGGGACTTCATAAAACTGCAAAGCTGCTGTAAAGCAAAGGACACTGTCGAAAGAACAAAATGTCAACCAACAGATTGGGAAAGGATCATTAACAATCCTATATCTGATAGAGGGCTAATATCCAAGGTATACAATGAACTGAAGAAATTAGACTCTAGACTATCAAATAACCTGATTAAAAATGGGGTACAGAGCTGAACAAAGAATTCTCAACTGAGGAAACTCAAATGGTTGAGAAGCACCTAAATAAGTGTTCAATATCCCTGTCATCAGGGAAATGCAAATGAAAAACAACACTGAGACTCTACCTCACAACAGTGAGAATGGCTAAGATCGAAAACACAGGTGACAGCAGATGTTGGTGAGGATGTGGGGAAAGAGGAACACTCCTCCATTGTTGGTGAGATTGTAAGCTGGTACAACCACTAGGGAAAGCAGTCTGGAAGTACCTCGGAAAATTAAACATAGTGTTACCTGAGGACCCAGCTATACCACTCCTGGGAATATACCCAAAAGATGTTTCAACATACAACAGGGACACATGCTCCACTATGTTCATAGCAACCTTATTTATAATAGCCAGAAGTTGGAAAGAACCCAGATGTCCTTCAACAGAGGAATGAATACAGAAAATATGGTACATTTACACAATGGGGTACTACTCAGCTATTAAAACAGTGAGTTCGTGAAATTCTTAGGCAAATGAATGGAGCTGGAAAATATCATCCTGAGTGAGATAACCCAATCTTAAGTGAACACACATGATATGCACTCACTGATAAGTGGATATTAGCCCCAAAGCACACAATACCAAAGACACAATGCATAGACAACATGAAACTCAAGAAGAAGAAAGACCGAAGTATGGGTGCTTTGGTCCTTTTTAGAAAGAGTATCAAAATAATCCACCAGAGCTCCAGGGTCTAAAGCCTGAGAACACAAAGGGAGGGACCTGTGTGGCTCCACCTGTATAGGTAATTGAGGGTAGCCTTGTCAGGCATCAGTGGAATTAGAAGGCCATGGTCCCCAAAAGTTTAGATTCCCTAGTGTTGGGGAATTCGAGAGCAGAGAGGCAGGATTGGGAGGATGATGGTGGGAGCACTTCCTCATAAAAAATAGGAGGAGGGGGTACGGGATACGGGGTTTTGGTGGAGAATGGAAGAGGAGATAACATAGAAAGGTTAATATGTAACATATCCAATAAAAAAAAAAAACAGATCATGGGTCTGGCAAAAAAAAAGATAGTTTACTTATTTTAAATTATTTTCAAAAGTTTCTAGGAGATGGTAATTGGCTAAGATCTTATTTTAAGCTCTCGACAAAAGAATTTAAGTCTCTGTTTAATATTCTCAAGAGAGATGCAATTCCTAATTTCCCTCAACAATTAATTGAAAAAAGAGGAGTAATTTTACAAAAAGTAGAAGCTATCATTAATCAATATATTATATAGATTGATTAGTTGTTGGTTGCTTTATAACAGTCCTTTGATAAAAGAAATTATTAATATAGAATTATATTTCTTTAAATAGTGTCTTCATGACTCTTGAATGTAGAAGGAACGGCTGCTGGTGCTTCTGCACTGATTTTACAAGAACTCTGAAAAATTGGCTTTAAAAACAAAAGAGGGGGAACTGTACTTCCCAGAAGGAGTCTCTTAGAAATACTCTCCATCATGCCTTGTTCACATTTAATTTTCTAAAAATGAAAGTTCATGGCAAATCTGCTGCTGACTGCCTCTGGCATTGCTGAGACTAATAAAAACTATGCCAAAGCTATGTGAAAGGACCCTCTTACCTTAAAAATGGAATGGCCCGGACCCGCTTCTCATATGGGGTCGAGGAATCATATGCCTGTTTGATAGCACAGAAGGCACAGCTAAATGGCTGCCAAAAAGATTAATGAAACAAATAAATACACTCACAAAGCCAGGCTCAATTATAAATAAGATGAATAACAATTGACATCCAGGGAAGAGAAATCTTTCTGAGAATTCCCTTCTTTTTTCCTTTCCAGGTAAAAATGACTCACCCGTGATGTCTGCTGCTAGGAGTTCTAATCCTGATGCTGGCCTCCGGACTTATACTACTCAGACTTTTGATGGGCCATTAACAAGGACATCAAACAGCTAGAGACTGACATCATTAATCTGAAGAAATCCCTCCTTTCGCTGTCTGATGTGATCTCCAAAAGTTGCAAAGGACTTTATTTTACTTGATTTACTCTTTTACAATAGAAAAGACTGTGTACAGCTCTAGACTGTGCAGAGCCCTTAAAGAAGAATGTTGCCTCTACATAGACAAGACAGAGATGGTTAAAGAGAACATAAAAAAGGTCAGAGAAGACCTTGAGAAAAGACAGAAAGAGAAAAAGACAGATGAGAGCTGGTACAAAAATTGGTTTTCAATCTCTCCATGGTTGCCAACTCTATTTCCTTCCATCTTGGGACCATTAATTGGATTATTTTTTTGTCCCTGAGCCTTAAATAGGCTGACTAACTTTGTGAAACAACAGATAGATAATTTGGTAGCAAAATCTATTCAGATACAGTATCATAAGTTAGCTATAGAGGACCATGAGACTCAAATTAAGGTTGTTACTCTATCCAGGGTGTTCCCAAAACCCATCTCCACCCAACCTAAAAGGGGGAACTTTGCCCCTAGACCAAGCAGAGAGGGGCCACCCAGAACCCCCTCTGATTGGTGACCTGAGTTCTTGCCTAGGCTGTGAGGCTAAACACTGCAGGGAATATAAATAAAAGTTAAAAATATCTTTCTGGGTTCCCTGAGGAACAAGCCTGACTGCATAGGGGTTGATGTCAAAATTATCCCCCCTCCAGGAAAAATACATTGGGATGGGTATGGCCCTCATGCCTCACTGGGCAACAACAGGAGGACCAGAGCCATTACAAGGTCTCCTTTAATTACTGGAGGTCAGGCCTCTGTCCCTGCCTTTGCAAGATTAGAATTGCCACGGCCCTTCTATACTTGGAGATGGGAGGAGATGTCAGAGGCAGCCCTGATTGTAAACTGAAGGCCTAAAATCAGCCATGGGCCTAAAATCAGCCATAGGCCTGATATACATGCCTGCTAACACAAAGTCTTGGGTCTCTGTGGAAAAACATTGAAACATATGGCTATAAGCTATTGTAAACCAGCAACTTCTGTGGAAATTTATCAGTCTGAGTAGTCATAGATTGTGTAAATAGGCAGCCTTGACAGATAGTACCAACTTAGATAAGGACAAGTGAATCATAGGCAGAGTCATAGTGACCTGTCCTCTGAACCTTCACCAGGTAGACACTCTGTTCTGAAAGATATCTGTATTCCCCCTGAACACCTATGCTCCTGTGTCATCCCCTTCCCCACATCCTGCCTTTTTGTGTTTATAACACCTGTGTGAAAATGTAAACATTATGATTTGATTTAAAAAAAGAAAGAAAAGCATGCAGGCAAACTACATAGATAAATAATAATATAGGAAAGGAATGAATATTGCCAAACCAATAAAATACAGATTAATATATGAAAAAAAAGTTCAGGTAACATATAAAAGTAGACTTATGAGAATTACACTTGACTTCTCTACAAAGACTCTAAAAGCTACAAATGCCTGGACAGATATCTTGCAACCTCTAAAAAACCACAGATGCCAACCTAGACTACTATACACAGCAAAATTTTCAACCACCATAGATGAAGAAAATGAGATACTTAAACAATATTTATCCATAAACCCAGCAGTATAGATAATAGTAGAAGGAAAATTCCACCCCAAAGAAGATAAGTACAAAGAAAAAAAACATAGGAAATAAGTAATTCCATACCAGCATAAACAGAAGTACACACACACACATACACACACACATACACCAACACCATCAACATTAAAATAACATGGATTAGCATTTACTAGTCATTAATATTTCTAAACATCAATGGAATCAATTCACCAATAAAAAAGATATGGGCTAACAGAATGGATGCAAAAACAGGATCTGCTGTATACAAATAAAACTTGAAAAGGACATGCACTGATAATTTTCACTGGTAAGTGAAAATTAGCTATAAATTACAAGAAACCCACTATACATTCCATAGACCCAAAGAAGTTAAATAAGAAGAATGTTTGAAGAAGGATGTTTGAATCTCATTTAGAAGAGAGAATAAAATAGTCATAGGAAGCAGATGGAGGGACAAAACTGGACTGGATAGGGAATGGAAAGGGGAATGGGGGATTCAGGATTAGGTAAAGGGAGAGACAGGAGAAAGGGACAGGAGAATTAATGGAAATCAGCAACTAGAGAGAGTGAGGGGTGTGGGACATCTCTAAGACATGCCAAAGACCTGGGATGGGGAGGATCCCAAATATCTATGGAGGTGACCTTAGCTCATGCTCATAGCAGTGGGGATATAAAACCTGCAGAGGCCACCTCCTGTAGCCAGACAGAACTACCAATGGAGGAATAAGGACATCAACCCACACAGAGAACTTTCAACCCCAAATTTGTCCTACCTACAAGAAATGCAAGGAGAAAGATGAAGCAGAGACTAAGGGAATGACCAACAAATAACTGACCCAACTTGAGAATCTCATGAGCAAACACCAATCCCTGACACTATTAATAATACTCTGTTATAACTCCAGATAAGAGCCTAGCATAACTCTCCTCAGCAACAACTGCTCTGCTTTGCTAGGAAGGAGGACCATCAGCAGAATAGCATCTCAGAGAATTGTGGAATTAGGCTTAGAAGTTTCTGTTAATCCCAGAAATGCAAGGATAAAGACCACCAATCCAATTCATCACAGTCAAATTAAACCAAGCCTTTTCACTCGTGTACTTGAGCTGTCTTTTCCTTAGGTGAGTCTTGATATATCAAGCATATATTGAACATAATGGAGATGATTTTTATGGCTCAGGAGTAAGGAGACTTGAAATAGGGAATTTGTCAGACAAATAGATGGGGTTACAGAAGCAGAACATAAGCATAACAAGTTGATCATAACAACCTTCTGAAACAAAGACATGGCTGCTGTTTTCTGAGACGGACTGTACAGAACCATTTACATTAAGATTACAGGTGTACAGGATCCATCCTTCTTCAACAAAAAACAAACAAACAAATATGCCTCAATATCAAGGATAAAGATTGTCTCAGGGTAAAGGGCTGGAAAAGATTTTCTAAGCAAATGAACCCAAGAAGCATGCTGGTATAGCAATTCTACTAGCTAACAAAATAGACTTTAAACCAAAATTAATCAAAAGAGATGGGAAAGGACACTTCATACTCATCAAAGGAAAAATCCACCAAAATGACTTCTCAATTTTGAAAATTTATGCTCCAAATGCAGGCACCCACATCTGTAAAAGAAATATTACTAAAGCTTAAATCACACATCAAACTCCATACAATAATAGTGGGAGATTTCATCACTGCACTCCTACCAATGAACACAGCATCTAGACAGAAACTAAACAGAGAAATAATGGAACAAACATGACACAAATGGACCTAACATATTTACAAAACATTTCACCAAACATAAAAGAATATACCTTCTTCTCTGTACCTCACAGTGCCTTCTCCAAAATGGCCACATACTTGATTAGAAAGCAAGTCTCAACAGATATAAGAGAATTGAAATAACACCTGGTATCTTATCAGACCATTATGGATTAAAGCTGAACTTCAAGAACAGCAAAAACAACATAAAGACTACAAACTCAGAAACTGAAGAACTCTCTGATGAGTGACTACTGAGTCAAGGCAGATATTATCAAGAAATTAAAGACTTCCTAGAATTCTGACAAATCTACATCCTCATCACGACCCATGTGATCCATCATCTCAGAGAAACCATCAAAATTACACGTCTCCATCTGAATAATCCTCCCAGTCTTTCTAATTATTGAAGTCCACACTAAGCCAATTTAGCTTTGCCTTTTCCTTTGTTTACCTAGGCCACAACTGACCAGATTCTCCATTTCACAAACAACATAAGACTGATCTTTTATTCTTGGAATCATTTGGATCAATACAGTGAAAAAAATCAATTTCATTTAAATGCTTAAAATTATTGCTTCTTCCTAGACAACTGAAAGTTAAGTTTGGGTTTTCCAAAGTTTACATTAACACCTTTACTGTCTTCAACACAAATTTCAATGAATACATAGTCCCTTCTATCATACCACTTTGGAGAAGCAGGCTGCACAGTGAACTCAATAGGAGGCCAGGGAACAAGTGGCTATTATTTTGTCTGGACTGACAAGTACCACGGGAAAACCATTCCCATCGATGACAACTTCTTCAGCTACACCCGCCATGAGCCTGTGGGCCTGTGTGGATAGATCATTAAGTGAAACTTCTGCTCCTCATGAAAGTGTGGAAACTGGGCCCAACTTTGGCAACTGGAAACGTGGTGGTGACGAGGGTGACCGAGCAGACACTGCTCATGGTGCTCTACGTAGCCAACTTGCTTAAGGAGGCAGGCTTATCCCCTGGCATAATTGGTCAATATTGTTCCTGGATTCGGCCCTATCTCTGGAGTTGCCATCGAGTCCCATGAAGGTATGGACAAAGTGGAGTTCACAGGCTTCACTGAGGTTGGTCACCCAATCCAGGTTGCTTCAAGGAGCAGCAACCTCAAGAAAGTAATCCTGGAGCGGGGGAGAAAGAGACCCAGCATCATCACGTCAGACCCTGACATGGACTGGGCTGTGGAGCAGACCCACTTTGCCCTGTTCTTCAACCAGGGTCAGTGCTGTTGCGCAGGACCTTCATGCATGAGGATGTGTATGACAAATTCGTGGAACACAGTGTTCTAGGATGGTTGGGAACCTCTTTAACAGCAGGACAGAGCAGGGACTGAAGGTGGATGAGACTCAGTTTAAGAAGATCCTCGGCTACATCAAATCGGGACAACTAGAAGTGGAGAAGCTGCCATGTGGTAGTAGGTCAGCCATGGACCGTGGCTACATCATCCAGCACACCATGTTCGGAGACGTAAAAGAAGGCATGACCATTACCAAAGAGGAGATCTTCAAACCAGTGACCCTCAAATTCAGGACTATAGAGGAGGTTGTGGAGGGAGCCAATAATTCTAAGTATGGGCTGGTAGGAGCTGTCTTCACAAAGGACCTGGATAAGATCAATTACCGTCCCCAAGCTCTGCAGGCTGGCACTATGTGAATCAACTGCTACAATGTGTTTGGGGCAAAAAAAAATACTATTTAGGATTTAAAAAAATCTACTTATTATCCTCACTCATGTGAAATAAAATCTTCAGAGAATATGGTGATAATGGGACAACTAATTTAACGAGTTGCTTTGGGAATTCAACGCAGAGGCACTGAAACACAATTTACCACTTGCTCCACCTACCTGACCTGCTGTTTAACAGTCCAAGGACTCAGTGAGTTCAACTGTACCATCATTATCACTTGATGCCAACAGTCTGCCTTGCCTTAGAGCTTAGCTGAACTTCTGCCACCACTCAGGGAAAAAAGACGGATGCAGATACTACACCACCATTGGAGATTCTGATGGGAAGCAGGTATAAATGGAGCTGGAGGCCTCAAAGGGTGAAGCTTGAGACACAAAAGGATGCCAGGCAATGAGGAGCATCTGCTCAGTGTTCTGTGCAATCAGCCCCTATGTTTTTCTCAATTTCTCTTCCTCTCAGCTTCATCTCATCTTGTCTCCTCCTGCTTCTAGAATTTAATTCAGATAGCTCTCATCTTCCTGATGTAAATCATTCTCTTAATTCTGAACCTTTCACAGTTCTTTCTCAATCATCTGTGTCATTTGTCTGAAGGTATTACTTTTTTTTCATTCTCTATCAAAAATGTCAGTTTCTGGGAAGCACTTTTTGCATATCATAAGAACCTGATTTCATGCTGGGCAGTAGTTGCATACACCTTTAATCCCAACACTTGGAAAATAGAGGCAGTCAGATTTCTGATTTGTTGGCCAGTCTAGTCTACAGAGGGAGTTCCAGAACAGCCAAGGCTACACAAAGAAACCCTGTCTCAAAAAAACAAAACAAAAACATGATTTCAGAATTGTCTAAAAAAAACAAAACAAAACAAAACAAAATAAAACAAAAACATGATTTTAGAATTTCAAAACATATGTAAATAGCTGATGCAATAAGATGGTCTACAATTCAGAGTTCTACTCTAATATGAGAGGTATAAACTGTAGACTCTCAGGAAGCTTGCCTGCTATGTGCAACAGCAAAAATCATACCCTGTCTCAACAAAATGTAAGGCCAAGATTGATGTGCATCATGACACACAGGCTTCCACACGTTCACACGCAAATATGCATGCACACACACAACAAAATTTAAATATTTATTACTTACTTTACATTTTCTTTTATGACTCCTTAACCATCTCTGTTCTTTCCAATAAAACATCAATACTTCTATGACCTGCAATTAAGGGTTTATAGACAAAATGTATTAACTTTGTAATATTAATCAAATATTAACCAAATAAGTGAATTTTAGAATATGAATGAAAATGAAATATCTACGACACATTTCCTCATTTCTATTTCTTTAGTTTGTCATTCTGACTACTGGAATTTACTTCTCTTTTATCGGTCAAAGATATTATTCAGAAAGTATTTCTATTCTCAAAAATTATATATGTTTATGTTTAAGCTTATTATTGTTTATATATTCATGTTTTCCTAAAAGAGCTCAAGTCATAAGCCCGTTCTACATCTAATGTTTGGAATCTGAGACTATGAAATTGGATTTAGCATCATGTCATCTAAATAGTCATCTGTAAACACTTAGTCATACTTTTACTAAAACTTTCTAAAATATTCATGAAATATGTGAATGCATGTGTAAAAGTTATATAGCTTATAATTTAACTTGAAAATGAGCATCATGTGATATTGTAAAAGTCTAGAATTATTCCTTTGAAAGAAATAGAGAAGAAAACTAGCAACTCCATGTTGACTATGTGCTTAGAATTTCAAATGAATAGAATAGCACCTAAAAGAGAAATGATAATGCAATGTGAAGAATATGTTACATTTTTATTGTTTTCCATAAAATCCTGTGTATGTGTATTTGTGTGTGTGTATGCGCGCGCGCGCATCTACTGTGAGTCTAAGTATAGTGCCTGTGAAAGCCAGAGGAGGGCATTGAATTCCCCACTCCCCTGCAGCCCATTCTGGAGTTATGGCAGTTGTGGGCCTATATATTTACGGGCAAGAACCAAAGCCCCCATTCTCTGTAAGTGTATGCTTTAAGCCACTGAGCCATCTCTCTATGCTTGATTGTGATGAGTCTCAACAAAAACTAATAAATTAGTAAGAAAGTCCAAAAATAAGCCAATACAACTCATCAAAACAGGTAGATTTTATTGTTTTCCTTTTATTTATTAGTGGTATTTTATTGTTTTGTTGCACTACTAGAGATATATTATGGAGGAATAGCAATCATAATGATGTTAGCCTTGAACTACACTAAGACACTATCAACACATAACAAGTATAATTTTGTATATTATAAATCTTTAAAAATTTTGCTGAGAAAGATATTGATCTCAAAAAATTGTATTACTTCAACGAAAGTTTTAACCAAATAATAATACTGACTTTTTCAAAAATAATTTATAAATTTGATGGAATCTAATAAATTTAAAGACTTTTTTCAAATAGTCCACAACATGTATGTGGCGATCAGAGGACAACTTGCAGAAATTTGTTCTCTCCTTTTACTACTCAGGTCTCAGTGTTTGACGCCAGAATATCAAGCTTCATGACAAGCGCCTTTACCTACTAAGCCATCTCACTGGCCCACAAATTTTTAATTATATAAAAATGTCTTACTGTCTGTTCTTTGTTACAGTGTGTGTTTATGAGCATGTGTATGTGTGCACACATGTATATGATTATTTAGAGTAAGATGGTGAAAACAATATGAGTACTTTTAAATTTATTTTATTCTTATTGTGTTTCTTCTTTTCTATATATGAACTTTTAACAACTCACAGGATATTCCCACAGATTGTCATAAAAGACAAAAATTAAAAATTCAAATTAAACTCTATTAGTAATATAAAAAAAACTAGAAACTCATGTAAATGTCCAAAATGGACAGGATTTAACAAATAGCTTACATTTAGGAAACTTTTATGTAATGAGAATCAAAGAACTGAAGTTGTACCTCAGGGATGGAGCAACAATGCCTAGAATCTTCCTTCCAATACTGGAGAGAGAGAGAGAGAGAGAGAGAGAGAGAGAGAGAGAGAGAGCTCAACAGTAATCAAAAAGACTTGGAAACTCTTAGAAATTATATTTTATAGAACTTATCTAACAAAAGCTGCTATATAAAGAAAATCTACACTGGGCAGTGGTGGTGCACACCTTTAATTCCAGCACTTGGGAGGCAGAGGCAGGTGGATTTCTGAGTTCGAGGCCAGGCTGGTCTACAGAATGAGTTCCAGGACAGTCAGAGCTACTCAGAGAAATCCTGTCTCAAAAAACCAAAAAAAAAAAAAAAATTAAAAAATTAAAAAATAAAGAAAATCTACATAGTGACGATTAAATGAAAAGTAGGCATCAGTAGTTGTGACCAAGCACACACTAGGACCAGAAAATGTGACATGCACAAATTACAAACACATAGAAAGCACCACAATAAAACAAAGATATTCAATGATTAACAAATCAATAGACATAAGAAATTCCCATTTACACATTCATTAGACAGAACATACCAAAGTTGCCATCAGGGATGCTGTTGAGTGTTTGCTTAGGAACACCAGAGCTACTATCTACATATGTCAGTGGACATCAGAATCTCCTAGAGAGGCTTGTAAAACACAAGTCAGATCACTGACTCCACAAAATACCTGTGACTCAGTTGGTATGAAGGACTTCCAAATCATGCTTTCTAACAAGTAGAGTGATGCTGAAGTTTGCTGCTCCAGAGAACAACACTGAGAACCATTGATCTACAGGCAACATTTTTAGATGACAATGCTAACAATAAATTGCCAGCTAGAGATTAAAGGATTACCCACAATAAATGGCTACCTTAATGCTCCTGGATACTTTGGTTTTTCTTTTAAATCTTTATTACAAATGTTTAGTTATTTTTAATTATGCATCTCTCTCTCTTTCTCTCTCTCTCTGCGTGTGTGTGTGTGTGTGTGTGTGTGTGTGTGTGTGTGTGTGTGTTTATGAATGATGCATGAGTGCAGATTCTGGCCAAAACCAGAAGAGAGCATAGATTGCCTAAATCTGGAGTTACCGGTGGTTTTGAGCTGCTCCACATGGGTATTGTGAACTAAATCTAGGTCCTCAGCAAAAGGAGTATGGACCCTTAACTGCTATACCATCTATTCAGCCCTTAAATTTATTTATTTATTCTCTCTGTGTGTGTGCATGCACACACATGTCATGGCACATGTATAGGGGTCAAAAAAACATCTTGAGGAAGTTGAGTCTCTCTTTATGCCATGTGGGTGCTAGAAATCAAAATCCAGTCATCAGTCATGGCAGAAAGAGTCTTTGCATACTGAATCATCTTACCAGTATAATACCTTGGGTTTTTGGGGGGGTTCTTTTGTTTTGATTTTGTTTGGGGTATTTTGAGGCAGAGTATCTATATTTAGCTCTAGTTGTTGAACTGTCTGTGTAGAACAGACCGTAAGTTCAAACTCACTAAAATCTGCAGACATCTGCCTTCCAAGTGCTGAGATTAAAGACATGTGCCAAGTGCCCAGCTAATAACTTACATTTTAATAAAATATATTAGAATTATTTGGCAGAATCTACTTGAGATGAATTTGTGCCATGTTTTCTCTCCTTTTGCATAATCCCAGCAGTCCTATGGAAAGAGAAAACCAAACAGGAGAAAGAAACTTTCTCCTCCTGGGATTCACAGAAGACTCTGAAATGCAGTCCTTCTTCTTTGGGTTACTTCTTTCTATGTACCTGGTCACCATCACAGGCAACTTGCTCATCATCCTGGCCATTATATCAGACTCCTACCTGCACATGCCCATGTACTTCTTTGTCTCCAACCTCTCCATAGCTGACATCAGCTTCACCTCCACCACCATCCCAAAGGCTCTTCAGAATATCCACACACAAAGCAAACTCATCTTTTTCACAGGCTGCATCACATAGATATTTTTTTTCATCATGTTTGGATGCCTGAACAATTTACTCCTAACAGTAATGGCCTATGACTGCTTTGTGGCCATCTGCCATCCCTTGCACTATGTGGTCATCATGAATTCTTGCTTCTGTGTGATGCTGACTCTTGGATCATGGATAGTCAGTGTCATGAGTTCCCTGTCTGAGACCTTGACTGTGTTAAGGCTATCCTTCTGTACAAGCATTGAAATTCCACACTTTTTTGTGACCTTCCTGAAGTCTTGAAGCTTGCCTGTTCTGACACCATTGTAATATATTGTATAACTATAGTCATAGCTGGCTTCCCATTCTCTGGGATTCTATTGTCATATTCTCAAATTTTCTCCTCAATCCTAAGAATTCCTTCAGCTGGGGGCAAGTACAAAGCCTTTTCTACCTGTGGGTCTCATCTCTTGGTGGTCTTCTTGTTCTATAGCAATGGTCTTGGGGTCTACCTTAGCTCTGCAGCCACATCATCTTTTAGAATGAGTCTAGTCACCTCATTGATGTATACCGTGGTCACTCCCATGCTGAACCCCTTCATCTATAGCCTGAGGAACAAGGACATGCAGAAGGCCTTGGGAAAACTCCTCAGAAAAATCATGCTTCGGCTGGGCGGTGGTGGCGCACACCTTTAATCCTAGCACTTGGGAGGCAGAGGCAGGTGGATTTCTGAGTTCAAGGCCAGCCTGGTCTACAGAGTGAGTTCCAGGACAGCCAAGGCTACACAGAGAAACCTTGTCTCAAAAAACCAAAAAAGAAAAAAGAAAAAAAGAAAAGAAAAAGGAAAAAAAGAAAAAAAGAAAAAAGAAAAATCATGCTTCTTGGTGATGGGACCATGGCAAAACTCCCATAAGAAGAAATCCAGTGAAATTAGGAAACATACACCCCATCATCTAATGCAGTGGCTACATTTTTTCCAAAATAATATTTGTGGTTTTTTATTTATTCTTTGAGAATTCCATGCATACATACAAATATGATCATATATGAAAGGTCTCAGAGTTTAAAAGAGACACTGGGACAAATTGTTAGAGTTAAATAGTTTATTAAAAGAGTTACTAACATCCTGGACAGACAGGCAAGAGAAAAAGAGCATGATTCTGAGAAGAACAGAAGCCCTAGCACCAGAGACAGTAGCTTTGATGAGTCATTATGGCCCATGTTGTAGATTCTAGGTCCTTTAATACAACTCCCTGAGAGACCTTCTGATGAAGGGTATGCTCAGAGCACAGTCTGCATCCAGGCTTTCTGATTCCTAGGCAGAAGACAGGGGAAAAGTTAAGGAGCAGGATGTGTGGCCACTAGTATCTCTTCTGATCTTAATTTTTCAGGTAAATTTTTACCGGGAAATCTGTTAGCTTGTAATTCATAGGAAATGCACTTAGTAGGATGTTTTCTAGCATCTGTGAGAGAAAAGAACTCCTTCAGGTATTGAGACCTTAAGCAACAATCTAGTATAGATTCTGTCACTATATTCCTGTAATATTCACACTCACACAAACTCACACACCTTTTATTATTCAAACTTTCCTCCAATCTCTCACCAATGTGACCTGTTCCCAGTATCATCTCCATTTCTTTTTTTTTTTCCTCAATAACCCACTAAGTCAAATTAGTGCTGCTAGTATGTGCACTAGTGTGGCACCATACATAGGAACATGGGCAACCTACCAGCAGTCACTTGCCTGAAGAAGAATGACTCTCTTGCCCCCAATAGCTAACAACTCCCCAAAGCTCCTCAGTAAGGAGTGAGTTTTCATGATTTATATTCCCCTTTACTCTGGAACACTAATGTAGAAATACAAGAATCAAGGGATGGGACAACAAGATTCCTCCAAAATTACCAACTTTGTAATGACAAATCCCAATGATAATGACTTTTATTAAATCTCAGACAAAACATTCAAGAATGATAATAAAATGTTTAGTAAATCAAAGAGGATGCTTAGGAACTCCCAAATTAATTTAGAGAGAACGTAAATAGAGCTAAGTGGCACAAGAAAACCAATACGGAATGTAAAGAAAAGCTTAATAAGGAGAAATTTGGAGGAAATGTAAATGGATGAAGCAAAACAAGAGAGTGAGAAATTGAAGACAAGGTAGAGTAATGAAGCCTTCACACTATAAAATTAAATAACAAAGTATGACCAAAACCTAAAGGATCTGAGAGACACCACTAAAGAACCAAATTTAGAGTAAGGTGAGTCGTGTGTGTGTGTGTGTGTGTGTGTGTGTGTGTGTGTGTGTGTACATATATGTGTGTACATATGTGTGTGCACTCATGTAAATGTGTAGAAGCCAGAAGTTAATGCCATCTTCCTCAGTCTATCTTTATATTATTTTTTGACACATGGTCTCTATCTCTATCTCTATCTCTGTCTCTATCTCTATCTCTATCTCTATCTCTATCTCTATCTCTATCTCTATCTCTATCTCTATCTCTTTCTCTTTCATTGAACCTGGATCTTGCTAATTTGTCTAAAGTGGCTGACTAGCCACTCTTGGATGTTCTTCTGTCTGTGTTTTCTCAATACTAGGATTATATGTCCATGCACCTAACTTTTTCACGTGAGTCCTATATATTGACCTCCCCTCCTCATGTTTTTGTGGCAAGAACTTTATAAGTTGAGACACTTCCACAGCCCTAGAAAAACAAATTTGTAAAAAAAAAAAATCATGGAATAGAATTAGGAGGAAAAGTTTGTGTTAAAAAAGTCATTGCTCCATATAAAAATATTAAATATACTAAGTACTCAAAAAAAAAAAAAAAGAAAATATATTATTGAAAGCAGGGACTAGTGGTTGTTGCAATTCCTGAGCACATCGCCATCCTGGGAGCCATGGTAGGACTTACCCATCTGGTAATATTACTTTAGGGGAAAAAAATCATTCAAAAGAACAATTCACTAAGCCTTGCTGTTCCTATTTTCTAAAAAAAAAAAAAGTAAACAATTCTCTTTTTTCATTGATTTATTTATTAACTCATTTTACATCCTTGTTGCAGCAACCCCTCCCTCCTCCCTCCTTCCTCCTCCGTCCTCTCCTCCAATTCCCACCCTCAGAAACCATCACCCCATTAGTAAACAATTCTTGAGTTGGGCATAAGTCCTAACTATATTTTCCTTATTTTTATACTCACAGTAAGTGTAATTCCCATACATTATCAAGGAAACTTTTTTCTGCAACAAACAGGGACCATTGCAGAAAACCACAGCCAACCAAAATGCAAAGTTGTGGAGACCAGTCCCAAATGATAAATCTGAGTGTCGGGTATCATTGTAAGAAAGGGGGCAGAAAGATTTTAAGAGCCAGAAGTTCAAGAAGTCTTCTGTAGGACTGTGTCTCATAGAAATGTCAACAAAGGTACACTTGTGAAGTCTTACCAACAAGGTTGTCTAAACATGACCTAAACAATGATGATAACAACAGACATGCTAATGTGGAAAGAAAGAAAGCTCACCAAGCCTCAACCATAGACAAAGAACTATAGGCAACTAAGGAATGCTGTAAGTAGGAGAAATAGTCTTTTGCAGGAAAAGGAACACCATTTGTTTATCTAATCCCAAATAATCATCCTTGAAAACATATATATACAATAAACAATATATTGACAGAACAGGTTGTATATATCTTGAGGACTATATGTGTGTGCACATTGCGTGTATGGGTGTGTGTGTGTGTGTGTGTGTGTGTGTGTGCGTGTGTGTAGATATGTGTGTGTATGTGTGTGTTGCTAGATAGGAATTGATCAAGATGACATGAAAACATAAGAAAAATATCAACCTCAACGAAAGTAGATCGTCCTTTACTATCATAGTGAAGAGCAGCTGTTTCCCTTAAGGAGGAAAGACCATGTACCAAGGCACAGAGGGCCTGGGGATTTTATAGGGCAGAAACAGGAACCTGTGGGTAGAAAGTTCATGCCAACCATAGATATGTTCCCCTTCAGTCTCAAACTTGTAAGTACCAATTGGTTGGTATGTTGACCTTGCTAGAAGTCTACAGATATCCTCACATGTTAACTTTTTTGTCTGGAGATACTCAGCTCACCTGAGGCTTTTAGGACATTAACCCTCCATGTATAATAACAATTAAAGAAAAAGAGGCCATGAATTTGAAAGAGAGAATAGGCTGATACTTGGAAGTGTTTAAAGGAAGGAAAGAGAAGAGGCAAATGGTATAATTATAATATAATCTCAATATAGAGAAAGAATTTAAAAATAAGATTACTTATAATCATGGATGACTCATACGAGTCATCAACTGACACTCTAATGTACTGTGTTACGAAGCATGTATGTATGTATGTATGTATGTATGTATGTATGTATTTTCTGAATTAACAAATTCTCTAGCAATGTAGGGTTGTGAAGGAGTCTTGGTTTTGGTCAAAGTGCTGGCTGGAAAGCCTGGAGGCCCAACAGGTGTCCACTGCCTGTAAGGGACGGGCATCTATTCCACCGTGCTCCCAGAATCCAGGCTTCTAACACATGGCATGGAACTCCATTGGCCTACACTGTTCAGTCACATTCAGAGCAAAGCAGCCCCACACAAAGATCCCAGGTAGAGGGCATGATTACAGCCCTCAGGCCCTAGAGAGATTTAAATACTAATGAGATGTCTGGAGGCCAGAAGGTGGAGCCAATTAAGCATTCTTCCCCAGCCCCTCCCCTCTTCTCCCTCCCTATTTAACTCAGATCTGCCCTGAGTTTCATGGATATGCACATCCAGATTCAACCATCATCCATCATGCCAATAAAGCCGTTTTGGAAACCCAAGGACTTTCTAGTGTCATTGGAGCAGCACCATGAAAAACCGTGGAGAAGGCCTTTAATGCGCCCCTGAAGCCACAGCCGCAGTGCCTAACTTCCTGCCTGGAGGAACTTTCAGTATTCCCAGCCAACTACCCACATAGCAACAGATTTTATAGATTGCAATAAAATTGTTTTTAATATTAATAAAATAGTGTCCTGTGATGAATGTGTTCCTGACCCCTCTTGCACAATTCTTGAAGCTAAACTGAAACTCAGGCAAGGAAGCTTGGAGAGTCATTCTTAAGGGTGTGGCCACTGATCTGTTTCTCATGCTCCAGTGCATTGACCTGCATCCCTATACATATGTACAGCACTATTTGGCCATACCCTAAAGAGTGACAACCCAGCCAGATAGTCCAGATAGTGGGAAGGGGATCCAAAGGCACTTAGGTAAACCCAGGCAAGGAATAATCCATAAAACACACCACCATTGAAGTTCCTGCTGTGCAACTGCTTAGGATGAATCAGAGCTCACAATGAGTGAGCCTTGAGGTCCAAGCAGAGCCTTGTGATGAGGAGCATCTGTTCACTTGAAATGATCATGCAACTCAATATCCTCTCACACTGTACAGCCTACATGTCTCCCAGGAGATCTGCCTTAACCAAGGCCACAGTCCTGGTTTGCACCTCAATCTGCAACTGAGGCAAATCCTGACCCTGGAACCCAAAACCTGCCTGTCTCCCAGAAGGTTAGTCCTAGCCAGGAACATAGGAGGTCTCACCTAACCAGGGACACAGGAGATATATTCTAACCATAGACACACACAAGGTGCCTTCTAACCAGAGAAAGAACTGCCTGCATCAAAGAAAAGTTGCTCTAACCCAGGTCACAGAGCTCTACCTGACTTCGAGGAGGCCGGCTGCAGTCAGAGATACACAAACAAGTTAACAACATCAAAGATAAACAGATGGCAAGAAGCAAGCACAAGAACATAAGCTGCAGAACCCAATGCAATTTGGCACCATCAGAACCCAGTTCTCCCATCACAGCAAGCCCTGGATAGCCAACACATGTAAAGAGCAAGATTCTGACGTAAAAGCCTATCTCATGAAGTCATCTTCATGAAGCCTTTAAGAAGGATATAAATAACTCCCTTAAGGAAATAGAGGAAAACAGGCAAATGGATAGAAGCCCTTAAAGAGGAAAACAAATAAATATCTTAAGAAATACAATCAAGCAGGTGAAGGATTTGAACAAAACAGTCAAAGACATAAAAACAGAAATAGAAACAATAAATAAAATACAAATGGAGGCAACCTTGGAGATGGACAGCTTAGGAGCTACAGATGCAAGTATCACCAACAGAATATGGGAAATACAAGAGAGAACCTCAGGCATAGAAGATACCTTAAAAGATAGTGACACATTAGACAAAGAAAATACAAAGTGTAACCCAAAATATCCATGATATATAGATGATAGAGATAGAGATAGAGATAGAGATAGAGATAGAGATAGAGATAGAGATAGAGATAGAGATAGAGATAGAGATAGATAGATATAGATGATATAGATACAGATGATATAGATATAGATTAGATAGATATAGATATAGATATATAGATATAGATATAGATAGATGATATAGATGATATAGATATAGATATAGATATAGATATAGATATAGATATAGATATAGATATAGATAAGATATAGATATAGATATAGATATAGATATAGATATAGATATAGATATAGATATAGATATAGATATAGATAAATAGATATAAATATATCATATATATCATATATAGATATATCATATATAGATATACATTATATATGATATAATCATATCTATCTATCATATATAACAGGACCCTGGGATAAGGTCACGACCCTGAGATAAGGTTCAGGTTACGAGTTCCGAGAGGGAATTCATGGGTAGTGGAAGCAGTGAGGCAAACATGTGGGCACACTGCAGGCCACAGTTCCCTGGGGTATGCACCTTCTATTTGAAGGTGGTCTTTGGCCACCGCTGCCTGGGATGGTATTTGTTGCACTCTTGTGGCAGTGTGTCCGTGTCTAATTCTGTTTGTGTTGTTCATCGCTGGTGGTGTTAGAAATCTGTTAGATTTGGTCCAGCGTGGGCTGTCCAAGTCGTCTAACTCTGTTAGATTTGGTCCAGTTTAGACTGGCCACATTGTCTGGTTATTGGAGCCTTCCACCGGCAGTCTTTCTACGTCCTGATTGTGTAACCTAGTCTCTGCGCCTGTGACAGGGATGAGAACCGTCTGTATCACCTGGTTTATGCACCACTCGTGACAGGGTTGAGCTGTCTGTGTTGTTTTTCTCTGTTTTCTTGGCAAACTGCCTGTGTGTTGGTTGTCGTTCTTTGTGTTCTTGGACTTTGACTGACGTTATTTTGGACTGAATCTACTATATTACCTACCATGGGACAAACACTTTCCACCCCATTATCTTTGACTCTCAACCACTGGACTGAAGTTAAGGTTAGAGCTCATAATTTGTCAGTAGGAGTGAAGAAACAGATGGCAGACATTGTGTACCTCAGAATGGCCATCTCTTCAGACAGGACGGCCGCCAGAGGGATGCTTCTTTCTAGGGAAAGTTAGACAGGTTAAAATGAGAGTTTTGCAGAGGGGTCCCAGCGGACATCCAGAGCAGATCCCTTATATAACTGTCTGAGAAAACTTGGTTCTCTCTCCCCACCCCCCGCCACCGTGGTTCACCCATTTGTTTCACTTCCAGACCCACTGAAGACCAATGTGTTTGCACTGAAGGATGGTGATGAGGAGAGGAGAGCCTCATGTCCCATGGAAGAAAAGAAGATCTTACCTACCTCAGATGCTGACCACCTCTTATTATATCCCCCTCCTCCTTACCCTCCAATGCACTCCCCAACGGCGGCCCCAGCTGCAGCTCCGGGAGCACAGGGAGCTGTGGCTCTGGCAGCACAGAGGACCACAGCTTCAACGGAACCCTCACCACCCCCCCCCCCAGAAGGGGACCAGGAGGTTCTGGCTGCCAGGACTCGGAGCAGGTGAGCGGTGACCCCTGAGACCACTGTCCTGCCTCTGCAGGCCTATGGGCCCTGATGATTGGAGCAACCAGCTTTTCTAGTATTGGCCCTTTTCATCTGAGAATCTCTATAACTGGAAGACTTATAACTCTTCTTTTTCTGAAAATCCCAGACTCTGATCAACCTGATTGACTCTTTTTTTTTTCACATCAGCCCACTTGGGATGATTGTCAGCAGCTCTTACAAACATTCTTTACTACTGAGGAGATGTAGCATGTCATCTTGGAAGCCAGGAAAAATGTTCCTGGGACAGATGGAAGACCCATTCTCCTACAGAACGAGATACACGTAGCCTTCCCCCTGACCAGACCAGATTGGGATTTCAACATGCCAGGCAGTAGAGAGCACTTAAAAGTCTATCGCCAGGCTCTAATGGCAGGTCTCTAAGGGGCTGCACGGTGTCCCACTAATTTGGCTAAGGTAAAAGAAATGGTCCAAGGGCCTACCGAATCCTTCTCAGCCTTTCTAGAATGGTTGATGGAGGCATTCCACTGGTTCACGCACTATGACCCTGAGTCTGCTAAGCATAAAGCAACAGTGGCAATAGCCTTCATTGACCAATCTGTCAGTGATATTAGGAAAAAGCTACAGAAGCTGGATGGATTACAGGACAAGTCTTTGGAGGATCTGGTACAGGTAGCTGATAAGGTATTCTATAGTAGAGAGACTGAGGAAGAGAAGGAAGAGAGGAAGCAGAAAGAGCAGGAAGCTAGAGAACTAGAGAAAGAAAAAAAGACAGGAAAAGAACTTGACTAGAATTTTGGCCACAGTAGTCAGAGAGAGCCGAGGGCCAGGTGAGAAAGTACCAGGCAACCGAAGGAGGCCTTTAGAAAAGGATCAGTGTGCCCATTGCAGAGAAAAAGGGTACTGGGCAAGAGACTGCCTGAAGAAAAGGGGGGATAGACCCTGCTGAGCTCGAGAGGAAGCCCCAGACCACAAAATACTGGCCCTGGGCAAAGAAAGTGACTAGGGAGGATGGGGCTCAGACCCCCTCCCCGAGCCCAGGGTAACCCTGAGAGTGGAGGGGAAGCCCACCCAGTTCCTGGTGGATACCAGGGCCCAAAATTTGGTCATTTTGCAAACCATGGGCCCATTGTCTGGCAAGAGGTCGTGGGTCCAGGGAGCTACTGGCAATAAACAATATTCATGGACCACTCAAAGGACAGTGGATCTCGGCGTGGGTCTGGTGTCCCACTCATTCTTAGTCATTCCAGAATGCCTCTACCCTCTCCTGGGCAGGGATGTGCTTGCAAATATTGGAGCCCAGATTCACTTTCTTCCAAAGGGCCCCCAAGTAAAAGACAGACAAGGAAATGTGTTACATGTGTTGACTGTAAAACTCGAGGATGAATATCACCTCTTTGATCACACAAAAGAGAATCCTGAGATATGGACTGGTGGCTGAACCAGTTTCCACAAGCATGGGCAGAAACCACAGGCATGGGTGAGGCTAAGAACCAGCCAGCGGTCCAAGGAAGCCCAAGATGGAATTAAACCTCATATCCTCAGACTGCTAGATTTGAGGATACTTCAAAGGTGTCAGTCAGCATGGAACACACCCCTGCTTCCAGTATGAAAACCAGGTACCAACAACTACCAACCGGTGTAAGATCTCCATGAGGTAAACAAATGGGTGATGGACTTACATCCCACAGTACCGACCCCATATAATTCGTTGAGCTCTCTTCCCCCAGGAAGAACTTGGTACACTGTACTGGATCTTAAAGATGCCTTCTTTTGGCTGAAGATTTGATGCTCCAACGTTCGGTAGTATAGGGGCTGTCCAGATGTTCAGCGGTCTCTATAAATTGGCTAAGTTTTAGAAGCTATGCTTAGTGCTTCCCATAACTTCAGTTAACTCAGTCATTCTGGATTTCTGACAGGGTTGAAGACCTATAGTCTCATAGCCAATCCTGGCTATTTACTTTGAGAGAAAAGATTTGAGTGGAGGGTTCTCAGCTGACATTCATTCTAAAGCCAAGAAAAAAGCCAGGTTCAAAACTAAGTGTTTTAGTCAAGAGAGACGACAGAGGTTCTGGTTAGTCAACAAAATGATGGACTGGGTATTAAGACTATCTTGTACCTCACTGGTACAAATAGGAATAATTATGCTCTAATTGTATTTTGAGACAAAAGTTTTATTTTAACAGGAAGGGTGATATGTAGGAGAAGCTAAGGGGGGAAGGAGCACCGAGAGGAAGAGATGGAATAAGGAGAGAAGATGAAGTAGAGGAGAAGCTAGGTAATAAGAGAGAGAAAGAGAGAGGGGGCATGGAGGCAGATGTTCACGTGTCTCCACCAGTCAAAGATAGTTTATATATCTAGGTTGGGTATTGGGTTACACTTCTGATTGAGCATTACCATACTTAGAAAGCCTTCGATTAACATTTTTAAAAAATTGTATAAAAGCAAAAAGGAAAAGGGGGCATAGGATAGGAGATTTCTAGGGAGGGGAAATGGGGAAAGGGGATGGCATCTGAAATGTAAATAAAATATCCAATAAAAAGAAAAGATGCCTTCTTTTGTCTCCAACTGAGCCCGAGAAGCCAACCTATCTTCACTTTCAAATGGAAGGACCTGGAATCAGGAATATCTGGACAATTAACATGGACTCGGCTTCCACAGGGATTCAAGAACTCCCCTACCATCTTTGATGAAGCTCTACACCAGTCTCACCCCGTTCAGAGCAGAGAACCCCCAGGTAACCCTTCTTCAATTTGTAGATGACATTCTCCTGGCTGCCCCTAGCAGAGACACATGCCTTGATAGAACCCATCAATTACTAACTGAACTGGAAAAAATAGGTTACAGAGCCTCTGCTAAGAAGACCCAGAACTGCAGAAAACAGGTCAGTTACTTGGGGTATCTGCTCAGAGATGGAAAGTGATGGCTGTCAGAATCAAGAAAAGAGACTGTGTTTCACATCCCCCCTTCCTCAAATGCCAAACAAGTAAGAGAATTCCTGGAGACTGGAATTCTGGAATTCCTGGGTTCTGTCAATTATGGATCCCAGGATTTTCAGAGATGGCAGTGCCCCTTCTATCCATTAACTAAAAGTCACAGGCCATTTGAGTGGGGAGAGAAAGAACAGGTTGCTTTTGACACCATCAAGACGGCTCTTATGTCAACCCTGCCCTGGGACTTCCTGATGTGTCCAAGCCTTTCCACCTGTACATAGCTGAGAATGGAGGGGTAGCAAAGGGAGTCCTAATGCAGAAGATAGGGTCCTGGAAAAGACCAGTGGCATACCTCTCAAAGAAACTAGACTCTGTAGCAGCTGGGTGGCCCTCCTGCCTGCGAATTAAGGCAGCAGTGTCAACCCTAGTCAAAGACACTGACAAGTTGACCCGGAGGCAGGATTTGGGGGTGACTGCTCCTTAAGCATTGGACAGCATGATCTGCCAGCCACCCCCCCCAACCATTGGCTCACTAATTCCTGGATGACTCACTACCAGAGTTTGCTACTAAATTCAGACAGGATCACTTTCACCCTGTCCACTGGGCTGAACCCAGCACCAACCCATGACTGCTTTTCTCTTAGAGTATTTACACAGCCAGTTACTGCATTACCTTGTATAATGCATTTTAGCTGTAATAGAGGTACTTACTTGTACATAGTATACAAAACAATGAACTATGCATGGCTGGCTACTATAGTGTTTATGCAAAAATCAAAAGAACGTGTCTTAACTCAAACGTCACATATAACGTGCATTTAGTGTTTTCAGCTTTCTGATGTCTTTAATTCGAGAACTACAAATGCTTTTCTCTTTGTGTATTTATACAGCCGGTTATTGTATTGCCTTGTATAATGTGTTTTAGCTGTAATAGAACTCTATGTACTTACTTCTATACTATACTATACTATACAAAACCATGAAATATGCATGGCCAGCTAGTACAACGTTTATGCGAAAATCAAACAAACTTGTCTTAACTCAAACATCACATATAAACTACAAGTGCTTGTGGAGGCACATGGCTGGTGAAAGGACTTGAGTGATCAGCCCCTGGCAGATGCTGAGGTAACCTGGTATACTGATGGTAGTGGCTACCTCGAAATGGGAAAAGGAAGGCTGGGGCCGCAGTGGTGGATGGACAAAAAGTAACATGGGCACAAGCACTACCGGAAGGTACCTCTGCCCAGAGAGCTGAACTGATAGTGCTGACAAAAGCCTTAGAATTGGGAAAAGATAAGAAGATTAATATTTACACAGATAGTAGATATGCCTTCACTACGGCCCACATCCATGGGGCTATCTACCAGCAGCGAGACCTCCACACATCAGCTGGAAAAGAAATTAAGAATAAGACTGAGATTTTAGAGCTACTTGGGGCACTACACCTGCCCTCTAAAGTGAGCATCATCCACTGCCCTGGACACCAAAAAGAGACCTCAGTGGTCACAAAGGGAAATAACATGGCTGACAGAGAAGCAAGGAGGGTAGCGAGTGAAACAGTTTTTGCCATGGCTGTGACAGGAAGTAAAGCTGAACCCACACCTCCATTTCTATATACAGCCCAAGATTTAGCCTTAATGACTAAAGTCAAAAAGGAGTTTGATAAAGACCTGAGAGTGTGAAAAAAACCCAGCTGGAAAAATAATTCTGCCCCAGAAAGATGCAGAGGAGATGGTGAAGCAGATGCACCAGTGGACCCACCTAGGAGTTAAGAAACTTGTGGCTACCATGTTAAACACCAAGTTCCATGTACTTGGACTTACACGGCTGGCTGAGGATGTTGTGCATGCATGTGTACCCTGTCAAAAGGTAGATGCCTGCCGAACCAAAGCCAAATCCGGCAAACGCCTTCAAGGTGACAAACTGGGAACCTATTGGGAAGTGGATTTCACAGAGATCAAGCCCACCAGGTGTGGTAATAAGTACCTCCTAGTATTTGTAGACACCTTCTCTGGCTGCTTAGAGGCTCTTCCAACAAAGAAAGAGACAGCAATGTTGGTGGTGAAAAAGATCCTAAAAGAAATCTTTCCATGTTTGGGGTACCTAAGGTCATTGGCTCAGACAGTGGGCCTGCCTTCATTACCCAAGTAAGTCAGGGAGTGGCCAAGTACCTGGGGATTGATTGGAAAATTCATTGCATTTACAGACCCCAAAACTCAGGTCAGGTAGAAAGAATGATTAAAAATTTAAAAGAGACCTTGACTAAATTGTCCATGGGACTGGCGGTACAGACTAGGTGGTGCTCCTTCCACTGGCTCTTTTTAGGGTTAGAAACACCCCTTCAAGTTTTAACCTAATGCCTTTTGAGATTCTGTAGCCACCAGCAGCTACGGGAACCAGGTTCACCTGAGAGGAAAGCTGGGAATGAAAGGGGAATGGAGGGCAAGAGAAGCATGGGGCCAAGACATCGTATTCTGATCAAGGCCCGAAGTTTAATATTTTGCTTTCACATATAAAGGGGAAGCCACACACCCCCAGAGTCTCTTCTTGTTTCAGTCCAGCGGCTGGGTGAAGGGATAGAAGCCCGAAGGTGTCAAGGCTAGCTCAGCAGGCGGTCCATTCTTCTTAGCTCAGTAGCAGACTGCAGGGCGCCAAGGCTGGCAATGCAATGCCTCCCAGGGCCTATTGGTTTGGTCTACTGTGGTAAATGGCTCGCAGGCCTGCTCAAGGCTGTAGGGAAAGTGCACAAGATTCTGTATGGGGCACCCGCTCCTCTGACCACCTTAGGAGAAGTGACTGGACTTCCTTGTCATAGTAACAGTGATTTGTATGCTAGGTTAAAAGGACTTCAGGTGGTGCAGAAAGAAGTGTGGACCCTGCTGCCCCATGCCTATGAACCAGGGACCCCAGAAACATCCTACAGTTCCCAGGTTGGAGACACAGTCTACATCTGGTGGCACCAAGCCCAGACTCCAGAACTGTGCTGGAAGGGACCATTTCTGGTGTTGCTGACAACTCCCACTGCTGTAAAGGTTGATGGAATATCGGCTTGGATTTATGCTTCTCATGTGAAACCAGCTTCGGAGGGACCATCGCCCAGTTGGACAGTCTGGTGCACTCAAAACCCACTCAAGATAAGGATCCAGAGACAGACTGAAGCTGACTAACATGATTCTACCTGAGGTGCTCATGGTCTGGACTGTGATCTCACTCCTCTTGGGAAGGCCTGGATTAGCCCTTGAGGGTAACCCTCATGTCCCCCAAAAGTTGACTTGGGAGGTCCTCTCACAAACTGGAGATGTTGTTTGGTCAATTTCAAAGACAGCACCCCCCATACCTGGTGGTCTCCACTCACTCCAGATGTCTGCCAGTTGGCTGCAGGATTACCAATATGGGATATCCCTGGCTAATATGCATCTGGGAGAAAAGACCCTGGAAGGCATGGGCTAACTGAATGTAGTGGGGAAAAAAACATGCTCTCCCAAACCTTGTGAAAAGGGGGGCGGGGACTGAGGGGTTTGGGTATAGTCATCCCCACCATAGAGCCAAACTAGGACAGATCCCCATCTATGTCTGTCCCCATGACAAGTTAACAAGAGCAATGGAGCACACCTGTGGAGGAATAGGAGCGTTCTATTGTAAGAGTTGGGGCTGTGAAACATCAGGAGACACATGGTGGAACCCTAACTGACCAATGTCATCCATGCAGCTACCTAAGAGGGTCTAACTAAAGATCAATGTACTGGCCGGGTCAGTGCTGTCCCCAACTCCTGGGCTGGCAATGCCTTGCCTCTAGATTTAAGGAGGTGGACAGGAGAAGGCCCCTGCACTGTCTTCATGTGCAATCCATTGTCCATCCAATTTACTAAACCTGGAAAAGTTTGCCATGAGATGGTTACAGGGAAGGACATGGGGACTCAGGCTGTATCGTTCAGGGTATGATTATGGACTCACTTTCACTATTAGATTAAAGATTGAAGCCCCAGATTACTCCACAATAGGATCCAATCTAGTCCTATTGCCACCTTCTAATAGTAAGAGAACAGGCCCACCCTCAAATAACCACCAGATTCCCCCGACCCACGGCACTTCTCACTCAGAAAGCCGTTATTAGATGAGACCCAGGCAAATTTGGATGGGTCAGAACTCAGGCTGGTCCAGATGGTAGAGTGGGCTTTTGAGGTGTTAAATTCTACTAACTCAGAGGCCACTCAGGCTTGCTGGCTTTGTTATGATGTAGCCCCTCCTTACTATGAGACTGTGGGACTCATAGGTAACTACTCAACCTCTAACTCGCCTTCAAGCTGCTGCTGGACCTCATGAGTGCTAAGATCATGCTAACAATGGTTTCTGGACAGGGACTCTGCCTGGGAAAGGTCCCACACACTCACTCTTGCCTGTACAATGCCATCATTCATTCGTTTAGCACAAGAAGACAGTATCAGTTACTTATTTCCCCCAAAAAAATGGTTAGTAGGCATGTGGAACAGAACGTACCCCCTGTGTTAATTCCAAGGTACTGAACCAGAACCAAGACTTCTGTGTCATGGTCCAGCTAGTTCCTAGGCTAATATACCATGCTGAAAATGATCTCCTAGATGCCTGGAAAGGAGGACTCCTTAGGCCCAAGAGAGAACCTGTTAGCATGACTTTCACAGTCCTTTTGGGCTTGGGGGTAGCTTCAGGAGTAGCTACCAGGGGAACAGCCCTAGCTCTACAGCCTGAGTATTACCAGGGACTTAGAGAGGCTATTGATGTAGATATTCAGGCTGTGGAAGATTCAATCTCTAAATTACAGGACTCTTTGGCTTCTCTTTCTGAGGTAATCATGCAGAACAGAAGGGGATTAGATCTCCTTTTTCTCCAACAAGGCAGGTTGTGTGCAGCCTTGAAAGAAGAACATTGTTTTTATATAGATTATTCAGAAATAATCAAAGATTCCATGGCCAAGGTCCAAGAGAGGCTAGCTAAGAGGCAGAAAGAAAGAGAACAGAATCTAGGATGGTTCGAGTCATGGTTCAATAAATCTTTCTGGTTTACTACCTTGGTCTCTGCCATAATGGGACCCCTTATAATCTTGCTTCTATTGTTCATCTTTGGCCCCTGCATCTTTAATGGCCTGGTTAGATTTGTTAACGATCGCATTAGTACTGTACAAGTGCAAATGCTTAGACAACAATATCATGCTGTACACCAAGATGACAGCTTGTGATTCCAGGATTGGAATCACCCACAAGAAAAAGGGGGGATTGTAAGAACTAAATGTGAGATATTCAGGTCTCAATTTGAACTTAGAATTCACTGCCCTGATGCATTCCGGGAGGAGTACATTATTCCCGAGTCAGAGGACACTTGCTGGATTAACATTCAGAGGAGGAAAGGAGAGGCTGATTAACATTTCTCAGACCACAGGGAAGGGAACCCACCTGCAGGTGGGGAAGTCCCAGAGCACAGAGACACATTCCAGGAATGTAAATGTGGGCAAACAGAAGACACTCATTGTCATAAAAGTAATGTGCAAATCTTAGTCACCTAACCTAAGAAGGTCCGCCTTTGTGGTCCTTTGTGGTTGCCCTCATAAGCTCTGTATAAGAACTGCTCCCAGCTTTTGTTCGGGGTTCTCTTGCCTGCATGCCAGAGAGCCCAGGTGCACCAGAATCATTAAACCTCATGTTGTTGCAGCGAATCCTCTGTCCATGTGTGATTCTAGGCGAGCACGTCCCCTGTTTTGGATCCAACGCACCCACTCATACACTTGCCCACTCACTCACTTGTTCACTCACCCACCCACCCACTCACTCACTCCCACCTCCCACCCTCGCATTCCCCCACACTGGGGCATCCAGCCTTCATGGGACCAAGGGCCTCCTCTCCCACCAATGCCTGACAAGGCCATACTCCACTACATATACAGCTGAAGCCATGGGTCTCTCCATGTGTGTTCCCAGGCTAGTGGTTTAGACCCTGGGAGCTCTGGTTTGTTGGTATTTTTGCTCTCCCCATAGGGCCGAAAACCCCTTCAGCTCCTTCAATTCTCTGTGTAACTCCTCCATTGGGGACCCTGTGATCAGACTCTGTATATGTCAGGCTCTGGCAGAGCCTCTCAGAAGAAAGCTACATCAGGCTCCTGTCAGCATGCACTTCCTGGCATCCACATCAGTGTGTGCATTCGGTGACTGCACATGGGATGGATACCCAGGTGGGACAGTCTCAGGATAGCCCCTCCTCAACAGTTTCTTATTCAACCCTCATGGCCATTTTTCTAAGCTAATGCAAAAAACTTTATTCTCCCACATTAGAAATTCCAGACACTCTAAATAGTTTCTTTTATATTTCTTATCATGAATCTTTAGTACTCTGCCCTTTCCCTATCAGTGTATCCATCTTTCTACAATTTATATCTTAGTATTTTTAAATTAAAAATTGAACCTTTATCATGCAAATGCTTCCTGCACTCTTCTTCTCCATATGGCATTTTTTTGTTTGGAGTTTTTCTATTTGTAGTTTCAATTGTCAATGGTTTCTGCTCTTGCTTCTACCAATAAATTTATGACACAAAGAAATTTATTCAAGTTTCACTTCTGGAGCTGTGATAAAATGCCCTGACACAGTCAATGGAGGGAGAAGAGTTTGTTCTGCTTACAATGTTAAGTTAGTCTGTAAGAAATAAATTATAATGGTCCATTTTCATTATGAGATGCTGTGATGGTTGCTTTTAATGTTAACTGTCACAAATTTGAATCACATGATTATGATTAGGGAGCCTCACCTGAAGAGTTCACCTGATTGCCTTAACTGATATAGAAAATCACACTCTCTTGCCATCAAGTTGAATTACCCTGTTGCCAAGATCATTTCTTTCCTGATATTCAAACCAAGCTTCCATTGTTGACTGAAGGCTTGTGGTTCTGCAAGAACTTTCCAGGTTGGGCTGCTAGACTGGAACTGCTGGGGCTGAGTATAATTAAACATCTCTTTACCCTCCTTAAATGAAGTAAAAACAAGCGAAAGAAAGCTGATAAGCTGACTTTTATGGGTTTTTACATTTTTATTGAGTCTTCCAAATCTCACTTTAAGGTAAAGACTCTATTTTAAAGATTTACTTCTTTTATTATTTTATGTGTATGGGTGGTTTTTTTTTTTTTTTTTTTTTTTTTTTTTTTTTTTTTTTTTTTTTTTTCACATATGTCTGTGTACCACATGAGTGCCTGGGGCTCATGGAGGTAGAAGAGACATCTGATCCCACGGGACTGTAGTTATAGACAATTGTGAGCAGTCATGTTGGTTCTTGGAATCAAACCCTTGTCCTCTGAAAGAACAAATTCTCTTAACCATTGAGTCATCTTTCCAGTTTCTAAAGGTCCTCTTTTGATTTAGTTCCTTTGAAACATTTCATATAAATCAAAACCAAGTGTTGGGTACCACATGTATTCAGTACCTACCTGCCACATTAGTGTCTACTACACACAAATGCAAAAATGTTGTTACTTAAGGACTCATTAACCAAGCCAATCAAAATTGGGGGAGAGGGGTAATGGTTGTGGTGGTGGTGATGACAGTGGTGGGGGGTGATAGTGGTGGTGATGGTGGTGGTGATGGCAGTGATGATGATGGTGGTGGTGATAGCGGTGGGGGCGTGTTATGTGGGTATGGGTTCTAGCACATGTGAAAACTATAACTTAATGTTGGGTGTCTCTTATTGATATCCATCTTATTTTTGAGAGTGTCTTTCAACCAAATCTGGAGCTCACTGATTTCCTACACTGGCAGGCCAATGAACTCCAGGGATCTGCCTGTCTCCACCTGAATTTCCCACCATCCACCCTGGAGTTACTCTTTTTGTCTTTTTAAAGTGGGTGGTGGACATCCAAATTCAAATCTTCATGGCAAGCCCACTGAACCAATATTTCAACCCACTTTTGACTTTATTTTTTTGCTTGAGTTATGAAAATTCTGGGCTTACACCTCATCATTTCTTGACCTGAGTTGCTCCTCAGTTAAATTTGATCTTGAAACTGTGGTCTCAGAGTTGAGGGAGGGGAAGCACTGCCTTATCAAACTTGAGCATTTTACTGTGATGTGGTCCACTGACTGCAGGTGACCTTGGCTCTGAGGAGGATTAGAGTTGTAGCCTTTCCTTGTATCTTCCGTGGTATTACCAGCATCCCAAGAAGCAGGTTCTTGCAGATTGTGTCACCAATACAAAATATCCACTGGTCCCATGGGGTTGTTTATATACAAAATAATTTAAACTGATCTTAGAATATATTCATTGTCGACTTCTGTGTCCAGAATCTGGTGACAATTTGTGGAAACCTTTGAAATGTGGCACCTAGAAGGAAATGGGTCACTGGTGGAAAGGACTTGAGGTTTATAATTTTACCCTGGCTCTGGCCCAAGATCTCTACTCTCCAGTCATATCCTGAGCTGGAAGTAAGCTATGCATCATGCCTCCATGACTATATACCCTGAGCCATGAGTCAAAATACATTCTTCTTCCCATATTACTTCTGTCAATTATTTTGTTACAGTAAAGAGAAAAGTATCTAACACAGATGAGTTTCATTATGACATTTTTATTTAATTTGTTAGTGTGGTGGGTGTATTTGTGTTCTTTCCTCTGTGGGTGTCAGGGTGTGTGTGAGAGAGAATGTAAGGATATGCACATCCACATGTACATAGCTCACATATATGTATGCCACAGGATGCATATGAAAATCAGAAGACAATTCTCAGGAGTCAATTCTCTCCTGCCATCTTGTAGGATCCAGGGACCAACTCAGGCCAAGAGCATCTACCTGCTGAGTCATCTCACTAGCCCTCATTATGACATTTCAATAAAGTCCTTTAGTTTACTTGCTTTGTCATAGGATGGACATACTACATGCTCAACCAGTGTGTGTAGCAAGTGGCTTACAAAGTGAACAATGCAAATCAACAATATTTATATCCTTAAAGAGATGTCTGTTAGAGAATATGACCTCAGAAAGACAGTATGGGGTTTGTATTATACTCATGACTGTCAAATAAAATGCTACTAAATATTTTTCCAGGATAAAAGTAGACAATACCAGACATCAGTCTAGATATTCTCTCTTATCATAAAAACAAAATTCATATCAATCTGTTTAAGGGCAGTACTCAAGAACTTAGGGTCTTTTAACTTTTCTTCATCATATCCTTCATTATGACTCTTATCTGGGATCAAAAAATGGCTTTTTCTGATACTACTCCATTTATAACAACTACATTCCAAGAAGTTGAATGTGGAAAATACCATATATAGTCCTACCACAGAGCCTTACCATTTGTTGACACATATTGTTTCCAAAGGATCTGCATCTTTTTACTTAAGGAGTTATTCTGGTAGCTACCATCTGCTCTGCTGATGTATCCATGTTATTAGTGCCATAGAAATCAGTCCTAAACCAAATGAGCAGGAATTGGTAAGTAATTGGCTCATTCAATGAGTGAGATAATTCTGAAAGATATATGGCACCGACTCCCAGCATTGCTCTGCAGAAACCTTGGATGACCATATTTCTTCCTGGTTTAGTAGCTTTATTCTTCTCTGGCAAAGAATATCTGTAATCCTAGAACTCGGGGATCTAAAGACCACCTTGTGTATATATCTCAAAAGTAAAAAAGAATTATTTTGAAACAGCATGACCTTTATGACTGCTTTCTCTTCCTGTCTCAGATTTCTACTTCCCAGGACCACTGACATGTTTTTCTTAACTACACTTATTGAGCCACTTACTGAGTTTATTGGTGCCCTTGCAAAAAATATATTTACCTGTAACCTATAAGTGTGGCTTTCTTCAGAAAACCAGTGCTTTGAGATCCACCCAGATTCCCCACACTGTGAATCTATGAGCAATTGATAGCTGATAAAGGGGGTTCTACTTTAGAAGGTGTGGTCACTGGTAGATTTTCTATGCTAAAGTGGATGAGCCCACACTAATGCACAGAACTTCCTGGATTTCATGAGTTATCAAAGCAAACATATTGTGACAGCATTGAAAGCGTTGGAGGTCAGAAATGAGAATCAGATATAATCATATTCATATATATTAAATTATTTTATTTAACATATAAGAAGAGTTACTCTGAAATGCTCATTTAATTTGAGGCAAAATTTGTCAAAATAATAAAAGAACAGCTGTGTAAAATTCTTAAAGAATAAAAATAAAATGAAATTTTAGCAAAGAAAACTAGAAGCAGGAGAAATGGCTCAGCGGATAAGAGTACATACCACTCTTGCTGAGGAACTGAGTTCAGTTTCCAGCACCCAGATCAGGCTCCTCACAACTACTTGTAACTCCAGTAAGAATATCTGATTATCTGATGTCCTGCTCTGGCCTCTGTGGGCTCTAAACCCACATGTACACACACACACACACACACACACACACGTGAATGCACGCGCATACACACACACAGGCACATAATTAATATAAAAATAATTTTTAAAAAATAATTTTTAAAATAATACTTACAAGTAAGAGATGCTCCCAATAACTGCAGCAGCTGGGACCCCTGAGGAGTCCAGCAAACTCTGGGCACATCCCCTCTGTTTGAATTCCAGTTCCCTTTAGGCTTATGCATTTCACCTGGGCAGGTGATCAGTGTGTCTGCCCCTCTGAAGACCCCACAGTCTGAAGGCCTCTCAAGAGGTCTGCTGCACCTAGAGCAACAGACCTCACAATCTGAAGGCCTCTCAGGAGATCTGCTACAGCCAGGGCCATGGGTCTCCCAGGAAACCTGCAGCAACTCAGGGACACAGGAGGCAGGGTACAGACAGAAACATCCAGACCAGTAAACACCAAGGATAACCAGCAAGAAGCAAGTGCAAGATTATAAGCAGCAGAAGTCAATATACATGAGCATCATCAGAACCCAGTTCTCCCACCACAGCAAGCCTGATTACGCCAACGCACCTGAAAACCTGGATGCAGACCTAAAATCCTATCTCATGAACATAATAAAGTCCTTTAAGGAGCATATAAATAACTCACTGAAAGAAATACGGGAAAACACAGGTAAATACTTAGGATCCCTTAAAGAGAAAACAAATAAATTCCTTTAAAAAAAAATACAATAAAACACAATCAAACAGGTAAAGGAACTGAACAAAGCAGTCCAAGACCTAAAAATAGAAGTAGAAAAAATAAAGAAAACATAAACGGAAGCAACCCTGGAAAAGAAAAACCTAGAAAAGAGCTCAGGAGCTACAGTGAAGCAAGCATCAACAACAGAATACAAGAGATAGAAAAGAAAACCACAGACATAAAAAATACCTTAGAAGATGTTGACACAACAATCAAAGAAAATACAAAACATAAAAAACTCCTAATCCAAAACATCCAGGAAATCCAGGACACAATGAGAAGACCAAACCTAAGAATAATGGGAATAGTAGAGAGCGAAGATTCCCAGCTCAAAGGACCAGAAAATGTTTTCAACAAAATCATAGAAGAAAACTTCCCTAACCTAAAGAAAGAGGTGGCCATAAATGTACAAAAAGCCTATAGAACACCAAATAGATTGGACCAGAAAAAAAAGGCCTCTCATCGCATAATAATCAAAACATCAAATGCACAGAAAGAAGAATAATATTAAAAGCTGTAAGGGGAAAAGGCTAAGTAACATATAAAGGCAGACCTGTCAGAATTACACCAGATTTCTTAACAGAGACCCTAAATGCCAGAAGAGCCTGAACAGAGATCATACAAACCCTAGGGGAACACAAATGCCAGTCCCGACTACTATATCCTGTAAAACTCTCAGTCATCATAGATAAAGAAGCCAAAATATCCCATGATAAAATCAAATTAGCAGCCTCCCTTTAAACAAATGATAAATAGGCTGAGAAAAAATAGGGAAACAATACCCCTCACAATAGTCACAAATAATATAAAATATCTTGGGGTAACTCTAACCATATAAGTGAAAGATCTGTATGATAAGAACTTCAAGTCTCTGAAGGAAGAAATTAAAGAAAACCTCAGAAAATGGAGCACTCCCCCATACTCATTGATTGGCAGGATTAACATAGTAAAATCTACAGATACAACACAATCCCAATCAAAATTACAATACAATTCTTAAAAGACATAGAAAGAGAAATTCTCAATTTCATATGGGAAAACAAACAAAAAAAAACAGAATAGCAAAATAAAAGAACTTCTGAGGGAATCACTATTTCTGATCTCAAGCTGTACTACAGAACAATAGTGATAAAAACACATGGTATTGGTACAGAGACAGACACATTGATCAATGGAATAGAATTGAAGACCCAGACATAAACCCACACATTTATGAGCACTTGATCTTTGACAAAGAATCCAAAAATATACAGTGTTAAGAAGAACTGGCAGTCAGTATGTAGAAAAATGAAAATAGATCCATATTTGTCACCTTGCACAAAGTTCGAGTCCAAGTACATCAAGGACCTCAACATCAAACCAGATACACTGAATCTAATAGAAGAGAAACTGGGAAAGAGCCTCAAACTCATTGGCACAGGGGGGAATTTCCCAAACAGAATTCCAACGACTTACTCTCTGAGATCAAGAATTGATAAATGGGACCTCATGAAACTGAAAAGCACATGTACAGCAAAGGACATAGTCAATAGGACAAATCAGTAACCTACAGGTTAGGGAAAATAACTTCACTAACTCCACATCTGATAGAGGGATAACACTCAAAATATATAAAGAACTCAAAAAGTTAACCTCCAAAAAACTAAACAACCCAATCAAAACAGTGGAGGTAGAACTAAACAGAGAATTCGCAACAGACGAATCTCGAATGCCTGAGAAGCACTTAAATGTTCAAATTTCTTAATCATTAGAAAAATGAAAATCAAAATGACCCTGAGATTCCACCTTACACCAATGAGAATGGCTAAGATCAAAAACTCAGGTGACAGCACATGTTTGACAAGGATGTGGAGAAACAGAAACACTCCTCCATTGCTGGTAGGATTGCCAACTGCTACAACCACTCTGGAAATCAATCTGGAGGTTCCTCAGAAAATTGGAAATAGATGTACCTGAAGACCTAGCTATACCAATCTTGGGCATATACCCCCGCCCAAAAAAAAAAGTGCCCCACCATGCCACGGTGGTACATGTTCCAATAAGTTCATAGAAGCCCTATTTGTGATAGCCAGAAGCTGGAAACAACCCAGATGTCTCACAATGGAAGAATGGATACAGAAAATGTGGTTCATTTACACAGTGGAATACTACTCAACTATTAAGAACGGGGACATTCTGAGTTTTGCAAGTAAATGAATGGAACTAGAAAACGTCATCCTAAGTGAGATAACTCAGACCCAAAAAAACTTTCATGTTTGTACCCACTATTATTATGTGAATATTAGTCAAAAAAAAAAAGTCCAGAATACCCAGGATATAATCTACAGAATTCAAGATGGTTAACAAGCCAAAGGGTCCAAGTGAGCACGCCTCAGTCCTACTTGGATAGGATAAGAAAGCAAACATGGGTGAGAGGGAGAGGGTTGGAGAAAGGACAGGGAAGGAAAAAGGGGAACACGATCAGGTATTTGGGGGAAACAAGAGTGAAGCCCTGAGAACCAGCAGAAAAAAAATGGAAACAGGCAACCTTGGGAGGTAGGAGGTAGGGGGGACACTCTAGAATATACCAGAGCCCTGTGAGGTGAGAGACTCTCAGGACTCAAAGGGTGGGACCTTAGATGAAATGCTCAACAATGGGGAGAGACAACTTGTAGAGTCAACCTCCAGTAGAAAGATGGGGCATCAACTGGAGGGATGGGGTTGCCATCCCACAGTCAAAATCTCACACCCACAATTGCTCCTCTCTAAAAGAACTGCATGGACAAAAATAGAGATGAGACTGAGGGAAAGGAGGTCCAGTGACCAGCCCAACTTGGAATCCATTTCAAGGGGAGGCTCCAAGGCCTGAGAATATTACTGATGTTATGGTGTGCTAACAGACAGGAGCCTAGCATGGCTGTCCTCCAAGAGGCCCAGCAAGCAGCTGACTAAGGCAGATACAGATATTTACACCCAACCAATTGACTGAATTCGGTAACCCCTATGGTTATTAGGGAAAAGCTGGAAGAAGCTGAGGAGGGGGACAACCTCATAGGAAGACCAACAGTCTCAACTAACCTGGATCCCTGAGATCTCTCAGACACTGAGCCACCAACCAGGCAGCATACCCAAGCTGGTTTGAGGTCCCTGGCACTTATATAGCATAGGACTGCCTGGTCTGCCCTCAGTGAGGGAAGACATGCTTAATCCTCGAGAGACTTGAGGCCCCAGGGAGTGTGGAGGGCTGATGTGGGGAAGGGGTGGGAGCATCCTCTTGGAGACAGAGTGGAAGAGGAATGGGATGAGGAACTATGAGAGGGTGGACCAAGAGTGGGTAATGACTAAACTGTAAAAAAACAAGAGCAATTTTAAAAACAGATACTTGAAAATATCATTAATCAAAAAATCTGTGAAAGACATCATTGTGGACTACTTGAATAAGCCCTAAATCCTATAATAATTGTCTCTGTATAATATAAAAGACTGAAAAGGAAAAGAGTGCTGTGTGAAAATAGAAGCAGAACTTGTCATGATGCAACCACAAGCCAAGGATAACCTGCTGCAACTTCATGGATCTGGGAGAGGCAGGAAGGACTCTACTCTTCAGGCTTTGGAAAGAGCACATATAGTAGTATATGGACTTCAGTGTGGCCTCCATTAGTTTTAGAAGAGGGATTCTTGCTGTTTCAAACCATCTAGATCATGATAATCTGTTGTAATAGTCACAGAAAACTAATGCAGGTCTTAGTGAAGACCATCAGGGAACAGGGCATATCAGATGAGCCAGCAGCCATGTTGAGGACATTAGGAATAAACAGTGTAACAGAGCTGCTGATGTGAAAAGCACACAGCCTTGAAATTTCTAAGTGATCCTCTGGCTTCTTCTATGTATCCCAGTGAAAGAATCTCACAGCAGTGAGATCAAAAGAAGGGAAGCCACATGTGTTTAGCTCCATGAAAACAGTCTCTAATTTTTACAATATACACTCATCATCATGACCAAGAAAAAACAGAAATAAACACAGGCTCTAGTCCATCCTGATGATCATCCACCTTCTCTCTGTGACTTCCAAATAGATACTATTCACTCCCATTTCTATCCATCTCTTCTTTTAAGAAAGAACTACAACAGATGATTTCTGTGTTCAAAACCAGATTCAGTGTCTCACCTGGTTTGCCATTGGTAAATAAGAATGAAAACATAATCTCAGGCCAATGTGATGGCTCAGTGGATAGAAGCACTTGCCACATAAGCATGGTAAATCTAAAAACTCCTGTCACAAAATATCCAGGAAATCAGGGATACTATAAAAAGACCAAATCTAAGAATAATAGGAATCAAAGAAGGAGAAGAAATCTTGCTTAAATGTCCAGAAAAATATTTTCAACAAAATCATAGAAACAAAAAAGGGACATAGCAACAGACACCATAGAAATCCAAAGAATCATAAGGGTATCCTTTAAAAACTTGTACTTCACCAAATTGAAAAATCTAAAAGAAATGGAAATTTTTCTCAGTATGTACCACTTATCAAAGTCAAGTCAATATCAGATGAACAACTTAAATGGACTTATAACTTCTAGTAAAATATAATCAGGCATTAAAAGTCTCTCAACCAATAAAAAAGCCCAGGGCCAGACAGTTTTAGCACAGAATTCTACCAGACTTTCAAAGAAGAGTTAATGTCAATACTCCTTCAAATTATTCCACAAAACAGAAACAGAAGGAAAATTGCCAAATTTGTTTTCTGAGCCTACAGTTACCTTGATACTCAAACCACATAAAGATTCAGTAAAGAGAAATAAAGACCAATTTCCCTGATGATCATAGATGCAAAATATGCAATAAAATACTCACGAATCCAAGAATACAGCAAAAAGACTATCCATTCACCATTATCAAGTAAGCTTCATCTCAAAAGTACAGGGGTGGTTCAACATATAATAACTAGTATGTGTAATACACCTAATAAACAAACTAAAACAACAACAACAATACCTGATCGTCTCATTAAACGCCCAAACACCAACTCCTGCCCCATTCATGACAAAAGTCCTGGAGAGATCAGAGATACAAGGGACCTACCTAAACATAATAAAGGCAAATTACAGCAAGCATATAGACAACATCAAATTACCTGAAGAGAAACTCGAAGCAATTCCACTAAAATCAGGAACAAGACTACATTGTATAAAATCTCCATACTGATTGAATATAGTTCTTGAAGTCTTAGCTAGAGCAATAAGACAACTAAAGTAGACCAAGAGGATACAAATTGGAAAGGAATAAGTCAGAGTATTTTTATTTACAGATAATGTGGAATTATACACAAGTGACCCAAAAAAATTCTACCAGGAAACTCCTACAGCTGATAAACACCTTCAACAATGCAGATGAATACAAGATTAACTCACAAAAAAATCAGTAGCCCTATTTAGATAGGTCCTCCTATATAAAAATGACAGACTGAGAGGGAAATCTGGAAAACAATACCCTTTTAAATAATCTCATATAATGTAAAATATCTTGCAATCACTCTAATCAAGAAAGTGAAGATTTGTATGAATAAAAACATCAAATCTTTTAAGGAAGAAATTGAAGAAAATTTCAAGATGGAAAAATCTCTTATGTTCATGGGTTAGTACAATTAACATAGTAAAAATTGTCATCCTCTCAAAAGCAATCTACATATTAAATGCAATTCCCATCAAAATTCCAGGTAAACTTTTCCCAGGCCTTGAAAGGAGAATTCTTAATTTTATACTAAAAAAAGTAAAACTCTAGAATAACTAAAACAATCTGGAACAACAAAGGGATTACTGGAGGTATCATCATCCCTGATTTCAAGCTTTACTACAGAGCTATAGTAATAAAAACTTCAGGGTATTGTCATTAAAAAAAAAAAACAGACACGTAATTAGAGACTTGGATATAAGTCCACACACCTATGTGCATCTGATTTTTGATGAAGACAGAAATATACACTGGAAAAAGGCATCTTCAACAAATTATTTTAGTCTGCATGTGGATGTGGAAGAATGCAATTAAGATCCATATATACCATCCTGTACAAAACTCAAATCAAATGGATCAAAGACTTCAAGACAAAGCCAGACACATGGAGCCTCATAGAGGAGAAAGTAAGGAATAATCTTGAACATATCAGCACAGAAGACAATTTTCTAAACAGAACACTGATAACAAAAGCACAAAAACTGACAGTTAAACTCATTCTACTGTAATTTGGATCTAGCTTATTCCCAAAAGGCCCATGTATTTGGTCCCTATTTCAGCACATTGGGAAGTGCTGAACATAACTTATGAGGTATGACCTAATGGAGGCCTTTGAGTCATCAGACGTTTACCTTAGAAGAGATTTGTTAGCCCAAATCTGCTTCATCTTTGTCCCAATCCAATGAAGTTGACTGACTAATCATGGCTAGAAGTCTTTAAATTTGTAAGTCAAGATAAACTATCATTGTCACAGAAATGGGAACCTAACATGGAAACTTGCTAAAGAGACTAGGACAGGAGGAGGGAGGCTCCAAGAAAAAAAAAACTGTTTAAAGCTTTTACCTGTTGAATTTTCATGCCTCTTTCACACAAAGTACTCTCTTGAGGATGGAAACTCATGATCTTGAGGCAGGATGAAACAGGTCTAAAGAGTGAGATTTAGATGAATACTGGAATCTTTGGGAAAGTATCTAGGAATCCAGTGTTTGGTGTTTGGATGGTTATTTCATTTTGGTTTGTTGGTTGATTGGTTTTATTTTCTTTTGTATTGTTTTTTTTAGAAGCAGGATTTTACTATGTAGACTTGGCTGTCCTGGAATTTCCTCTATAGACCAGACTACCTTTGGACTCAGAGATCCAATTTCCTCTGCCTCCCAAATGCTAAAGTTAAACAAATGCACCTGGCTTGGAGTCCGTTTTATTAAACAGAAATGCTTCTTATATAACTTTGCAAGGACCTGGAGCCTCCCCACCCCCTATATTTCCTAGTGTGAGGGTATCTCCAAACACACCTATTCTGAGGTTTGCTCAGTCCTAAATAGGACAACTATATCGTGTCTGGCCTTTATATGACTCAGAGAACATTGTGGAATAGGGGGCAGAAAGACTTCAAGAGCCAGCAGTTGTGGACAATGGCTGTGAAAGCACTGCTCTCTAGAGAAGAGGCTCATGTTAGAATGCCAGTGTTCCAGTGGATGGCCTGTATGTCCTCTGGGCACTACAGTACTCATGAATTCATAATGGCTCTGGTTGCCTGCACAATACTGGTACAAGATCAAGCCAGTCAGAATTCCAGCTTATTGGGAAGAGAGACTCATAACTTCATCTCTAGATAAAAAGTCTTAGCATTTGAAGGCTGATGGCATGGGTAGTCAGTGTTTTCCATGGAATTGTCAACTGATAAGTTGCCTACAATCCAGTGGAAGGCCCTACCTATATCAGTGCATCCGAGGATAGTGCTGATTGGACTCAGTGGGTCATGAAAAGATGACATGAAGTTGGGAAGCGAGGTTGGTAAGTGGTGGTTCTGGTATGGGTTGGAAGGGGAGTAGGAAGTAGTTATATTCAAAAATACGTTGTATACATTCACAAAATTTTTTTTTAAATGAACTTTTAGTCTTTAAAAAAACTGAATTAGGAGCTGAAGAGATGACTCAAAAGTTAAGAGCAATGTCTGCTCTTCCGGAGGACTTAGGAACATGTCCTAGTACCCACATGGCAGCTAACAACCATCTGTAACTCTGGTTATTTGACACTCTCTTCTGGCTTCCATGGACACTCCACACACATGGTGTACAGGCAAAACACTGTCACACATAAAATAAAAATAAATATTTTTAAAAGAATTAAATTCAGAATATAAAGCATTAAAAAGAATACCTGTAGCTTGGATTTATTTTCCATATTGGAAAAAAGGTATGTGCATGTTGGGTTTCATTTAACTTAGAAAAAGTTAATTCTGTCTTTCTTGGACAAAGAAGACACAGACTTTAGCTAGAATCATGTTTTATATGAGTGGCTTAATAGTGTTTCCTGAAATGTCCTTGGTGGAAACCTAACTTCTCAATGAAGCAGTACCGGGGAAAGCCTGGTGAAAGCTATTTCGACGACAATGGTAGAGACTCATAAACAGAATCATGCCTTATTTATGGCTTAGTTTTCATGTTTGAACCCATCTTCATTGTGAATGACCTCCCTTCCCTTCTGGCTTCTACCATTTTATGAATAAGCACAAAGCTCTCATATAAATGGATGGAACTGCCTGGAATTAGATGCACATTTCAAGAACCAGTAGCTTATATAAACTTCTTTGTTTTATAAATTATCCAGTCTTATTCAGTTAATGAAGTAAACTATTTTACTGTTTCTCTGTGTTTTCACCAAGGCTTTGATGTCCTGCTATGTTCGCTAACATGCAGGAAAACAACCCTTAATTCAGTTTCCATATTTGATTTGTAAAGAGGTTCGGTCTCCACTGAAGCAGCATGGAGGTATAGGCACAATCTTACGAGTCAATGGTCGGGAATATCAGACCCAAAAACCTATTCTGTGGGAAATTCCCCTCTGGGGGAAATGTTGTTTCATTCACAATTTTGATGTGCAGTAAAGAGGATAAGAAGGCAAACAGTGTTTAAGCCTGTTTACCTCAAATAAAGGACTAGACTTTGCTTACTCCCTGAGCTATGACCTCTATTCTACTTAACATTAACTATCAACTTCATACAGCCTGGGCTCATCTAAGGAAGCTTTAATTGAGAGATTGCCCAGAGCAGATTGGCCTACGGCAATTTGGGAGAAGGGGTTTGTGTTGGTTTGAATGAGAATGGACCCCATAGGCGCATATATTTAATTCGTGGTTACCAGGAAGTAGCACTAATTAGAAAGATTAGGAGGTGTGGTCTAGTTGGAAGTATGTCACTAAAAATGGGCTTTGAGATTTCAAGGGCCCAAGCCAGGCCCAATGTCTGTTGTCTGTACATCCTGATGAAGAACCCTCAGTTCCTTCTCTAGCACCATGCCTGCCCTCACCATCATGGTTCCTACCATGATGAAAATGGACTAAACCTTTGAGAGTGTAAGCAAGTTCCAAATAAATGCTTTTTACATGAGTTGGCATGATTATGGTGTCCCCTCAGAAATAGAACACTGACTAAAACAGATGTCTTATTGATGTAGGACTGTTCAGCCCATTGTAAGCAGTACCATCTCTAGACAATTGATCCCGAACTATGTAAGAAACCAATTTGGCATATGTCTGCCTGCCACCCAGGTAACAAGCAGCATCCTGCGTGTTTCCTGCTGTACTCCTTTGGCTGCAAACTGAGTTCCTTGGTTAGAGATAATGCTTTGTGGACTAGAAGGAGACCTGCCTTCAAGTTCCTGCGTTGACCTCCCCCAGTGATGGAGTATGACCTGGAATTTTGTGTCAGATAAATCCTTTTCCTTCCTAAGTTGATTTTGGTCAAAGTATTTTATAGTGGCAACAGAAATGAAACTAGAACACCTCTGATCTTTGGAATAATCCTACTGATAGAAGTGTCGAATGAAACAGGGGCTGTCAATTATACCCGCTAGTATATGCTGACCATGATGTCAATGTGTACTGGTATAAACTTGGCGCCCTGGACCACACTGCACTGGAGTGTCCATTTCAGAGATTGAAAAATGATGAGTCGGTAGGTGTTCCATGCCTGGGTGACAAGGCCCCAAGATTCATGTGAGTTTCTTGATGGTTTTTAGTCTTAATTGTCAATGTGACACAGTTTGGAATCATGTGGAAGGAAAGCTCAATGAGAAAGTGTTGAGATTGGGTATTCCTGTGGATATGTGAGGGGTTTTAATTGAGTTATTTGAGACAAGAAGAGTCACCCTGAATGTACAGCATACCGTTTTATAAGCTGAACCTTAAACTTAATGAAATGCAAAGAGCAAGCTGAACACTTGTGAGCAAGCATTCATTCTCTCTGCTCTTGACTGTGGATGTAAACAGCTGCTTTTACTTCCTACTCATTGACTTCCCTGCAATGGTGGGCTATAACCAAGAACTAAGAGCCAAATAAACCCTTTAGCTCTTAATTTGCTTGTGTTGTCACAAGAAACAGAACTAAGACATCAGCGTACCATGCATATTGCCTCACATTGCTGTGAGAAGTCGCTGGTTTCCATGACTTCACTAGAAAGAGACTGGAAACACACATCTGTTCTAGCCCATCCTAGCCCCAACCACTTGCTCCTTTGTTTACTTGAAAGGCACCAGCCCTTCACCATAATAAACCATATCTGGGAGGAGAATAGCTTTTCTGAGTTCTTTGAGTCTTATTAATGAATTGTTAAATCTGAAGGTAGTCTTCAGAATCTCAACATAAAAGTCACAGATAACTCTTATCATAAGTAATAGCAGGTATTTTCTTTACCCTTGCCAGCTCCAGCACATCTTGAGAATGCAAAGAATACAAATTGATCTTTCTTGCTGAATTTGAAGATTTTTTCTCCCCCAACTTTAAATGTTTCCTCCCCCCGCCCACCTTCTTTTCTCACACCATCCTTCAAGCTCTCAGCATACACCCAGAGATGAACAGTGACCTTTGTGATAATGAACTGTCTTTTTCAACTTGACTGGACTGAAACAAGTACCTGGGAAATTCTTAAAGCACACATATGTGTGTCTGAGAGATGATTACATCAGGAGAACTCTGACTTAATGAATGGATCAGTCCCTTGATGGTACCTTAATATGATGGCAGTATTGGAAAAATATGAAAAGTAGGAGGATGGGTATGGTGAAGAAGTAGTCACAAGTAGGATGGTCTTGGGAAGTTGTATCCTGCCCTAGTCACTTCCCAGTTCTCCTGTTCCGGTTTACTGACCACCACCATGAAGTGAGCTGCTATAGTCTACTGTGCCTTTCCAATATGGTGAACACTATATATGGCAAAATAAATCTTTCCTCCTTTACGTTGTTCTTGTATTTGGAGCACACAAATGCAACAGTGATGAATACATCTTAGATACCTTTCATTCCTTCTCTTTTATCTCAGCAGTCCCAAGAGAACCCACACAGAACATGTATGTTCAGCCCACAGTCAATTGGGCAATAGATTCTCTCCAGGACTCCCCTCCCAGCCCCTTCCCTCCGCCCTGGACAGAGAGCTAGAAGCTTCTCACATGACGCTCTCATTACCTCCCCGACCCCTTGATGCCCCCTTTTCTTGTGCCATGAGTGACTTATAGGGTTTCCCCAGGCTTGGTAGAGTCAGCTCAGCCTCCTGCAGCTCCAGCTCCCGTTGGGACAAATGCTCAATGACAGCCGCTCCAATTGAGTCCCCCAGTACATTGGTCATCGTACGAAGTCGGTCACTGGTAGAAGATAAATAGATTAATGGGGGACTGAAAAGCTCCTCTGAGAATCAAGTGTAGACTAGGAAGGCTTCCAATTGAATCCATAACCACTTAACTTTGAACAGGTCCAACTCTTCCTCAGCTTTTCTTCCTAACAATATTATCCCTGAAATCCTCAGATCTATTCTTTGATATCTGACTCATGTTTATAAATATGCTAACTTAGAGATGGTTAGATATCAGAGTCTGATGCAGACTGTTAGACATTGGGATCTGATAGAGAGTCTTAAACATGAGTGTTTGATGCAGACTATTCGACTTGAATATTTAATATAGACTGTTACATATAAGTGTGTGTGAGTGTAAGACAGGCTGAAGACTGTCCATGTGAAATCTCAGTCCTTCTGTACAAACTGGACTTTTCTTGTCCACAAATCCCACATAGGGATGAAAATCAACATTTTATGTGAATTCTATGTTATAAAAAAAGAAATGAGAGATAAGGAATGGTGAAAAGACAAAGTGATGCAGGAAGGAGAAAGAGAACAGAAGCAAAGAAGCAAAGAAAAGGGAAGCAAACAAGAAAAGAAAAGAAAAAGAAGAGGAGTGGAGTGAGACAGGGAAGGAAAGAAAGAAGAGGAAAATGGAAGATAGGCAAGGGATAGAAAGGAGGAGGAGGAAAGAAAAAGGGAAGGAAGGAGGAAGGAAGGAGGGAGGGAAGGAGGGAGGGAGGGAAGGAAGGAAGGAAGGAGGGAGAGAGAGAGAGAGCAGGAGAGGAAGGGAACTGCTGAACTGTTGGCTACTGATAGATTCTGTGAAAGGAGGAGTCTTGTCTTCAGGTGTGCACCCTCTCATAAGCTCCATGGCATAGTCTCAAACCACAAATGGCTCTGTTCCAACTCAGTAGGTCACAGATAAAAATGTAAAATGTGGGAAGGAGACTTGTAGGGAAGAAGGTTGACAGGGGTGAAAAGGAATTAAAAGAGAGCGAGGGCAGATTACATATGTATAAAACTGTCAAAGAACAAACCTAATTAGAGAAAAAGAGCAGAGTAAAGGAAGAGAGGAGAGAAGAAAGAGAAAATGTGCCTAGTCATAACACTCAGATTGTAAATTCACCAAAATTCTTTTGTCCATCACCACAGTGGATTTTATAAGCCCAAAATTCTTCACTATGTAATGCAATAGGTAACCTGTGTTTTCTTCTCACTTCTAAAATTCTTCAATATTAGCATTTTCACTAAGAAAAAAAAATGTTTTAAAATTTTTGAGTTCAAAAAAATATGTTTGAATGCCTTTGTATGATTTCTACAAGAAACGGACTGAAGAGAAGTTGGCTGGCTCTTGGACAGAGACCTCCTATTCTGAATCCTCCTCACTCCAGGTCTCAAAGATGATAAATCTATGAGCTTGGAGTATAGAGGCTATCACTAGAAGACCATCCCAATGCCACCCTCACCCTCTAACATCCTACAACTCTGTCCTTGCAAAATCCTTTAGAAAAAAGTTATGAGAAGAGATAAGTACAAAGCAAACTCACAGGAACCAGTCCACAGCTATGATCAGTGTGATGTCCTCTGTGGGCAGGCCGACGGATGTGAGCACAATCACCATGGTAACCAGTCCTGCCTGGGGTATGCCAGCTGCTCCTACGCTGGCAGCTGTGGCTGTGATACTGCAAATGGAAAGAGAGTCAGGAATCCAGGAGGAAAGAAAGAACAGAAGATTGGAAGATCAGGCAGGAAAGAGCATCTTAAATTAAATTCCCAAGCTAACACAGAAAGAAAATCATTACATTATCTCATTTTTGATGTGAAACTAAATTTTAAAAGTTGATGTCACAAAAGCAAAAAGTATGATGCTGTGCAGACTGGCTGGAAGATCGGAAATGTCTGTCAAAGAGTCAAAATGTCTAGAGAGCAGATGAATGAGTTCTGGGGTGTTATGGGATGAATGTACGTCATGGAAAGTGTGGCTAATGACACCGTGTTTATAGTTGAATTTCTCAAGAGAATAGACCTTAAGTCTATTCTCGCCATCAAAAGAAGAGAAAGGGAAGGAAAGGGGGAAAACATAAGGACAGGCAAGAGAGAAAAGGAAGGAAGAAAAGGCAAGGAAGGGAAGGAGAGATAGAAGAGAGAGCCAGAAGATGGGGGAAAGAAGAAAGGAGATGAGAAAAGGAGAAGACATCAGGATTAGAAGGGAAGGTGGAAAAGGACAGGAAGACAGGAGTAAGGGAGAGGGTGGAAAAGAAGGGGAGAGAAGGGAGAATGAGAGCAGAGAAAAAAGAGAGAACCTGGCATAACTGCCTCTCGAGAGGCTTCATCCACCAGCAGATGGAAAGAGATGCAGAGACCTATAGCCAAACATCAGACAGAGCTCAGAAAGTCTTGTGGAAGAGTGGGGGATAGAACTGAGCAAGCCAGAGGGGTCAAGGGAACCATGGGAAGATCTACACAGTCAACTAACCTGGGCTCATGGGGCTCACAGAGACAATAGCCAAGAAGCATGTAGGCCCTGGATGCAGGTGCCCTCACACATTTGTAGCAGATGAACAGCTTGTTCTTCAAGTGAGTCCTCTAACAACTGGAGTGAGGGCTGTCGCTGACTCTGCTATCGGATTCCCTTCTCCTAACTGAACTACCTGGCTGGGCCTCAGAGGAAGAGTATGTTTAGTTCTGCTGGCACTGGATATCCCAGGATGGGATGGTACCCAAGGAGACTTCCCTTCTCTGAGGAGAAAGGGAAGCAGTAATGGGGGGAAGGATTTATGAGACTAGGACTGGGAGGAGAGGAGGGAGTGGGGCTGCTATTGGGATGTAAAGTGAATTTTAAAAGTGGATAATTGAAGAAAAACAATCCAACATCAACTCCAATTGTCTAGCAAGATGCAATATGTATTGTAAAAGCCACTAAGCTTTCTAGAGAAAGTAGTAGTGCTATCCAGGTACCAGCTCTTTTTCCAGTAGCTTAGGAAAGCTTTTTCTAGACTCTATAGCCATTCTATGCAAATGAAAGCATCCCAGAGTATACTTTATCAGAATGGTGATTGAGCAAGTACTCAGACCGTCATTAAATAATGGACTTTAGGATGACTACCTCAAGCAGTCAGCTGTAACTCCACTTACAAGGAACTAGAAGCCCTCTTCTCACCTTGGAAAGCACCTTCACACATGTAGCAAACATGGACTCATGTGGGCACATATACATACATACACACACACACAAAAAAAAAACTTTTGAAAATACTAAATGTGATTTCTACTGAACACGTATCACACTCACACCCCTCTAAGGTCAAAACATAGTTTCAATACCAGGAATGGTGGCACATGCCCACAATCCCAGCAACTCAGGATCCCAGGCCAGCCAGCTCAAGAGAAGAAGACAAAGGGAGGAATAGAGGGAGGGAGGGAGGGAGGGAGGTAGGGAGGGAGGGAGGGAGGGAAGAAGGAGGGGGTAGAAAGGAGAAAGGGAGGGGAAGAATAAAAGAAAGAGAGAAAGAAAGAGAGAGAGAGAGAGAGAGAGAGAGAGAGAGAGAGAGAGAGAAAGGGAAAATAGAAAGAACGGGAAGGGAGGGATATGATGGTTATTTTAAGTCAAGATGTGACTATTATATAAATTTCCAAAGAAGAAAATACTTTCCTTCACAGAGTTTCCACTTTCATTCATATGTGATAGGCAGACAACAAACAGCATAAGTGAAAAAAATCAGCCTGGAATCAAAGGCTATTGATTATCCTGATCGTTTCTCTAAAATACTAGAGACCAGAAATGTTTCACAGGTTACTTTCTTATTTCAGATTTCGGGATATGTACATATACATAAGTATATATCTTAGGAATGAGATGCAACTATAAATAGGAAATTTGTACACACAGCCTCTGTCCTACCCAGCTAATGGCATCAACATCTCACCTGATTGTGGTGATCTGACCAAGGTTGAGCTCGTAGTTGTTGACTTGAGCAATAAAGATGGCTGCCAAGGCCTCATAGAGTGCAGTGCCATCCATGTTGACAGTGGCGCCCACAGGCAACACGAATCTGGTGATGCGGCGGTCCACACCCAGGCCCTCTTCCAGGCAACGGAAAGTGATAGGCAGAGTTGCAGAGCTGGGGGAAGAGAGCTCTGAAGCTGAGAATAGGGAGTTGGAGGATAGAGCAGGGGCAATGACAGCAGTGGGCCAAAGGAGGGCTCCCTTTTGCACATGGAGAGCAGGTTGGAATCTTAACAGAGAGTGAAAACTGAGAATGACAGTTGGACATGGGGAAGCAAGACTCCTGACGCAGAGAACTCATGGTGGGGATTCCCCCAAAAGAAATGTCTCTTGACCCATTCACATCAATGGTTTATGACACGAGTCCTATCCAGACACTGTAAATGTGATGGGTAACTTTGTCATCTTGGCAACCAGGAATTACCTGGAAAGAGAGTCTCAATGATGGGTCACTATAATTGGTTGTCCTACAGGAATGATCTTTGGGAGATGGTCTTTACTAATTGATATAAGAAGACCCAGCCCATGGTAGGTGGTACCATTGCCTAGGCAGGGATGTGGAGAAATCAAGCTAAGCATAAGCAAGCAAGCAGCAGGCAGGCAGGCATTTTTTCTCTGTTCCTGGGTGTGCTATGACTAGCTGCTTCAAGTTTCTGTTTGGATTTCCCCACAGTGATGGGCTGTAACATGGAATTGTAAGCCAAATAAAACCCTTCCCACACCTCTGCTAAGTTGCCCTTTGTCAGTGTATTTTATCACAGCAACAGAAATGAAACTAGAGCTGTAAAGGACAGAGTGTTTGTCTGCACCAAGAACAACCATCTACAAAAGCCCTAGGTCTCCCCTCAACCCCTTCTCAGAGAGTACTTTCATTAACTGGTGACTTTAGTGGAAAGAATGGGCATTTCATTTGGGGTCATTTTGTCTACAAGAACTGGTCACTGTGTAATCAGCTTTATGCCATGAAACTTGAAGCTTGGACTCACAGAGTCTTTGGCCTTAGAGACAGACAGTGCCTATAGGGAAGCACCCAATGCTACCTCAACCTTTCCCAAACATCAGAAGCAGCATAGGCTTAATAGCACCATAGTAATCAGATAAATTTAATTGTGGGTACAGTATTATCAATCCTATTTAGCCACAGATCAAAAATCAAAAGGCACATTCTCCATCACCAGGAGCACAATAAAATATGTCTTCTATCTGTTTGGCTCTTGTGATACTTTCTTAAACTGATTTGAATTTGGATGAGAGATGAGGGGGATCACTTTATCAACCCTCTAAAAGCACAAACAGAAAAAAAAAAAAAAAAACCCAAGACTCTGAGCTGGCGGTACTCCCAGAGTAAACTCTTGATGCTTGGGAAAGGTACTCCCAAAATAAAATTCCTAAACCCAGAATTGGCACCTGGGTCTCCTCCCTATAAACTAAAGAAACAAGAAAGAGACAAAAAGATGAGGAGACTCATCACAGGGTAAGCACTATATCCTCAAGTATAGGCCACCCGTAGGGAGTTTCAAGAGTCCGCCCTCATCCGACTGTATAACCAGAAGAGGTGTTTGGGCAGGTGAAGAGGAGGGTAACTAAGTGAAATCAATGAGAGATGACGAATGGACCCAGGGAGAGTGCAGGAAAAGGCCATACCTGGAAGAGGTACCCATGGCTGTGATGAGCGCCTGTAGCATACCACCAATGAAGGGAAAGGGGTTCCGATGGGTGACAAGGAAGTAGATAAGGGGCAACACACCACCAGCATGAAGGAATAAGCCAACAATGACAGTCAGTGTATACATGCCCAGTTGACCTCCAAGGACAGCCATGTCTTCCATTTCCAGAATCTTTCCAGCAATCAGGAACAGGATGCCCACTGGTGCATACCTAGGCAAGGCACATATTTATTAGCGTGATCTTCTTCATAGGTCTAGAGCTGACATTCCCAAGGCTTTACCCATATAGTGTCATGGAGCCAGACAGTTCCTATCATGAAATCCCCAGCTCCACCAAACCTTTCCCAAGCATCTAAGCCAGCACTGGGACACTGAGGAAATGGTTCTATGCTGTTCACTGATGAAGAGCTGATTTCAGATACCACCAAACACTAGGCAGATCAAAAATACCTCTAACTCTAATTCCAAGAGATCTGGAACCTCTTTCTGGCTTCTGTGGCCACCCATAGACATATCTGCACATCCACTCACACAGACACATTCACACACACACACACACACACACACACACACACACACACACACACACA
>JANHMN010000021.1:3165727-3187490 GCA_030674055.1 Rhabdomys pumilio
ACACACACACACACACACACACACACACACACACACACACACACACAAATAAATAAATAAATAAATAAATAAATAAATAAATAAATAAAGTATTTTTAAATAGCACTGCTGTTTGTGTTTGCTTTCAAATCATTGTCCCCAAACGCTCATATATTGAAGGCTTAGTGCCTAGTGGAACCAAGTGTTCTGAGGTGGGACCTATGAAAGCTAACTGTTCATGAGAGTTCCAACCTCTGCTGTAAGTTATCCATTGATGGATTCGTAGTTGAATGAGCTATTGGGAGTAAATTATACAAAGGGCCTAGTTAAAGGAAGCAGGTCACTGGGGGAGCCCTTGAAGAATATATCTTTTCCCGAATCCCTAACTACCCCCCTTCTTTCTAGAGGGTGTGAAGTCAGCAGCTTCATTGGCCATCATGAATACCAGCAGTATTCATTCACCATCATGGCCCAGAAGCAACAGAACCAACCAATTATGCACTAAAACTTGCATAGCTGTGAGACAAACTAAACCTTTCCTCCTTTAAATTAGTCTTCTTGGGTATTTTGTCATAGAAACAGAAAGTTATCTAATACAATTGGATTTTATGAATGTATCTGACACCCCCACTGCTCATCTGATCAGCAGAAAAGTTCCTACGATGCCAAAGCATGCAAACTTTGGGGTCTTTTCCTCAGTGAGTCCCCTTCCAACTCAACTCCTGATGATTATTCCCTTCAGAACCCCATCCTTAGACACTATTAAGACTGATGGTTTGACCGGAAATAGCCCCCATAGCTAAGAGGAAGTGACACTATTAGGTGGTATGTCTTTGTTGGAGTAGGTATGGTCTTGTTTGGTGGAAGAATGTCAATGGGGGGTCGGTTTTGTGTTTCAGGTGCTCAAACCAGGCCCAGTGTGTTCTCTCTTCCTGCTCTCTGAAGATCCAGATATAGAATTCTTGGCTCCTTCTCCAGCATCATGTCTGATTGTACACTGCCATGCTTCCTGCCATGATGATAATGGACTAAACCTCTGAATTGTAAGCCAACTCCAATTAAATGTTTCCCTTTGTAGGAGTTGCCATGTTCATGGTGTCTCTTCACAGCAAGAGAAACCCTGAGATACTAAGACATCCCCTATCTCTGGCCTTTGAAACTTCCACAAATTGTTGCCTGTGCTAGTTAGTTTGAAATTTCAACTAGATACAATCTGAAATCACTGGAGAATAACGTTTCTGTGAGGAATTATCTAGATCAAGATAGCCTGAGGATATGTCTGTGGAGGATAGTCTTGACTGTTAATTGATATAGGAACATCCAGACCACTATAGGAAGCGCCATTTAATGGGCTTGGCCCTGGACTATGTAAGAATAAAGGAAGCTAGGTAACAAACAAGCTAAGCAAACAAACAAGCAGTAAGGGACTCAGGTGTTTATTCTTTCTACTCTTGACTGTGATGTGATGTTTTAAGCTCCTGCCTTGATTTCTCCACAATAATGGACTGTAACCTGGAAATATGAAGCAAATAATCCCTTTGCTGCTTTCTATCAAATTTTATCACAGTAACCAAAATGAACCTAGAATACTCACTGTCCAAACACTGGGTTTCTCAAGTTTTGCCTGTTTTCTTCCTTGAGCAGGATTTCACTCTCCGCTTTTCATGTCCAGTTCGGCTCTCCCTCCCCGTTCAGGGCCAGCTCTGCCTCACCCCTCATCTTCCCAGGCAGTACCTACTGCATGTGCTCCACTCACCACTGGCTGCTTTATATTCCTCACACTTCACTGATGTTGCTTTACTGCATCACCTTCCGCTCTGTGTTAAATTCCTGTCATCTACGTCAGTTTCCTCCTAGATTTTTACAAACTTCTTCAACATAAAGTATGAAGGATCTCTGGCTTTCAAACCTGTGGCGATGTCTGGTAGATAAATGATCTAATGAAGGAGTGAAAGGTTTTTTTTTTTTAATTAAATCTCCAATCATAGGTTTAGGGAGATAACTCAGTGGTTAAAGTGCTCATCATGCAAGCATGAGAATCAGAGTCTGAATCTTCCAAAACCCATGTAGTGCTGGGTAGGCACTGCAGCAAGCCTGTAACTCCAGCTTCAGGAGAAGTTGGGGGATCCTTTGAAGCAATTTGGTTAGCAAGATGAGCCAGTTCCTTGGGCTCTGGGTTTGATTAAGAGATCCTGCCTTCCATAAATTAGTAAGGTGAAGGTATTGTAGAGAATGATTCCCAACATAATCCTTGAACCACCACATACATACATAGCCACACTCATGCAAAAATAACATACATACACACGCACATCACACCATACCCAAATGTAGAAAGGAAAATAAGAAAACAGGGCATGAGTAAATATGGAGGTGAATAGATAAATGGAATGCCTAAGGGAGTAAATGAGAGAATTGCAAATGCATTCATGAATAGACAGGTCTGATACTAAATCTAAGTAGAATCGTTTAGTAGTGTAAATAAATAAATGTAGTAAGTGCTTTAACTAATGGGCTTAAGACTATGTAGTTCAGTGTCACAGCAATCGCCTAGCTTATTCAAGGCCCTGTGCTCCATCCTGAGCACAATGCAAAAAAAGATTGTTATTTGGGAGATTGTACATACAGCTCAGTGGTAAAGTGATTCCAGTATATGTAAAGCCTTGATTCAACACTAGTACTTAAAAGTAATTTGGGGCCAGAATAGCTCCACAGATAAAGACAAACATGGACATACATGTTCTGCCTGATAACCTAAGTTGGACCCTGAAATCTACGTGGTAAGAGGAGAGAAATAACTCCAAAAAGTTTATTCTCTGACCTCTACATGCGTGCTGTGGCATGCATACCCACACACATACACTCAGACACAATAAATGATAGATGATTGATAGATAGATGATAGATAGATAGATAGATAGATAGATAGATAGATAGATAGATGATAGATAGATGATAGAGTAATAAAGTAATAATAATTGTGAAATAATTTAACTAATGAGTGGATTTATCAGTGAATAAATATATGAATGAATGATTTAACTGATGAATAATAGATTAAATAGGTGGGTCTATGCTAGAAAGATCAGAATAAATGAATAAATGAAAGAAACAGATGAGAAAGTGGAGGAAGAAGTCAGTGGAAAACATCATTGCAGAAAAGAGTAAGTGGATTAATGAGATTATGAGTGAATTAAGCAAAGTGGAAGTATGGTAGTGCATCCTTGTAATCGTACTAATCAGGAGGCAGATGCAAGAGGCTGGCATGTTCCAGGTTGTCCTGGGCTACATAGGAAGACCCGTCTCAAAAAGCAGTACAGTGAACTCACAGCAACTGTAGTTGTCTGCACAAGGTTGACACAAGATCAAGCCAGTAAACATTCCAGCATGGAGTGGGGAGTGACTCACAAGCCCATGCCTAGCTGAGGAACTATTTTGACACTTAATGGCTGCTAGAGGAGGAAGACTCAATGTTCTTTATGAAAGTAGCATTTTGTTAACTACCCAAACTCAATGGATGACTCCTCAGCCATGTTCATACAGACAGCTCTCATTGGAATCAGTGGAAGATATATATACATACAAGCATATGCATATGAGGATATAAAGTTGAGAAGGGGACATAAAAGTCTGAGAGACATTAAAGGGAGAATGAGAATGTGAATACTACCCAAACACTTTGTATACATGTATGAAATCCTCTAAGCACACATTTTTCTAAAAACATTTTATAAGTAGGAGACCCTTTGTGTAGAAGAATGAGCATAGACAGATGAGTGAGTGAATGAATCACTAAGACAATGCACACATGGGTGGGTGAGTGAGTGGGTGAGTCAATAGGTTAATGAGGTCATGAACAGCTGAATAAATCACTACAGAAAGATATGAATGAACAAATAAGTTATATTAACTAATGCACAATGAATGACTTAACCAAATGTCTTCAAGGGCCCCATCTCTATCACCCCGCCACCCAACCACCACTGCCCGCCCAGGCACAGGGACCCGCCCACCACTGCCTGCCCAGGCACAGGGACCCGCCCACCACTGTCCGCCCAGGCACAGGGACCCGCCCACCACTGCCCGCCCAGGCACAGGGACCCGCCCACCACTCACCAGATGATGATGCCCACCAGCCTCATAACAGCCTCATTGAGGCTGTCGAAGAAGTCCCTCAGGACACGGCCTTTGTGCTTCATGCCACCAATGACCAGCCCAAAGGCCACGGAGAAGACCACGAGGCCCAAGGCGTTGATGCCATTGGCTGAGCCAGGTACAGGCACAGTCTCCTCGAAGCTTATCACCTCCTGCAGGGTGCCAAAGGCCCGGGTGACATTTTCCAGGATGCTGGTTTCATTCTCTACTGAGGGAGAAACGGAGGCTGCCAGCTCTGACCCGTTGTCTGTCCTTACAATCGTTCTTGTTACCATTCGTGTGCTGTACTGTGTCTTAAACTGAAATGCAGAGAAATTGAAGCCAGATTCAGTATGGAGGCTAACTCACCTGTAAAAATCCCTAAGAATGGACATGTTCAAATAAATAAATAAATAAATAAATAAATAAATAAATAAATAAAGTTAAAAAAAAAACAGAGCTACGCATGCTTAGCATGCATGAGGTCTTATGTTCCATCCTTGGTGTTTGCACACACACACACACACACACACACACACACACAGAATAGAATTACTCTATATCCCAGTAAGCCACTGTTGAATATATAGCCAAGGAAAATAATTAAATAACTCAAAGAAATACAAGCTGAGTATCCTTAACCCAAAAATCCAAATCCATGGCAGACAAGATGGTTGAGAGAGTAAAGATACTTTGAGCCAAGGCCAATAAACTAAATTTGATCCCAGGCCTCACACGATAGAAGTGGAGAGCTGACTCTGCACTTTGTCCTCTGATCTCCACATGTGCACCATGGCACATACCCACATCTATACAGAAGTACGTACACAAGTAAATACACAGGATGTAACAAAATAAGTCAGCAAAATAACAATCCAATGTCCAAAATGCACAAAAATTGAAAACTTTTCAAGATATTTTTTATTCTTATTTCGTATGTGTTTGGTGTGCTTGTCTAATTGGCATGATTTGGCTATTTCACCATATGAAGTATACACACATTTCACATACATTTATGTATTTCATATATGTGATTTATATGTATTCTCTTCATATGTATTTCATATGTGTGTGAAATATATATATACATATATATACATATATATATGTATATATATGTATATATATGTTTATATATATATGTTTATATACATATATATTTCAGAGCCTCCAAAAACATATAGTGTATCCTCTTGTTGTATAGCAGTTTCTCTAAACTGATAGATTCACTCCAGCAGGGAACTGGAAGGTTCATGAAATTTAGGAGGTAAGCAAACTTAACATGGTTGAGAAATCTGAAGCTTACAAGATTCACGAAGGCCCTTCCTTGCCTTTACAAAAGCGTTAAATGGTTGCTCGAGGAGGAGACTCTGACCTGCCAAGCTGCCAAGAGTACATCCTCAAACCTGCTGAGCTGCTTGAAGCTGCACAGAGAGCTCCTCCAGAGACACAGCCTGTGACAGTTGTCACCCATACTGGGACAGGCACTTTTCTTTCCCTTTTTTTTTTTTTATGATGCATCTGCTTTTGAGACATCCCTGCTCCTGCAAGTAACTCCTCACCAACACACCACCCATTAGAAGTCCTACAAAAAGTATACTGGTGTAGCAAGTTGGACTTTGGTATAATCATTACTTGGATCTGTCACAAGGTGAACAGACCTGTGTGTTATATTTCCCCACAAAAAGTCTCAAACACAACTTCTCGGCATTTGTCAATTCCTTGTACACAGACACAAGCCATCATGGATTGAAAACACTTGGAAAAAGCATTTGTGTAGTGAACACATACAGATTTTTGTCTTGTCATTCATTAGTCATTAAACCAGTGGTTCTCAACCCGTGTGCTGCAACCATCAAAAACCACATATTTTCTATAGTCTTAACTGAGATACCATTCAGTAGTAAAATTACAGATATGAAGAAGCAACACAAATAATTTTATGATTTGAGGAACCGTATTAAAGGGTAACAGCATTAGAAACGTTGAGTACCACTGCTCTAAATAGTTTTGAAGGGGAAGAATGCTGCCCGCATATCATTTACATTGTTAGCTACTCTCCATCATCTAGAGATGACCTAGAGATCATCGGCAAATTCCACCCACACTATATAAGAGACTTGAGCAGCAGTGACTTTGGATCCAATCTTTGTTAATGTCAAGGGATAGTACAATATTTATATATCAGTTTAAATTTTTAATAAACATATTGCTAAATAAATGAATGACTGGATTAGCAAGATAGCTCACAGCAGGTAAAGTCCTCACTGCACACAGGCCTAAGGACTTGAGTTGGATCCTCAGAACCCATGGTGGAAGGAGAGAACCAACTCTCAAATGTTGTAATGTGAGCTCTATACCCACACCTGACATGCATACACACACACACACACACACACACACACACACACACACACACACTATAATAATAATAATAATAATAATAATAATAATAGAAATTAGCAACTGACATTTGCCTAAAGTAAACAAGCCCTGGGTTTCGTCCTCATCACCAGGGAGAAGAGATGAGTAAGTGAATAGAGGACATTAAAAACAAAAGCCTAAAAGAATGGATAGATGGTCTGCATCTCTATGTCCACCCTTCAACAAGGAAGTTGGTAAACACCACCCGCTAACCAAATCCAGCCGATGACTTTGCTTCTGTAAATAAAGTTTTAATGGGACTCTTCACATGTTGCCTGTGGCTACTTTTCTACTACCAGCTCTAAGGTGACACTCAAACACATTTTAGGATCTCTCTCTGACATCTGTGATCAGATGTCCCAGAACCCCTACCCCAGCTTCCCAGCCTCCATAGGTCCAGTGCCTTGGCAACACTTGGCTTCAGCATCATAGCCACAGGAAGTACACTTATTCTCCCAGAATCCACCCCGAGGACCCCTACCCACTCTTTCAGCCTTCTTTCCACCCTTCTCCTTGGGAAGCAAGTTCTCTCCACCCTCCATTCCTCCTTGATTAAACCATGTGCTTTTTCCTAACCTGTTTGAAGCAGGCCTCCACAAGGTTAGGTGGAAACATATTTCTGCACAGAAACATCAGAAAAAGGAAAGTGGTTAGGTGTTGAAAGTGAGCCAAGAAATGCTTGGTTATTAATCTATAAATGCTATTAATAGCAGTGACCATTGTAGCAATAGGCAGCATAGAAATGCAGTGGTGTGGGCCAAGTGCTAAGCAAAGTTCCTGCCCTACACCATCTGACATGAACCCTCGAATGACCACGGAAGTAAACATTATTAATGTCTCTAGCAAAGCCAAAGCCCACAGGACACCACCCAGACCCACGGAGCTGCTCATGAGTGCAGATGGATCTTATCACAGATTGACAATAGTTAGGCCCCTCCAAAAGTCATGTTGAAATCTGAATGCCATAAAGGTGATGTTGGGAGGTAGAGCCATGGACTAAAAACATTTATAGATTAATAGGAAGTAGTCTTGTTCAAAAAGGAAGCTCTTCTTTATATGCTTGCTCTGGCTAACCATCATATGCTCTTTGACATGTAAGAATGAAGCTAGAAGGCCTTCACCAGATGCTGGTACCAAGTTCTTGGTTACCCTAGATCCCTAAATAACAAGGTAAATGAAATTTTGTTTCTTGTTTTTGGTTTGGAGAGTTTTGGCTTTTTTATAACTAACTCAGTTTCCAGGATACTTTTATTTAATTTTTAATATATTACTAAATTTTCAATATATATTTATAATACATGTGCTATGGTCTACATACAGAAGAAAGTAGACATCTTGTAGGAATTGGTTCTCTCATTCCACCATGTGGATCCCATCAAGTAGTCAGGCCTGGTGACAAGTGCCTTTACCCACTAAATCATCTCACTGGCCCTAAATTTTATTGCATTTACTTAAGTGTGTGTGTGTGTGTGTGTGTGTGTGTGTGTGTGTGTGTGTGTGTGTGAACACGTATCCCCACAGCCTGGATGTGAAGATCAAAGGATAGCTCATGAGATTCTGTTCTCTCCTACTAACAGGTAGGTCAAGAGAATTGAACTCAGGTGGTCAGGCTAGGCAGCAACTATTTTTACCCACTGAGCCATCTTATTGGCTCTCAACTATTGTATAATAGCAGCAGAAAATGCCATGGCAATTCCTAAACTCTTCCAACTCCAAGTCAGTACTGCAGGAGCAATATGGCTAACTTTGACTTTGAGGCTGACAAGCAAAGTCTTCTTAGATTAAAAGAATCATTTGCTCACCAAAGGAGTTAGAGAACACCTAGAAAATAGCAGCTCCTCTTACCCGGTCCCAAGATACCACAAGTGTCTCCTTCCCAGCCCCAGACTGCAAAGGTCATATCTAGATGTAGTTTTCTTAGAGGATGTGTGCAAGGATCCAGGGGAGAAAGTGAGTACCAAAAATGGCAACCAATAGCTGCATCCTTTTCCATACTACATCTACCTTTCCACTGTCTCTCAGAGAAAGAGAATTTTTGCATGTCATCCAGGAGTCTCAACAAAATGAAAATGTCACCTGACCAGGTCCATGAAAGCATCAGCTGTCGGGACAGTCTCAATGCGGCCCTCACGGTGCAGCCCCTCCTTGGAGCCCTTCCCAGGATGTATGATGGTAACCATTAGAATGCCGATGAAAACCGCAATGACTGTAGTCACCATGTAGTACACAGCTGCCCGCATTCCCATCCGCCCTGTCGCCTTGTTGTCCAGGGATGCCATACCTAGTAGAGAGAACAGTGTAGTCCCTGCAGCAACGCCCAGACCCCTCCACTCCTTTTCCCATCTGCTCCACTCACTACAAACCACCAGCTCAAAATCACTGCACATCACTTAACTGAAGATGTCCACAGAAACCATGGGTGCTAAGAGTTATACAACTTCTTTTATGGTATTGTGAATAAGTATATTTTTGGGTAAAAAAATAATATATAGTTTTATATATTATAGAAATTAATGGCCAGGCGGTGGTGGCGCATGCCTTTAATCCCAGCACTTGGGAGGCAGAGGCAGATGGATTTCTGAGTTCGAGGCCAGCTTGGTCTACAGAGTGAGTTCCAGGACAGCCAGGGCTATACAGAGAAACCCTGTCTCGAAAAACCAAAAAAAAAAGAAAGAAAGAAAAAGAAAAAAATTAATATATATATAATATAAAACATATATATTATAAAACTAACTTACAGGGGTAGTGAAAAAGGAAGCTAGTGAAATAGCTCAGTAGTTAGGAACATATGCTGCTCTTACACGAGACCCAAATTCCATCAGCAGTACAAATATTCTGTGCCTCATAACCACTCCTAAGTCCAGCTCCAGAGGCTCTGATGCCCCCTTCTGGCCTTCAGGGGCACCTTTATTCATGTGCATATACCCACATAAACACATGACTAAACAGTAATAACAAGATAAACATATAAAAGTAAATAAATGTTTGTTTTGCTTTGAAATAAAGTTGTACAGTGTATTGAATATACTCCATCATCTCGAGATGACGTGAAGCACACAGGAAGAGAGGCGTAGGCCATCTGCAAATACTGCAATGTTTTATACAAAGGACTTTCGCATTCTCGGATATTGGTATCTATAGAGATTTTGGAACCAATCCCCTGATAGACCAACCAAAGGATGATTCAATTTTTGTATCTCAAGCTAAAACCATATTTTTAAATAAAAATATTACTCAAGAAACAATATGAGGTTGTCCAGATTTCACTGATCGAGAGAAGACTTTCCACCTGCTGTGTGCAGTACAATTCCCAATGCAAGGGATTGTGTACTGTATAGGTGTAAAGACAGACCTTAATACAAACAAGCATGTGTCTCTTTATCGTCTCTCTGCTCTTGGTTGTGTGTGTGATGTAACTGGCTGTTTCAAGTTCCTATACTAATTTTCCTGAATGATGGAGTATAACTTGGAACTGTGAGCTAAAAAAATAAACCCTTTCTCCCCTAAGTTGTTTTTTGTCAAGTATTTTATTACAACAATATAAATGAAATTAGGACAACAACCATGTCCATTTGTTGACATATTGCCTATGGTTCCTTTTCTATTCCAAGATCAGAACTGAACCACTGCAATAAAGATAAGAAGACCCTTGAAGCCAAAAATATTTACTATCTAGAAGAAAAGGTGCCACATAACCCTTCCTCAGCCCCTTTCCTTCCTCCATCGTCCAACCTGGCACCTCGAACCCACTCACCTCGTACATGGTCACCCACACTCCACCTTTTATTCATCTACCCCATATATCAGCTACCTTTCCTGCTTCTCCAGTCTTTCTTTTCTCTCTGAGAAACTCTGAGCTCTGGCTGGATGGTATTTCACTTCAAGAAAAAGTAAAGAAAGGTACTGGGATCCATGGTCCATGTGGCAGCAGCACATAAGCAAGACCTAGGCATGGCTCGGGCTCCCATGACTGGAGTAACCCTGGATCTTTTCTCAAGATTGGGCTCAAATGTGTCCTAGAGATGCACACTGGCTTGGGCTCTTACCTGTGACGAGGCTGGAGACAATGAGGGGTAGCACCAGCATCTGCAGCATCCTCATAAGCAGCTCACCAGGAAAAGAGAAGTACTTGATCTGGCGGTAGGAGAGCTGATATGGGCGCAAGGCAAATGCCAGGCTGACACCTAGGACCAGAAAGGAATGGTTCATGGAATGCACTACGGATCTTAACCCTAGGCAGGGTCTACTTATCCATCCCAAAGAGAGTGTAGTAGGGTGAGCAGTGAATGAACATTCTATGAGGGTGTGCATTTGTGTGCATGGGTACTGTATGTGCTTGTGTGTGTACAGGTAAGGGTACATATGTATGTGCAGGCATGTGTAAAAGTGTGTGTGTGTGGTTGTGCATTTGTATGTGTATGTGCATGGATACTTGTATGGTTATGTGTGTGCTAGTTATGAGTGTACATTTGTGTGTGCATGGATCTGTGTGTGCATGGGTATGTGTAGTGGGTTTGGCCTAACACTGCCTGTATTGTAATGTTAATTAAGGTCCCCAAAACTGCTTACAAGAGTGTCTGTACCTTTGGGAACCTGCCCCCAGGTGGTTTGGATTGGTAAATAAAAATTCCAACAGCCAGTAGCTGGTAAGAACAGACAGAAGCGGGTTTTGGGAATTTCCTGGACTTGAAACTAGGAAAGGAGGAAGAAGATCTGCCATGTTGGTGGAGTGTAGAGAAGTAGAGAGACAACATGCCTGAGAAGAGTGCAGGACAGAAGTCTGGCCACCATGTGAAGGAACAGGAGAGCATGGCCCAGAGGGTTTCCCAACAGGATCAAGGGCAGCCAAGATAGAATATGGAATTTAGTAAGTAATAACTCGGGAATATCGGTGGAAGGTGAATTAACTGCATGGAGGTTAGACAGTAGCCCAACTATTGTGATGATTAAGGCATATTAAAATATAAAGGCACCTGGCAGTGGTGGTGCACGCCTTTAATCCCAGCACTTGGGAGGCAGAGGCAGGCAAATTTCTGAGTTCGAGGCCAGCCTGGTCTACTGAGTGAGTTCCAGGACAGCCAGGGCTACACAGAGAAACCCTGTCTCTAAAAACCATATATATATATATATATATATATATATATATATATATATATATATGTATGTATATATGTAGGCTGTGTGTGTGTCTTTTATTCGGGAATGTAAACCACTGAGGGAAACACACCAACAGAACTTATTAAATTAAAAAATATTTCTACAGGTGTGTTTATGGATGTTTATACATGGGTATGTATGTGAATGTGTGTGTGAGTATGTGTATACATTTGGGTGAGCATGGGTATATGAGTGCATGATGTGTGTATTTGTATGAATGAGTGTGTGTGCATTTGTGAGCACATGAATATATGTGTGCATCATGTACATCTGTGTGTACGTAAGTATGTGTGCATTCATGTGTGTATGTGTCTGTATGAACTGTACAAACGTACAAAGGTATATACCATAAAATGTATGCAAATTTATGTCTCCACCTATTTATGCATGCACTCTTGTATATGTGACAGTGTACGTTCAGCTGTGAGCATAAAGTGTACCTGAATATGTGGGCTCATATACAAAGATAAGCACGTGCATTTGTTGGGGGGTCTGTGTTATCGCTTTCAAACATGGAGGTACATATGCAATTAGGCTCCTACATATGTAGATCTGAATGCATATATGAGTATAAAAGTGTTCACAAAGTCTAGTACAGCTGGTTCCGGTATCCTTGTGTGCCACACTATCAAGTCAATCAAACATATGGACAACTTTAGAGGGAAAACTATTGTATCTCATACAAGTAGAAGGGAGACTACTTGAAGAAAGGAAAAGGTGGGCAGAGGTTGACTAGGTAAGAGGGGGAAAAAGCATATGATCAAAGCACACTGATTGTGGACATGAAGGTGCCACGATGAAACCCATTATTTTATACAATATACACATGTTTTCTTAAGTTGTGTCTGTTGAACATTTAGTGATTTTTTTCTTTTGTCTACATTCCCTAGACAATACAATATTACAACTATTTAACTAGCAGTTACATTGCTTTGGGTGTTACATGTAACCTAGAGACCAAGATAACCACAAATCCTAAACAAAAACTAACCCCATTTTACTTAAGGGACTTGAGCACCCACAGATAACAAAAGCTTGTGAATAATAAAATCACCAGATACATAAATCATCACGTTTCTTATATAAAATGGGACAGTGTTTGCTGGAATCAGTCTCATAAGACTATGATGGATAGCTGCATATTTATGCCTGTGTGCACAGTATGGTGTCTGCACCTCTAAATTCCATACATCTTTCTCTGTGTGCAGTCGTAAAGTACACGTCTGTGCAGTGTACTTGTTTGTGCACATACCCACACATGTAACATCACATCGTGTCCGTACAATTGTGTGTGCCCATGTGTATGACCTCTCTGTCCATGTCCTCAGGAGGGCTCGGCAGAAGGCTTGTGAAGTGAGTGCACCCACCGGAGACAGCAAGGGAGCAGTTAACAGAAGTCCCGCCTCCCAGAAGCAGAGCTCACCAATGATCACAGCGCTGACTGTGAGCAAGATAAAGGCGTTCCTACACAGGAAACGCCGCACGTGTTCTCGGGTCATTGTCTGCAGGCGCAAGCGCGTGCGCAGTGCTCTCTGCTGCAGACTGTCCTGCAGGCCCTGCAGACAGCCTCCGCCAGCGCCGCTCTCCCTCAGGAACAGACTGTTGCCGTGGCTACTCATCGCGTCTCTGCAGGGGACAGAGAAGACCAGATCTGGTGAGGGAGGAGTCCAGAAAAGGAGTGGGTGGGATGAAGGAATGCACATTGCAGCTCAGAAGTCAGGGGAGGGGCGATGTCAGAGGAGATTGCTTGAGACCTTGCTCCGGATCGGATTCAGTTTTCATTGCCCTAGCAGCAAAAGATTGAGGCCTTCGAAACCACACACCAGACTAAATGGTTAGAGACAGGCTACAAGGAAAAAAAAATACTACCTCCAGCCTCTCCCTCTATTTCACTCTCATCTCAAGCAACTGAAGGCTGCTACAGCACTCAAACCAAAATGCCAGGTCTTTGCTGAATGTCCATTGCATGAAGAGCTCTTGAAAGCGCACCTTTAGGCTTGTCCCACAAGCCACAACAGTTGGGTGTCCGGCCTGAAGATTTTGCACAAGGACAAAATCAGCAAGTGCCTGGCAAACAGTGGGCACCCAACTAATGTGGCTACTTTGTATGCATGCCCAGGAAAGCAATAGGGTAAAGGAGGGATGGCCTGGGAAACAAATGATAACAGTTCTGGGCCCAGCTTGTTCATAAACCTCTTTTGGAGTGAAACCTCAGATTTTGCATCCCCTTTATGTACGTACCCATAGCTATTTAACCTTATTGACTTACTCTTTCTTAAAGTATCCAAAGTGGGATGCTGTAGTTTCTAGAGTTAAATAAAATGCATGTAGATATAAAACTTGCCAATCTGTTTAGCAACAAAACACTTGAAAGTTACAAAACAGCTTAAAAATTGTGGCTTTGACCCAGCCTGCAGCAGTCCTGTAATACGGGCTACTCCAGAGGCTGGGGAGAGGGGGTTGTTACAAGTTCAAGGCCAGCACCTGCAACTTAGGGAACCCCGTTAAAAAGAGAGCTAGTAGGTAGGGGCAGGTAAACAGCTCAGTGGTTAAGGGTACACGGTGCTCCTGCAGAGGACCAGACCTCCAGTTTCAGCACTCACATCAGGTAGCTCAAAACAGCTATTAACTCAAATTCCAGAAGATCAGTGCCCCCTCCAGGCCTCATTGGCACCTGTACTCACATGTAGACACACACACACACACACACACACACACACACACACGAAAAATCAGAAATGAAGATAAAATTCTTTTTTGAAGAGGGCTGGACTATGAGCTCCGTGGTAGGATACTGGCCCACCATGTGCAAGGCCCTAGGTTCAGTCCTCAGTACTGATCACCTCAGCTTCCCACGTAGCTAGGACTCCAGGAATGTAGCACTGTGTGTACCCTTCCTTGAATTGTTTCATCATTGATTTGCTACCACTACCCAAGTGGCAACTGAGATGGTTGCTGTCCATATCTGTGTAAGTTACCCACCTACTTCCAAATGACAGGCCATCTGACTAGACTTTCCATGCCCTATATCCTGCTGGTCAAAGCCCTGGTTCTCAGTATAAAGCTCCAGTCAGATTTTGCTCCAAATGGACTGGTCCCCTGAAGCCACAGTAGTGCTTCTCACCTTGCTCTGAACATGTACAGACCCAGGACTGCAAGCTGAACAGAAAGCAGGCAGTCGCACCTTCTTCTTGGTACATCATGTCTCCAGTTACTGAATCCAAAGGACATTCAACTGAGTACAAGCCAGATCAGAGCCTGGACACTTCTCTCTTTCCTTTCTCTGCCCAACAAGCCATGCTGTACGGTCCAGACAGCTGGTTCTGCAGATCCACACATCAACATCCTCAGATACAACCAACACTGGGTGTAAAATGTTCAGAGAGTAAAGACTAAGGCTGCACATGCACATCTCAGCACTCAGGATGCTGAGACAGGGAAACAGGAGTTCAAGGCTAACCTGGGCTGCCTAGAAAGACCCTATATCAAAAAGTTAACCAGTCAACTCACATCTGGCCCAAAGAGCTATTGACAGTTGATGGATTCTGGGGCAAGGCAAAAGGCACTTTTCTTCAGTGTGTGGTTGGTGGTGGTTGCCCATGCTCCAGTGGATGGCCCCTTATACTCCTGGGCAGAGAGGATGCACCAAACGGACTCAGTAGATTATTTAAAGGAAGAGGAAAAAGAGGAGGAAGTAGCAGCATGAAGTTAGGAGATGAATGTAAGAGGTTCAAGAAGAGTTGAAGAAGAAAAGGAAGAAGGGGTAAATATGACCTAAATATACATTTATTTGTATATGGAATTACCAATGAATATTTTAGATAGTTGTTTGGTTTTGGATTTTTTAGATTTATTTATTTTTATTTCATTTATATGTGTACACTGTAGCTGTCTTCCGACACGCCAAAAAAGGGTATTGAATCCCATTACAGATGGTTATGAACCACCACGTGGTTGCTAGAAATTGAACTCGGGACCTCTGACAGTCAGTGCTCTTAACCACTGAGCGATCTCTCCAGACCTACCAGTGAATTAAAAACAAAACAAAAACCTCAAAAGTAAGGCTGGAGAGATGGCTTACAGCCAGAGCATCCATCTCCCTCTTCTGTCTCTAAAGGAACCTAAACTCATGTGCACATACTCACACATGAATATGCATAAGTAAAAAGAAAAAATTTATGTGTATGAGTGTTTGACTGCCGTGTGTGTGTGTGTGTGTGTGTGTGTGTGTGTGTGTGTGTACTGTGTGTGCATGACCATGGAACCCAGAAAAGGACATTGGATCCTCTAGAACAAGAGCTACAGGGAATTGTGAGCAGTCAGATGCAAGCTGGGACCAGAATCTGAGTCCTCTGTGAGAACAAGCACTCTTAACTGCTGAACCATCTCTCCAGCAGTTTTGGGGTTTGAGTGGGTTGTTTTGTTTTGTCTTGTTTTATTAATGGTAGCATAAGATTAGCATGTACAAAGGCTTGGGTTTATTTCCCAGAACCAAAAATAAAGTTATTTAATTTGCACCTGTACCGGACATGAAGTCTTTTCTTCTTATCAGTCCCTAAATGATATAGCATAGTAAATATATGCACAGTATTGAAGTCGTATTGGGTGGAGCTATTTATTTATTTATTTACTGTGTCTGTCTGTCTCTATCTCTCTCCATCTCTCTCTCTGTCTCTCTCTCTCTCTCTCTCTCTCTCTCTCTCTCTGTGTGTGTGTGTGTGTGTGTGTGTGTGTGTGTGTGTGTATTTGCAGGTGCACCTATGCAGGTCAGAGGACAACTTTTGGGAGTCCATTCTCTTCCTCTACCATGTAAGTCCCAGGAATTAAATTTAGGACTTTAGGCTTGATGGCCAGCACATTTACCCACTGAACCATCTTGTAGTCTTGTGCTAAAATTATCTAAAATAATGTCGAGATGAATTAAATATGTAATAAGACAGGAATGGGCTCTGTGCAAATATGATACCATTTCATATAAAAGACTTACAGGGACAGGAGTTTCAGAGTCTATTCAGGGTGGAGCGTGTACCTGGAACAACCTAAGGAGACCTGAAAACAACTAGATAGAGAAGGAGTTGGCATGTGGTAGTCTGTGAGCCAAATCGGGCCTGATGTCTGTGTGGCTGGCATGTTTTAGTCATGGTATTGGCACATAGCTATGCTCACTCGTTGTTTCTGCGGCTGCTTTCAGGCTACAGTGGCAAAAGCAAGTTGCTGAAATACAGATCACAAAATGTAAACGATTTACAAAAGCGACCCTGACTTTACAAAAATGGGGGGTGGAGAAGACCACGTGGCTTGGTGGGTAGAGGGGATTGCTGCCAAGCTTGATGACCTGAGCGCAGTCTGGGACCAACATGGTGGAAAGAGAACTAACTCCCTAAAATGTCTCCTGACTGCATTGCACATGCGCATGCTGGGGTAATAAGGGTAGGCTCGTGGGTAGATCGTTCATCAAGAGTACTTGAGACCCTGTGTTCCCTTCCTTCACTGGCAGGGAAAAGACAGCCAGTAGGTAGTAATTAACAATTTTTTAATTAAATAAATAAGCAGAAAGGCAGCAGATATAGGATTGAGCTCAAATAAAAGGCTATCTTCCATGCCTTCGCTGCCCGCCTAGATCACTGTAACCTCACACCGCTGTGATCTGTCACTAGTTCATTCTTCCTTTACAGTGGACATTGGATAATTGCTCCCACCTCAGGGCACAGTGAACTCTTCAAAGATGGAGGTGATGCAGGAGGTCAGATCAAGTTTCTTAGCACTTCCATCCCCACTAACCACTCGGCACTCCTTTGTGCAGGGAGCTGTCTTCTAATCCTTATAAAAGGATAAACGGTTGAGCATGGATCCTCCCCAGCTCTGTCTCCCCTTTCATAATCACTATTCCACTCTATTTGTTTAAGGTCAAGATTTGTAGCTTGCACGTGAATGAGACCACAGCATTGAAAGATGTGTGTGTGTGTGTGTGTGTGTGTGTGTGTGTGTGTGTATTTTTCATGTTTTCTTTTTCTTTGTTGACACAGCCTGAAACAGTGCAGGTGTGTGTGTGTGTGTGTGTGTGTGTGTGTGTGTGTGTGCAAAGGATAACTTCATTTTTATCTTGTGTGTGAGTGTTTGGCCTGAATGTAACATGCCTGGATCTTGTGGAAGCTGGACAAGGATGTTAGAGCCCATGAAACTGGTGATCAAACCAGGGTCCTCTGCAAGAGCAGAGACTCCGCAACCGCTGAGCCATCTCTCCAGCCCTAAAACTGTAAGCTTTAACGGCCTATTTTTTTTTCCTCCCTCCACTCTCAGGCCTATAACTAAGCCATCTCCAGGGCCTTTTCTTACAAACAATGGAGGGCTAAAGGAAGATTCTTTGTTTCTAGAGCATTATATATTGATGCTGTGCTACCTGGAGGAGTGAGTGACAGAAGGGAAAGAGGCAGGATAAAAATCATTCATCACACACTTGCTCGAATACAGTTGTGTGCAACTGACACCTACCTCCTCCTTATGGATACACAGCCACACACACCCTTCAGAACTGCACATCTGTGTGCGCTATGCCAGACACCTATCCTCCCCAGGAACAAACCTTCGCTGCAGTCATGCACACCAGAAGACACATAACCTCTCACACACCCTCAGAAATACAACCAACCCCATGCATTCAGCATCAGCCATACAAAGTCTACATAGAAACACACACACACACACACACACACACACAAACATACACACAAACACACACACATACACACTAGCCACCAACATGCACACCATGAAACTCAAAGCCACACATCTTAAGCCTCCTGCACAAGTACCCAACACAAATGAAACTCCATGGACAGTGATGTTCGCAAAAGTCTTAGGCACACAAGCACACACTTGAGAGGGCACAAAACTCAAAATGTTCAAACACTTAGCTTCACTCACCTCTTTAAAAAAGCAAGTGCACCCAAAAATAAATCACACAATACAACCATGCACACAGCATCTCCATACCCAGCTCCCTTGGAATGGTGGCCAGTCTTAACCACAGCAGACATGTCCGGAGTTGGGTTATAGACCCCTGGTAGAGAAGAGGAAGTCCAGCCAAAAAAATAGGAGAGGCATCAGATTCAATATTGGAAATAGGGCCGCCTGGGAGTGGAGTTTGCTGAATGGGGTGTTCGGGAGTGGGGGGAATGGGAAGGAGACCCAGGGATCTGGAGTAAAGAAACTCACCAAGGTACCAGGGCAGAGGCAGGCTCAGCACCTGTAAAGTGACTAAAAAGAGCTGAAGAAAGGTAATGAGAAAGTGGAGAGCTATGGACAAGGGATCCCCGCCTGACTCGGACCCAAATCCAACCCCGCTCAGGATAAATGTCCCACTCACCAACCTCGGGTCAGCGGGACCGCCTTGCCAGCGCCTTGGCCTGCGCGCTGCGCCGGGATGCAGAAGCCAGAACCTGCGGAAGCGCCTGGCCGGGTCCACAGGGACCCGCCAGGGACCCGCGCTGTGTCTGCTTTGGGGACCCGAAGACAGAGGGAGCGGCGCGGAGCAGGGATGCGCTTTGCAGTCAGAGGAATGCCGGCTGGCCTTGAGCTGACGTGAGCGCTGGGGGCCCGGGGCCGGGGCAGGGGGCGGGCCCCCCTCGGGGATGTCCCCCTGCCGCAGTGGCTCAGGAGCTCGGGGACGTGGGCCGGGCGGAGTGACAGGCCTCTCCCGCACAGCCTCCGCCCCCGCGCCGAGCCGCGCCTCCGAGCCCGCCCTCGGCCGCTCCCGAGTCCTCCGAGGCCAGCAGGGCCCCTGGGATGTACGGGGTACCCAACCCTGTTAACGCTGAAAGAGCGCCCACATCCTCAGCGTGGGTCTGAAGCAGGGGGAGGGAAGACAGCCAGCGTAGGGTGACCACAGCCACCACGTGGGCTCGCTGGCCAGCTTCTCCCTGGGGTGCACCTTGCTGGCTTTGGACACTTAACTGCTGTGTCCCTCTCGGCCAGTCCCTCTCCCTCTCTGAGCCTGGCCTCCTCGCTGAAACAAGGGAGGTGACCCCGGACCTGAGAGAAAATTACAGCTGAGGAAAGTAAAGAGAGCTTGGAAACGCTCTCTGCAGCGTGAAGCGCTGTGCAAACCGGAACCTTTCATAATTGCTATTACAGTTGTAATTAATAGTATCCCTTGCTATCTGCCGCGCATATGAAACAGTGTGGAGCTGCATTTTCCTCTCAGACGGCACGGACTTGGTTGCTTCCAACACATTAGTTCTTCTGAGTACTGAGGCTCTTTACAGAGTTTGGCACAAACCCCAGCGCGATAGTAAGAACCAACCCAGGAGACAAGGGTGAGATGGCCTATTGCTTGCAGGGCAAGGCTGACAACGTGAGTTTCGTGAGTTTCGTTCCTAGAAGTTAATAATGGTGAAGGAGAGGACGACGACCAGATCTCCACATATGTGCGCTGGCAAGCTCGCCAACACAAACATGTAGTAGTAATAATATCGTCAATACGTGCTCGTTGTCATTATTGCGCTATTGGTGGTGGCAACCTCATGTATCTGGAAGATTCCTTTAGTTATATTTCAATTACTTAGCCCTACTAAGCACACATTACTGCCCCAGTTTGCAAAGTAACAGCCTTCAGAGCTGTTCAGTCTTTGTACACACTTGCTAAACAAGATGGTTCTCGATCTTAGCTGTACCTTTCAAACAGCAGGAAAACGTTTTTAAATTACGATGTCAAATCAAAACTGCACTGGGATTCTATCCCCCCACCTCCACCCCTAAAGTCAGTGCGGATCCAGAGATCCACAAATCAGGGGTGTGGCTGCAGGATGTTGTGGGATCATTCCAAAAGTTCACCAGCCCCTGAACAAATAAAAACAATGCTGTTCATTTACACAATGAAATTTTACTCACTGTAAAGAATGAAATGATCAAATTTTCAGGAAAAATATGTAGAACTTGGAGTCACTGTTTTTAAATGTATGTTATTTATTCTTTGAGAATTTCATACATGCATTCAATGTCTTTATTAATGTTGCTTCTGTGTGGATGTGTCTGTGGTCATCCACTGAAGCATGGCCAACCTACCAGGGATCACACTCCATAAGAAAACTGACTTCCCCTCCCCAGACAGCCATCTACTGTCAGTAGCTCCTCAGCTATGGGTCTGGCTTGTGAGCTCACTGGCTAGATCTTGTACAGGCAACCAAAACAGCTGTGAGTTCATGAGGTCAACAGTCCTGTCATGTCCAGAAGGCACTGCCTCCCAACCTGGGCAGGCGAAACTTCTGATTGCGTTTGAAATTCAAACAATTGAATCACATGCCTGGAATGAAACCTAGACACTGGTCTACTTAAATAATCCTGCAAGTGACGCTAAGGTGTGACTGAGGTTAAATGAATAGCTGCCTTAAATGTAGGTAGGACCACACTTTCAAGCCATCCCTCCCTCCTCCCGACACCCTCTGCTTTACTCTCTGGCTGTGATCTGATTTTTTCTATTTCTTTTTCTTCATATCTCATTTGCACTGCTCTACAAAGTAGGCATTACCATCCCTGTTGGCAGACATGGCAGAAGGGACTCAGAGAGGTTAAGTAACTTTTCTCAGGCAGCACAGCCAAAAGTGGCACTCAAGTTCTAATCTTTGTGCATGCAATCCTGGCTCTAGTCCTTGAACATGCTTGCTAAACAGGGTGGTTATCAGCTCTACCTACCTAACACACTCCAATGCCAAATCACAACTGCACTGAAGCTGCCCGTGTATACCCATTCTGTAATTCTGATACCGTGTATGTGGTCCTGTGCTTAAGGCTTAAGCTATTGAGCTATCAACAAGGAAAGTCTCAGGAACTGCAGAGTCAAGAGGAGCTCAGGAGGTTCAACATCTCAATGTAAGTTGGAATCTCAGAGCAGATTAAAGCTGCAGCTCAGAACCAGCAAAATCTAGTATCCAAACCTTACATGATCTACATGATACCACAGATACAGATTCCACGCCTGATCATATGTGACAATGCTCGGTGAAAACTCAGGAGACCTAAAAATGCTGCAGGCTGAGCATGGCATCACACACCTATGATGCCTCCTGCAGGC
>JANHMN010000021.1:3187500-3236378 GCA_030674055.1 Rhabdomys pumilio
GCATCACACACCTATGATGCCTCCTGCAGGCTGAGCATGGCATCACATACCTATGATGCCTCTATGTAGGAGTCTGATGCAGGAAGACTGCAAGCTCAAAGCCAGACCAGACTACAAGTATGTACTTTCCTCTAAACAAAAGAAAATTCATATATAAAACAGCGTCCAGACAATGTGTTCAAGTGTGTGCAGAAGTTCATGTTTAGACTAGAGTCACATTACCAAGTTACCAAATTCTGTACATACCAGTTATCCAAATCTGAAACAATGACTAGGATAATGAAAGAACTTGGCACCCAAGTGTCAGGCGAACATGGCAGCCAATTTCTAAGTTCAGCTTCAGAAAGACAAGAGGATCTCCAGAGCAAGCTAGGTAAGGAGACTAGCCATATTGATGAGCTCTGGGTTGAACGGAGAGACCCTGACTCAATAAATTAAGTAGAAGAGTATTGGAGTGTGAGACCATGAAAGGATAACTTGTTCCTGGCTGGGCATAGGCCTCAAACCCCGGACCCTAGTCAAACGATGGCAGGTGTTCAACCACGCCCCCAGATTCCAGGCTCCAGACACGTGGCAAAGATCTCCATTGACCTGCGCCTTTCAGTCACGTAGGGCAACACACCTACCAGCCCCTCCACAGGTAGAGGGAGTGACTACAGGTGTCAGGGCTTCTAGAGATTTCCATATTAATGAGATACCTATAGGCCAGAGGACATAGCTAATTAAGTATTCTTTCTCAGACCCTCCTCCTTACAAACAGTATTTAACCAAAGGCCCGCTCTGGGGGTGCAGGAAGGTGCATTCCAGATCCATCTACCATCCATCATGAAAAGAAAGCTTTTGGAACCATGGACTTGCTCGTGCTTTGGGGGCCTACCGTGGGGAACGGTGAAGAAGAACTCAACTACCGAGCTGTATCTAATCTCCTGTCAAGGACTTCTCTGCATTCCAGCCACGGGAACCACCGATTCAACCAAGCTAGCCGACCCTGCCAGGTGAGTGAGGAATCAAAAGCCTCACCCCACAAGGCGCCGCCAGAGCTCTCCCTACACCCCTCGTTTCTTTTGGCTGCGGGCCAGCTCCATACACCCCTAGTCTCCATTCTTCCATGGCCCCCCAACGGCATCTGGGGACCCGAGAATGGAGACCAGCCTCCAGGTCCACTCGAGAGCTTTGTGCCCCCACAGAACTTCAGACTGAATTCTCGCCCCACCCAGGGGCACCCCGGGGGCTTCTCAAAGCCCAGTGTCCACCTGGTGCAGCGTGGAAGGGACTCAGTCAAATTTCCGCGCTCCAGTCTCTATGGAGCCCTGGAAACCACAACCGCCCAACAGGAACCCACCCACGCCCACACACCCACGTGTGAGCTAATCATCCCGCATTGGAGGATGGTTTCCAATATCCATCTTGGGCTTCCATATGCACAAACACAATTCCTTCTTAGTTAAGACAGTGTACCCTAGAGAAAAATTTTTTAAAATTAAAGAGGTTCTGAGATGAGACTCATTAATAATTAGGAAGTTAGCAATTCACGAGTCTCAAGAAGTTCCTGAAACTTAGTAGATTCACAAGGTTCTTCCTTTATATAAGCAGTAAGGTGGAAACCAGAATAGATCTATCTATAAACACAGGAAACAAATGGATGGTGGCCGGGGGCCAGGGGACAGAAGTGGGAGTGATGTTGAAACAGGGGGAATAGATAGGGTGATAGACTTATTCTGTAACTAATGAAGTGATAGCTACCTAACATGGTGAATCATACAAGGTGAGGTAACAATACCAAAATGATGCTCTTTGAACAGATTATTACATATAACATGAATCTCCCTGCAATAAAAGAAAAAAACTGGTGACTAAAGAAAAATAGCATTTTACATTTAAGATAACTATTTCAACACAATATTTTTCCAATGTTTACTTATTTATTTATTCACTTATTTATTTATTTATTTAAAAAAAAAATGTAAAAAGGCAGGGAAAGTGTTTACAGATGAGTGCAGTGCTTGCATCGACCAGAAGAGGGCATCATATCCTCTGGGCTATAGTTACAGGCGATTGCTGCCAGAGAGAGGTAAGTGCTGGTATGCAAGAACGTGTGTGTGTGTGTGTGTGTGTGTGTGTGTGTGTGCGCGCGTATGTGTGTGTGTGTGCCATCTCTGCCAGCCCCACAACACAATATTTAAATACTAGACATCTGTTATGCTAAACCCCATTTGTTTACCAAAATCATCACCTTAAAGCACATTCAGTATTAGACACTATTTTTAAATGATGGCAAAATAGCCACACAGTGCAAAATATCACCTTGTAAACAGCAGTTCTTGGGTTTTCCTTCTGTCTCAGCCTCCTGTGTGACTTGACTCAACAATATTACTGATTTTGTCAACATTTTGATATTTTGGTGATTTTATTAATAGCCATGTAATGGTGCTAACATAGGAAGGACAGTAGTTACTGACGTTAGAATACTATTAGCAAATGACTTAGTTTGGGCCTTCCTGACATCTTGCACACTTGATAAATACTTCATCCCTGTTCTCACCAGTGAGCTTCCCTCCCAATAAGCTGAGTATACTGGAATCCTTTGCAGATGCGCAAGGGGCTCAAAGTGGCTGTTAATGCACAGTCGCTCAGGGGTTTGAGCCCACGTCTGTGGCCTGCTGTGATACAGTCTCTGAGTCCAAGTCAGCTCCTTCCCAGCACAGCTGCACACCTTCCTTTGGGGTGGGCCTGAGCACTGAACAGGAGTCTGAGATGGAAGAATCCAGGCTAATTCCTTTGTGTGAACTACTCCCTACAACTTAATTGGGGCAGAACTAGCCTAAGGCATCCCCGAAGCCCCAAGAGTCATTAAGGGAGAGAAGGGTCTCATTACACAGGCTGGCTGTTCCCAGGACCAAAGAGGGATGGGGGTGGGGGCTGAGAGGCTGGAAGGTGTCTTCCTCTCTGACTCCCACACCCTTCTCTCCCTAGCCAGCTGCTCTGGCTAGGGAGAGGAAAGGTCTGAGAGTAGTAGCAGAATTTCAAGGGAAGAAAAAGAGTCGACAATCAGAAATCACACACACATACAGAGTTCAGTCTGTGGTTTTTTTTTCACATTTAATTTCAATTATTTGATGTATGCTAATTCTTGGAAACTCCAAATATTTCTTCTCTTGATAGTTTTACGAATAACAAATGCCTGAGACGTAGGAGGTTGTTTGTTTATTTGCTTGCTTGCTTGCTTGCTTGCTTGCTTGCTTGCTTGCTTGCTTTTGACATTTTCAAGACACAGTCTGGACTGGCCTCAAACTTGTGGCAATCCTTCTGCCTCAGCCTCCTGAATTTATTCACTATGCTCAGTTGAACCGTGTACTTTATAGCAGTCAATTTTATCTTATGTATATTTTACACTTAAAAAGAAAGATCAAAATGTAATATGATGGTGCATGCCACTAAGCCCAGAAGTTGGGAGGCAGAAGTAAGTGTATCTATATAGCAAGTCCCAGGCCCACCAAGTCAACATGGTGAAATCCCATCCCAATAAATAAAAAAATAATAAATAAATACACAAATAAATCTCAAGGAATGGCTCAGTGGATAATGGTGCTTGCCACCAAACCAGCCTCATAATTTGTTCTCTACCTTCTTCTTCATGTGCACCATGCAGGAGCAAGAAAACATACACACACACACACACACACACACACACACACACACACACAAGTACTTTAAAAATCAATCTCAGTATCTGATCATTTAGAGAGAGAGAGAGAGAGAGAGAATCAAACCAGGCCTCAGGCCTGGTGGTACAGACTTGTAACCTCAGCTACTCAGCAAACTGAGTACCATTCTGTATCAAAAGGATCACAAGTTCAAGGTGAAGCTGGACTCCAAAGAGGCTTCAAGGACAGCCTGGACAACCTTGTAACACTATTTTAAAAATAAAATAAAAAGAAGCTAAGAGCTAGAGATGGAGGTAGAATACAGCAGAGTGTGCTTATGGCCCCAAGTTTGGTCTCCAGAAGAGAGGGCATGTGACAAGTGTAGCTCTATACACTTCAACTCATGCTCATAGTACAGCTGTTGAGAGCAGAAAGGCAGCTAGCTACTGGGCTAAGGGGGGCTAGCAGAAGTGGAAGGGATTGGAGAATGAGAATGACCAAAACAAATTATGTTTGAAAATGTCATCATGCAGCCCATAACCTTGCATTCTAATTTAAAGAAACTACTTAGAAAATGTCTAATTTATCAAGAGCTAGAGCTTTCTAAATCAATGGACATGGTATCAAACTTCCCTCTAAACACCTATCTCCATACTCACAGAATAGCACAGCTCTCAGATCCTGTGAGAGAAGTTGCTTTGTAAAGTGCATGGAGACTAACATGGAAACTCACAACTGGTGTAAGTATAGAGAATAAGTATCTGTGGAATGGTACATCTACATCACAGCCCTTCCCATCAAAGAAGAAGATGTTGAAAGACTGCAAGACCCAGAGGTTAAGAAGGACCTGGGCAAAACAGTGGCTTCTGCACATGGCAAGACCTCTGTACTCATGAACTCAGAGGAGCTGTTGCTGGATGCATAAGAAACGAGTCAGCATTCCAGCATGGGTGTGAATGGGCAGGCACACAAACTCTCATCACTAGCTGAGGAGTGACTGGCAACCGATGGCTGCAAGGGGAAGAAGAATCAGTTTTCATGAGAGATGTGATCCCAGGTAAGTTGGCTAACCATGATCTGGTGGATGGCCCCACACTGTGCACTTAAAAGCAACAAGCAATACTCTGTTAGGCTTGCAGACACAGCTGTCCTCTGAGTGGCTCCACCTAGCAGCTGACTCAGACAGATGCAGACACCCACCGCCAAACAGTGGATGGAGCTTAGAAGAATAGGGGGAAGTGTCGCGACCGCTCGACCCCAAAGGACGCGCGATGATCTGGATGATCTGCGTTCACTCGACCAGGAAGGAAGACGCGACGATCTACGCTCGCTCGACAGAGAAGAAGGACGTGACGACCGGGATCTTCTCAACACACTTTATTGCAGGAGCGCCCCATCGTGAAGCCGGGACCCAGAGCAGCCAGAGAGGGCTGCTTATATAGAGGGGAGAGGGGGCGTGGTTTTCCCTGATTGGTTGCCCTGTCAGACCTAATTTGCATGTCTTCTCTGATTGGTCGCCCCACGACCTCATTTGCATATCTTCTCTGGTTGTTCTGCCTGGACCTGATTAGCATAAATCCTATTTGCATAAGCCCCCGCCCAGGGAGTGGTTGCCGTGCAGGGATTGGCTGGCACCAATACCTCATTTGCATATACCCACTCGGGAGGGGTTTGTGTCAGAATCTGCTGACGCATGCAGTAAACTTGTTTGCAAGTAGTGCAACAGTAAACCAGCACCATCTTGTAATGCCGGATCGGGATCGGCGGGCTACAGGGAAGAATTGTGGCCCTGGAGGGGCTAGGAACTCCACAAGAAGACCAACAGAGTAAAGTAACCTGAACCCTGAACCACCAAAGAACATACATGGGATGGGCCTAGGCTTTCCCCGACATCTGTAGCAGATGTGCAGCTTGATCTTCACGGGAGGGGGAGTGTGGCTGTCCCCAAAGCTGTTGCCTGTGGGTGGGATATGTTCTAGCTGGGGTGTCTTGTCTGGCCTCAGTGGGAGAGGGTGCACCTAGCCTCACAGAGACTTGATGTGCCACAGTGGGGGGATACCCAGGGGGACCCCGCCAGCTCAGAGAAGGGAAGGGGAGCTATGGGGGTAAAGAATGTTGAAGGGGATGACAGGGAGGGGGATCACTGAGCAGAATGTAAAGTGAATAAGTAAAAAAATTAATTAATCAATTAATTAATTTTAAAAATCAATACCAATTGAACTCAGTGGGACATAAAATGAGAACATGAAGTTAGAAGGGTGATGCAAGAGAGAGTCTGGAATAAACTGGGGAAAGTATGAGAGGTGAAAATTTGATAAAAAAATATATTGTATGCGTATATGAAATTCTCACAAAATAAGTAATAATATTTAAATCATATTTGTACATGATAAAAACACGATGTTATATAGACAAGCTTTAAATTTTTAAAAAATGAATGTCATTCCATCTTGTGATTGGGCCCCTCCCTGCCCCCCAGGGATAGTCAGCTAATATCTATGAGGGCAAAGGGAGCAGAGACAAATGACGGTGGAGAGGCCACATGAGTATGTATAGTAATGATGACACTGGACCAGCTTTAGGTAGGCAGATCAACTTTACTTGGAGTGATTCAAGGCTTATATAGTTTTGAATATTGGGGGGTGGGGGAGTCAGAATACCCAGGATGGGGAAACTTCATTGGTTTAAGGTACCCAGATGCCCCATTAGCATGGAGAGGCAATCCAGGAATCTCGGGTGCTAGCTAAACTGTTCTTATCAGGAGAAAGGAAGGCAAACCTGTAATCTTAACCAAGGCTAAGTGACATTCTGCATGTGGGGGTTTTGAATTCCCCAGACAATGTCAGAAAAGGGAAAGCCCTGCTAGGAAAAAGAATCTTCCATTTTGCAGAGCCCAGAAGGCTACCCAGACAATGGTAAACCTGGTCCTTAATTAGCAGGGCAACATGCAATTATTCATTCAATTCTTTAAATATTTGTATTTCTACCTTACGTGCATGAGTGTGTTGCCTCCATGTCTGACTGTCTACTAGGTGTTCTAGAATGTCAATTCTACTATAACTTGAGTTACAGATAGTTGTGAGCTATAATGTGGGTACTTGGAGCCAAGTCTGGGTCCTCTAAAAGAGTAGCTAGTGTTCTTAACTGCTGAACCATCTCTGCAGCCCTTACTCAACATTTATTAAGGTCTTCTTAATGCTAGGTATGGTGGCATGCACCTTTAACCTTAGAACTCAGGAGTCAGAGGAAGTTAGGTCTCTGTCAGTTCAAAGCCAACCTGGTCTACATAATGAGTTCCAAGGTAGCCAGGCCTACATGGTCAGACCCTGCTTCAAAAAAATTAATAATAATAATAATAACATAAAATAAAACTATCTACTTCAGCTGGGCATCATACTAAGAAGAATTCTGGTCCTACCTGACCTTACAGTCATGTGTCCATGAGAAACAGTGCTAGAGAGGTTCCATGACCTGCAAGGACTCTATCAACCTTCGTGTGTTTTATCCAGGCACACTGGTCCTCGTGGACTGTACCACGTGGACTGTACCTCGTGGACTGTACCACGTGGACTGTACCTCGTGGACTGTACCATGTGGACTGTACCAACCAGCTCCATTATCCTGGCTTCTCTTGTGTTCAAGCCAGGAACCTAAGGGGAGAGGTTGAAGAGATGGAGGAAAGTGAAGCATGTACCCCTCCCCTCATGCTCCCAACAGTTTTACCCTCTTCCAGCTTCTCTCCCAGGTCTACCCCAACACCTGCATACCCACTTGACTCTGTGTTCTCTTTTCAGTGTTGTTCGAGTTCTTGAAAACTATCAAGTCCAAACTGTATTTCAAAATATTCTTTTTTTCAGATTTATTTATGTATTTTCATCTATATATGTGTTTGGTGTATATGTATATTTGCATACCAGAAGAGGACATTGGATCTCGTGGGACTTCAATTACACAGAAGACTGTGAGCCATCATGTGGATGCTGGGAATTGAACCCAAGACCTCTGGAAAGGCAGTCAGTTCTTTCTAACAGGTGAGCTCTCCCTCTCCAAATATTCTCGAATGGGGAGCCTGCCTAGGAGTGTGGTACACCACCCTTAAAGAAAACTAATTTAATTCCCCTCTCCCAGCAGCTATTAAATACCAGTAACTTATCAGCTAGGAGAGGGAATCTGTGCCTATGTCTCTTCCCTCACCCCATGCTGAGATTTTGTCCAGCTTGAGCCTGTGCAAGTCTAGCGTACATTGTGATAACTGCGGTGAGGTCATATGTACGGCTAACTCTGCTGCGATTTGTGTCTGCTGTCTGGGACTGACCGAGTTAAGAATTGGTCTTTAATTACTACTTCTTCAGTCTGAATCAGGAGTTAAATTAATATGCTTAGTTAAAGCAGCCTATAGCTTTTCAGTGAATTCTACAGCATGCTTCTTGGCATTTGAATGTCCAATAAAAATAATGGATTACATCAAGGCAGATAGAATCATGTCATATGAAGAGAAATCATGTGGTACAAAGAGCTGCCACACGCCTACAAATGGTTTTTTGACACACACACACACACACACACACACACACACACACACTGTTACACATGCATGCTTATACACATACAAATGTACAAAATAAATATAATATATTTTTAAAAATCCCCAGCACCCACTTAAAAAGCCTGGGCATAGGCTTCACATGCCTGTAACCCCATTATTGGTGGGGAGGGGTACAGAGAACAAGAGGATCCCAAGAATCCATCAGCCTCACTAAAGTGGTGAGCTCAAGGTTAAGTGAGAGACCCTGTCTCCAGGCAATACGTCAGAGAATGACGGAGGAGGACACCCATTTTCCTGACCTGGCCATAGTATGTGTGCACATTTGCCCACTCACTTGTATGCAGCATACCAGACACACAACAACAACCAACAATAGAGGAAAACAACAACAACACAAAGAAAAAACCTTGAAACACAAATACATAGGTGAACTTTCCCCCTGTGTGTGCAGAGAAGGTAGGTAAGGCTCTGTGGCTGAAGCCATGGCTCAAAACTTAAGAGCACTTGCTGAACTTCCAGAGAACCACAGTTCAGTTCCCAGCACCCATGTTAGGCAGTTCACAGCCACCTGTAACTCCAGCTCTAGGGGCTTCACTACCCTATCTATATGCTCACATAGATACACACATACACATAAATAAAATAAAAAATGAGAAGTAAGAAAGTGAATGGAGAATGGAACTTTAGTGTGTGAGTTACATATTACTTATACAAATGATTCTAAATCTCTCAGCTTAAAATAATACATCGTAAGTGTACTATATAGGTCCCTGCATGTTAAGTATCTAGATATGGTTTAACTGGATCCTCTGGCTCAGGGTCTCCAGTCAGCCTGCAGACAAATGTCATCTTAGGCTATTATTTCATGACAAGAGAAGACTGGGAAAGTCTCCATATTTAAGTTCATTTGCTTGGTCATGAGCAGGTGTTATACATACATTTTCTGGGAAGATATGAACAAACATCTACTCCTACAGAACAGGAACCAATGACAGACCAAAGTAACAATACTAACAAAAGCAAGTTTGGTAAGTCAATGAGTTTATTGGGGTTACTTGCAAGAGTATGGGTGACTAATTACTTTAAGAGTATAGATTCCTCAAAGGCAGCTGTGTCACCAAAAAGTCCATGGGCAGTAACTCGCAAACAGTATATCCTGGTATAAAGTGAGACCATTCCAAGGTATGATTTAGGAGATTTTCATTGTAGATATGAAGGAGGATACAGCTAGGGACATCTGGAAGAATCCAGAACGGGTAGAGAAAGCAGGACACTGAACATGACCATCAGAATAAACTGGGCCATAGGGAATGAAAAGTGAGATGGGGGGACCAAGAGAAGAAACAAACAAACAGGGGACCAAGAGAAAGAGGGATCCAAGAGAGAGCCAAGAAAGAAAAAGTTAAGAGAGAAGACCTCTTGGTCAAGAGCCAAGAAAGCACATGCCCAAAATGGCAGAGTTAGATAGAAACAAGAAGTTTCCAGAAGGGAAGCCCATGATCTGCAAAAGTTTGGGGTAGGGGGTGAGGTGAGAAGAGCCAGGATGGACTCTGTAGCGAGTACCTGAGATGCTGAGAGATCCTGCAGGCCAGCATGCGCTTTGGTAAGCTAATGGACAGTATTTATCCTGAGTTTCTTTTGGACTTGAGTCCCTACATACCTTGCAGGTAACTCAATGGATCAGAGTCTCCTCTCCCCCGCAGTCTTTTCTGCTTAAATATCCTCTGAAAAGGACCTTATAAATCTTGTAAATTGCCGGGCAGTGGTGGCGCACACCTTTAATCCCAGCACTTGGGAGGCAGAGGCAGGCGGATTTCTGAGTTCAAGGCCAGCCTGGTCTACAGAGTGAGTGCCAGGACAGCCAAGGCTATACAGAGAAACCCTGTCTCGAAAAAGAAAAATCTTGTAAATTTCAAAGATAGCCTGAGACTTCTGTTTTATTTACTTCTGGAGTCTATATTTGTTTGCTTGTTTGTTTGCTTTTCGATGTACTTATTTTATTTTATATTTATGACTTGTTTTGCCTACATATATTTATGTATACCAAATGCATGCAACATGTATTCTTAACCACTGACCCATCTGTACTGGCTGGTTTTATTTCAACTTAACACAAACTAGAGTCATCAGAGAGGACGGAGCCTCAGTTGAGAAAATGTCTCCATAAGATAAGACTGTAGACAAACCTGTAGTGCATTTTCTTAATAAGTGGCTCATGAGGGAGAGCTCAGTCCATTGTGAGCAGGACCACCATCCCAGGGCTGGTGGTTCTGGGTTACATCAGAAAGCAGGTTGAGGAAGCCATGTGGAACAAGCCAGTAAGTAGCATCCCTCCATGTTCTGCATCATACTTGCCCCCAAGTTTCTGCCCTGTGTGGGTTCCTGTCCTGACTTCCTTCAGTGATGGAACATAATATGGAAATATAAACCAAATAAGCCCTTTTCTCCTAATCTGCTTTGGTCATTGTGTTTCATCATAGCAATAGTAACCCTAAGACACCATCTTTTCAGTGCCACCATGACACCCATACACATATGCCTTATATTTTTAGACAGGGTCTCTAACTGAACCAAGAGCTTGCTGATTAACTATCTAGCCAGCCAATTCTAGGGATCCTCCTGCCTCTACCTCAGCCTCCCAACCTAAAAATTACAGGTGCATAGCAACTCCTAAATGGGTTCTTGAGATCAAACTCACCTTCCCATATTTGTTTAGCAAGCACTTTGTCAACTTATCCAATGTCCCCAACATCTGGAAGCATTTCTTTGAAATGATCTCACCACAAAGAAATGGTCCCTGATTTCACTATTCAAATGTAATAAAAACAATATAAAACTAAGTACAGTACACAGACAGTCACCTGCTTCTGACAAAGGTGTCAACAACATGTATTGGAGAAAAGACAGTATCTTTAACAGATGGTTTATGGGAATCTGGGTACCTTCACAAATGAATGAAAATTTATCCTCTCTCATCCTGCACATGAATCATTTCCAAAAAGATCAAGTATCTCAGTGTTAGACCTGAAATTTCTAGAAGAAAAAAATTGGAAGTGCAGTTCAGCATGTAGGCTAAGGTAAGGCTCTTCTGAATAGGACTGTGGTTCCCCAGGAAATAAAAGCAACTATTAACAACTGCCAGTTAATACAAGGCTTCTGTAACAACTGCCAGTTAATACAAGGCTTCTGTAGCCAAAGGAAATTGTTAATCAACTTAAGAGGCAACTCAGGGAGGGATTTGCAAATGTAAATTTAACTAAATACCTAGGAAGCAAGAAACACAACTAAAAAGAATGCTACATAACTGGACAAAGCTCTTAGAAAACAAAATACAGATGTCTAAGGAATATTTTTAAAGCCTTCATCATCATTACCCACCAGGAAAATATAAATTAAATCTAACTTGAGCACGCCTTTAATCTCAGCACTCAAGATGCAGAAGCAGAAGGATCTCTGTGAGTTGGAGGCCAGTCTATCTCCTAAGTGAGTTCCAGGACAGCCAGGATTGTTACGCAGAAAAACCCTGTTTCAAAAAAAAAAAAAAAGAGATTTTATTTTACCCCAGTCAGAATGGCTAAGAATAAGAAAACAAAAGAAACTGTTGCTAAAATTCTTTTCTAGTATTAAAGGTACATCTAACCCTCGTCCCCAGGTCCCAAAGATAAACCAAAGTTTACTCTAGGGAACAAGTAAGTTTAAATTAGACTTTCTTACAGAGTGCAGATGAGGGGTTACTTATAGGAATGTGGGCACTCCTCCCCAACCAGAGACACTGTAAAGCCAGCAGGGATGATATCTTCCTACTAGTCTCACAAATGTAACATACCTAGTCTTCCCGGCATATACATAATGGAGCCCTTCTCCCAGGCCTGGTGCAGAGTTGCCAGGTGGTAGGGATCAAGTGGCTATTGAAATGAGAATCTCCTCTCCACCACTCTATGTAGAGGACAATTATGTGGGACAACAACAAATGCACTGTTGGTAGATATGCAAATTGGTGAAGTCACTATGGAAATTACTGTAGAGAAGTCTCAAAGGACAAAAGGTAGAGCTACCATTTATGACCAAGCAATACCACTCCTGGGCATATGCCCAAAGGATTCTATTTCCAAGTAGAGACATATGCTCATCCATGTTTTTAGTTCCGCTGTTCACAATAATTATAATATAATAGCCTAGATGCCCATCAACTGATGAATGGGTAGTGAAAATGTAGTACCTATACACAATTAAATTATATTCAACTGTAAAGAAAAATAAAATCTATTGGTAAATAGACAGAACTGGAAAATATTGTTCTAAGTAGCCCAGACTCAGAAAGACAAATGTCACATTTTCATTCATATGTGAATCTTTGACCTTTAGGTTTCTGTGTTTAATCAGAGTACCTATAGAAACCAGAAAACTAGGAAAGGACCATTGGTGGGGACTCGGGAGAAGACATCAAAGGATCAAAAGACATCACAGAAAATGTGAAGGGAAAGGGGGTATAACAGAGATGGAGGTTTAAGTGGGAAAACAAGAGGACAGAGAAAAGAATAGGGCTGAGGAGTATAAGTAACACCAAGGATGGTAGGAAAAAAGCTAAACCTACTATGCATAATTTATAAAAATGAGTTTAATTAGCATTATCCTACACAGGCAATAGACTACTACTTCAAGAAGTCACAACTTGCAAAGTAAAAAGTCCAGTCCCAGATGTGGGATACCACCTCCTGAGCTTTTGGTTGAAGGTGACCCAGAGGCCCCAATAAGCAATATAGCCAATTGTTGCAAGCCGGGCTGCCCCATGCTTGGGGGCCAAAATGTCTCGGACTGCTCTATCAGTGTTCGAACCGCACTGCCAAAAGCCTTGGGGGCTAAATTGTTAGAGCCTGCACTGCCCCAAGCTGCCCCAGTCCGAGGGTTGGGTTCAGCAAGAGAGAGTGTGAGGATGGACTCAAGGAATGGAGACCAGACAGAGTGTGATTCAATCCCGTTTATTCTTCAGTCTGTCTTCTTAGTCCAAGTCCCAAGTCTTGAGTTCCTAGTCCCTAGTGCCTCCAAGTTCCAAGTTACTTCTTCCAAGTGCTAAGTGCCTAATGTCTAATAACTAACTCTCCGGTGTCTTCTACCTAATGCCTAATACTAAGTGTCTGATTCTCTGTTCTTTCTTCTGTCTGCCTCTCGCCTTTTTATATGTCTCATTTCTAAGCCATGCCTTTAAGTCATGCCTTTAAGTCATGCCCTTAGGTCTTGTCTCTAAATCTGATCTCTAAGTCACATACTTAAGTCACATACCTTTAAGTCTCACACACCCAAGGGAAGATCCTGGGTATCTAAAACAAGCTGTTATCAGAGTGTGCTCAGCTGTGGTAGGCTATTGTAACCAAGTCTCTTGTCAGGGTATACGGCTCAAGATGGCTACAAGGATGATAGCTGCCTTCTGTCGGCTCCCCACAGCCAATTGCTATTGCTCTTGTTTTTTTTTTCACTAAAACTTAATGGGAAGCCCCAATTGTTAAAGCCGCCAAACACTTTGGTCATAGGACATGGAGAAATCAAGTTGGTACTGACCAGGAAACTTCCTGCCTGCTACCTAACCTTCATAGAAGGTTGTTATGAACGTTCTATGAAGAGTTAAGTTGCATACCAACTAGAAGTTGCTATGCAGGCTGCTTGAGGGGGTGAAAATCATCAGTAGTCTTACCTAGCTGATGATCCTGTGAATTGCAATAATGATTGACACAGCAAGCTATACCTGTGGTTGCAATAGTGACAAAACTGTTATGGGGATAACCACCTACTTTCTAATTAGATTTAAGGCCTAATAGGCAGGAGGAAATGCATGGCTGGTACTGTAAACAGGAATAAAATCCCATGATTGGAAAGCTCATAAGCCCAGGGGTGTGTTTACTACTATTATTGTACCAAATAGACATAGTATCAAGCTTTCCTCTAAATATGTGTCTCTATACCATACATCAGTGCAGCTCTTGTGTCTCATCAGAGAAATTTGTGTAGTAGGTAGTGGTTAATGCAAAAAAAAAAAAAAAAATGCAGAGTGCTCAGCCAGAAATGGTATGTCTATCATCTATATCATCCCCAAGTCTCAGGGACAGTGATTAAAGAGAGAACAGAAAGATTCTAAGAGCCAAAAGACAAGAAGAACCAAAGTAAAACAATATTTCAACCAACAGCTCAGGAGGAGATATTCCACATCTGGGACTGGACATTTTACTTTGCAAAAGTTCTTTTGAACACACCAAGCCTGCTGCACTTACTAACTCACAGCTGTGTGGTTGTCTGCACAGTAAGGCTTGCCCAAGATTAACCTGGTCAACACTGTAGCATGGAGAAAGAAGGAGTTCACAAGTCCCCATCCCTAAGCTAAGGAGTTATTGACAGTTGATGGCTTACTGGGAATGGAAAGTCTCTTAAGAGTGTGGTCTGTGGTAGGTTGGCCATGAATAGTATATTGGACTCAGCAGGTTAAATTTTAAAAAGAAGACAAAGACATAAAGTTCATTGAGCAAGGAGGTGAATGGGTATTGGAGGAGTTAGAGAGATCAATGGTTTGTCAATATGGCCAATATATTACATGAAATTTTTGAAGAATTAATAAAAATACTGTATTTTAAAATGTAAGTCATTAGATTCATAGTGGACAGAAGGAGTTTATACAGAGTGTTTATACAGAGTTTATACAGAGTCCCCATCTGCAGATGGGGACTATTTGGTGGTATATTCAAGAATAACAACTCCACTAAGGAACACTGAATGTGAGGGACAGATGGTGAGCAACTAGCAATGAAGAATAGATGTAGACAGAAGTAGAGTAGAAAAAAACATACGAAAGAAAAGTGAGGTGTTCTAGTTTTATCTATCTGCCACTGTGATAAATACCCTGATAAAAGGCAATGTAGACAAGGAAGGATTTGTTTGGCTTATAATTCCATGTCACAGTCTAGAACATCAGGGAAGTCAAGGCAGGACATTGAAGTAGCTAGTCGTATTGTATCCACTGTGAAGAAAGAAGAGATGTGAGTACATAAGCGCTCACTCATACTCAGCCCACCCTCTACAAGTATTTAGTGGGATCTCTACCGGATTCCCTGCCTAGGGAATGATACCACTCACACTAGGCTGGGCCTTCCTTTATCAGTTAATAATCAAGACAATACCTCACAGACATACCTACAGGTCAGCGTAAACTAAATGATCCTCTATTGAGACTTTTTCCCCCATGTAATTCCAGGTGGTGTCTAGTTCGCATTTAAAACTTTCACAGGAGGGGAGTCAAATTTTAGGTGCTCAACAATTTAAAATGCTTCCTGTGGATCCAGTTGGAAAAGACTGGGAAAGAAGTAATAGTAAGAGGCCCTTAATGACCTTGGCCTGAGTCAGCTCAAAGACCCCAAAGACCTATAACTCATTGACCTATATGGTCACCACCTTTGAAAGATGTGGTCAGAAAGCTTTCCACACAGCCTGGGGCTTCCCACATCTCCTGACACCTCTGCCAGGAAATTGACCTCATTTCTCAAAGACAAAACAGATTCTAGGTCACATCCCCCTGGAACAAGAGACCAATTGATGTGATTATCTCCAAGAGAAAGGGGGCACCTGCTAAAAGTAGAAACCAGTGCCCCAGAAGGGAAGACATCGGGGAACCTAAAAAAGGGTCTCTGATAATTACCTGCCAAGATTTTAGAGCAAAGGGCATTTCCATGTGATAGTGGAAGAAAAGGAGGAAAGGGGAGCTAGAACTTTTTAAAGGTTCCTCATTCACTCATCCAACCAGCAACTTCCCCTATACCTTACCCAAGAACAACATTCTGCTACCTACATGACTCTCATAATCGAGAACAGACAGTCTTGGCTAAGATGACAGAGAAAAGAAATTCTATAATGTGTCACTTATTATAAAATTCAGAGAACTAATTTCTCAAAAAAAAAAAAAAAAATACAGTTCCCCATTGACCTGGGTGAGAAAGAATCAGGGCACATAGGGAGATGAACACAGATAGGCTCCTTGCAAAGGAGATCCTAATCTAGATCCCAGCACCCGTGTCCAGCAGCTCACAGTCACCTGTAACTCCAGTTGCAGGGAATCCGAAGCCTCTTCTGACCTTCTGGGGCAAGTGCACTCGTGTGCACATCTTTCTACACAGGCATATAAGCAAACCCATAATCAAAAATAAAAATAAAGTGTTTCAAAGCAGAGCAGAGACACGGCTCAGGGGTTAAGGGTACTGGCGGATTTTCCAAAGGACCCAGATTGGATTCCCAATACCCACATAGTTGCTCACAAACATCTGTAACTCTAGACCTGGAAGACTCAATGCACTTATCTGACTTCCACAGAAACCAGGGACACATGCTGCAAAACACCCTGACATATGCCATAAATATTTAAAAAAAAAAAAAAAAACAGTCAAGCAGAAAATAGTTTGCCTATCTTCAAATGCAAAGAAATTGGGTAAAAGAAGTGTCTAAAATGGGACGTTGCTGGAATTCAGGCCTGGAAATGTAAACCTGGTCAAACAGCACTGGTGTGGGAGGTCATAATTCTAGGGGGAGTTTGATATTGTTCTTTGACTATACAGGGATGCTTTTTTATTATTATTATTATTGGATATTTTATTTACATTTCAGATGCCAATCCCTTTCCCCATTTCCCTTCCCCAGAAAACCCCTATCCCGTGCCCCCCCCCCTTTTCCATTTGGCTTTTATACAATTTTTTAAATGTTAATCAAGGGCTTTGTATGTATGGTAATGCTCAATCAGAAGTGTAACCTAATACCCAACCTAGCTATGTAAACTATCTTTGACTAGTGGAGACACGTGAACTTCTGCCTCCATGCCCCCTCTCTCTTTCTCTCTCATTACCGAGCTTCTCATCTACTTCATCTTCTCCTCTCCTTACTCCATCTTTTCCTCTCAGTGCTCCTTTCCCCTTAGCTCCTCCTACATATTACCCTTCCTGTTAAAATAAAGCTTTTCTCTCAGAATACAATTAGAGCACAATTATTCCTATTTGTACCAGTGAGGTACAAGATAGTCTTAATACCCAGTCCATCCTTTTGTTGACTAGTCAGAACCTCTGCCGTCTCTCTTGACTAGAACACTTAGTTTTGAACCTGGCTTTTTCTTGGCTTTAGAATGAATGTCAGCTGAGAACCCTCCACTCAGATCTTTTCTCTCAAAGTAAATAGCCTGGATTGGCTATGAGTCTATAGGTCTTCAATGCCGTCAGAAATCAAGAATGACTAAATTTATGGGAAGCAATAAGCATAGCTTTTAAAACTTAGCCAATTTATAGAGACCACTGAACACCTGGACAACTCCTATACTACCGAACGTTGGAACATCAAATCTTCAGCCTTCTGGCCCAAACTCATCTGACAGACTTTAGTGCTGCAGAATTATTAAGGGCTGGTTACTCTGTCTAGGCAGATATAATCAGTCGACTATTCTGCAAGTGTGTCCTTTTCTGTAGATGGAGAGAGGCAATTCTTGCCTGGTGGCTGTCTCACCACAACAGGAGTAACTCCAATGATGCTCAATTTCTTCTTAGAATCCAAGACAGGAAGCTGTCAGGAGCAGACAGGTCTGTAATCAAAATAAACATTAATATAGAAATATTTGTGACGTCAATTCTATGGATTTCTGACGTTTTGAAATCCAACTATCCATGTAAGGTATCCTGGACTGCTGTCTGTTATCTTCTCTCAGCTATTTCTAAATGAAATATAGAAAACACCCTAACAATAAACTCAAAGTCATGAATTTGCTATAGTCCCTTAACTCACAGGCTAGTCATCTCAAGTCAGTTAAAAAAGTTAAAGAAGGACTGGGTCTAAGTCTTGTATTTCTAAATGTGTTATACAGGCACAATGCCCATGAGAGTATCTATATTCATTTCACTTCACTATATTCATATTCATATCGATGAGAAGCTTATACCAACAAAAACCTTAAATTTGAAATCCAAGTGAATTTTGTACCATTTAAGAAATTATAACTCCATCTTGATACTAAATTATACAGATTTCTACCAATAGGTCATGGCTATGCCATCAATCCTAGCTAATCCTCCCTGTTCCAACAAAATCACTGCTGTTCCCCAGAAAGACAGCCCCATATTAACCACCTTAGTCCCCAAGCCCGGGGAATAGGGACGCTGACTCTTCTTTAACTTCTTCAAGCTGATTACTGGCGTGGAGACATCAGAAGAGGGGTGGGGGGAAGAGCAAATTGATAAGCCTCTGACGCTGTGTCCTCACTGCATCCAAATGGAACTCCCAGACACCGGAGATTAGAATAGGTCCGCTCGTTTTGCTTGATGAGTAGATACACCAAGGCTGTGCATTCTGCAATATACAATTCTCTACTGCTCTGGGTTCCTTGCACCCTCAAGGGTGGGTCAGGAGGGATCCGGTGCCCCCAGAAGCAGACCGGGCGGGGGTCTGCTTCGGGCCTCAGCCAGGGATGCTTTTAAACTGCCTTCTAAATATTATTTTTATGTCTGTGCATTGTGCTGCTCTCAGCTTTAGTCAGAGAAGAAGCTTCTGCAGTGAACAGTGTTTGGTTTCAAACCCTGAAACAAGAGATTGAGGTGTATATTTTACATATCAAAGCAAACTTGGCCTCTAGGTTCTCCCAGCAACCCTCAGTCCCTACCTGGCATACCCTGCCCCCAACCCTGAACTTTCCAGTTCAGGGGGCTGGGATGCCCTTCCCCCAGAAACTTTTGCTATATAACTCAGATATTTGGGGGTTCTCCCTCTCTTCTTGCTCTTCCTCTTTCTCTTCTTCCTCTTCCTCTTCCTCTGCTTCTGCTTCCTCTTCCTCTGCCTCTGCCTCTGTCTCTTCTTCTTCCTCTTCCTCTTCCTCTTCTTTTTTTTTTTTTTTTTTTTTTTTTTGAGACAGGGTTTCTCTGTGTAGTCCTGGCTGTCCTGGAACCCACTTGGTAGACCAGGCTGGCCTCGAACTCAGAAATCCGCCTGCCTCTGCCTCCCAAGTGCTGGGATTAAAGGCGTGCGCCACCACCGCCCGGCTGCTTCTTCTTCTTCTTCTTCTTCTTCTTCTTCTTCTTCTTCTTCTTCTTCTTCTTCTTCCTCCTCCTCCTCCTCCTCTTCCTCTTCCTTTTCTCCTTTTTCTTTCCCTTTTTCTTTCTCTCTGCAAATGCAGTTTCTCTCTTTCTCTTACCCCTCCTCATGCCCCTTCCCATGGTTACTTCCCTATCCTCCTTTCTTGGGGCCAGTGAACTTACCCCACCCAAGAACAGCTTCCCAACATACCAGCATTTTAGATAGATAGATAGATAGATAGATAGATAGATAGATAGATAGATAGATAGATAGATAGATATTAACCTGGCTTGAACTGGCTCCTTTCACCAGTGGAGAAATAACGTATCATCAGACAGCAAGCAGTTAATGAGCACCACTCATGACTGGTGGATATGCTGAGACTAAGAGACTGTGCGCACCTTGAAATAGGACTACCCCCAGCCCAAGACTCAGGAAACATCCCAGAGGAGAGAACAAGAGGACATTAGTAGTTTAAGAGCCAGAGAATGTAGAGGAGACTGTGAAATGCTGTCTTCCCAACATGATGTGACCACTGCAGTCAAGAACTCACTGCAGCTGTGGTCACCTGCACAAGATCAACCCAACAAGAAGAGTCAACATTACAGCAGGCAGCACTAGCTGACTCAGCGGATTATAGAAGAGGAAGAAACAGAGGAAATGATGATGCACATAGGTTAACACAGGAAGTTATTAGGTATGAAATTATTAAAGTACAGGAAAGTTAATAAGAGGGTAAACATGATCAAAGTTCATTTTATATATTTATAAAGATATCACTATGAAAATCGTCATTTTATGCTACTAACAGATACTATTAAAAGTAACATTTTCCTAAGAACAAGAAAACAAATCAGTATGAGACAGAATGTACCCACATCTACCATCGTAATGAGTTGCAAGAGACGTGAAAGACAAAATCCTCACCCATCGGACTGACCCAACAGACTGTGGATGTGCACAGTTAATTTTATGTCATCGTGACACAGGCTATCCAGAGTCATCAGAAGGGAGATAACTTTAACTGAGAAAACGCTTCCATAAGATCTGGCTGTAGGTCACTTTTTAAATTAGTGATTGATGAAGGAGGGTTCCACCCATTGTGGGTGGTGCCATCCTTGGGCTGGTGGTACTGGGTTCAATACGAAAGCATAAAGAGAAAGCCAGTAAGCAACAACCTTCCATGGCCTCTACACCATCTCCTGCCTCCAGGTTTCCGCCCTGCTTGGCTTCCCTCCATGGACATGTCAGGATATATCAGCCAAATAAACCCTTTCCTCCACAAATTGCTTTCTATTATGGTGTTTTATCGAAGCAATAGTAACCTTAACTAAGACAGTGTCTCTCAGGTACACTGATATTTGGTTACAATTCTAGTCTACATTCAGCAGGCAGCAATCAGGACTCTGACAGGTTGGGTGAAGCACTTCTTGAAAAGCCTGACAGCCTGAGTTTGACCCCCGAGACCCACATGGTGGAAGGAGAGATCTCCACCTCCCACAAGGTGTTCTCTGAGCTCCATACCATAAGGTTTTGTGTGTGTGTGTGTGTGTGTGTGTGTGTGTGTGTGTGTGTGTGTAGGTAGTAGCAGGACATGTGTGTGCAGGAGCACTTGGAGGCCAGAAGAGGGTGTTGGACTCCATAGATCTGGAGTTTGCAGACAACTGGGAGCTACCACACTTTTTCCTCTACAAAAGCTCTTAACCACTGAGTCATCTCTTCAGCTATTAATTTAAAAAAAAAATCAAAGAGAGAAAATTTTCATGAGTTCAGCTTTCCTGTCATGTCTGGAAGGCACTATTTAGCAGTAAGAATCCTGGTCCTTAGGCTTTTACTTACTTGAAGACATGTGCACAGAAGCAACACTAAATGAATTGAGAGAGGAGAGAGAGCATGAGAGAGCAAGAGAACTAGAGAGAGAGAGAGAGAATTTAAGAAGTCATGAATTTGAGAGGGAGTGTGGGAAGAGCTGAAAGGGGAGAAGGGGGAGTTGGAAAATATGTAAATACAGCATTCTTGTATGAAATCCTCAAAAACTAAAATATTAAAATCATAAAGAAACAGAGAAAGTAAGACATGGAAGAAGCAAAGGACAACGCTGACTACAGAGTGTGTCCCAAGTGAGCTGCCTCTCCTGAAACCCTCTCAGCAGCTCCTGCTTTTGAAAGAACTTATTCATATGTTCGTTCAGTGGAAGAAAAAAATATATAAATTGAGGAGCTGGGAAGACAACGTAGTGGAAGTGCTAATTTCTCTTTCTGAGTTCTCACAATGCCCTCTGGTGGCCTCTGCAGGCACTGCAAGAACATGCCCAAATACATGCACATAATTAAAAATTAATTAAAAATAAATAAAACTAGTCAAGATCACACGAGAGCTACATCTATCTCTTCCGAGGACAATGTGCAAGTGCTCTTACTACATTTGACTAGAATCCACTTCTTGAAGTGTCTTCTGCCATACTAAGGACTAAGCTTCTAGCGTAAGGGACATACTGCAGCCCATCTAGCAAATGCGAAAAACTCAGGTAGATTTTAAAATACTAAGGGAAAGAGAGCCGGTCAAAGAACACAGCAAGAACAAAGGACCTGGGGCTAAAACTACCTGACACATCGGAGAGACCCAGAAAATGAGGAGGAGTCTGAAGTTCTGTGATTGGAGCTGAAGTTAGAGGTAAAAAGCGAATTAGTTCACAGGGAAGCTGGTTTGAGGTTTTTGTTTGTTTTGTTTTATTTTTCTCTTTTACTTATTTGCATGTGTTTTTTCTTTAATGTGTCTGTTTTGAATTTTGGTTTTGTATTTGAGTGTTTTATTTGGAGATGGTGGCGCGTAGGCTTTAGTTTTTAATTCACTTTTTATCCCAATATCGTGCCCCCATCTTCTCCCAGTCCCCACTCAGAGGTCTTCCCCTACCCACTCCGCTTCTCCCCTGAGAAGGTAGAGTGGCCCCCTGGGTATAACAATCCCCTACCCCCACTTCTCCCTCCCACCCCTTCACTCCCCACCCTACTCCCTACCCGCTCCTGCCCACCCATCCACCCCAGCACATCAGTCTGGCATGTTTTCATGTAGGTTCTGAAAATCAAATTCAGATGTTGTGTTTGGAAGGCAAGCACTTTACCAGCTGAGCCATCTCCGCAGCTGCAGGAATTGTAGTCTTTTTTAAAGATTTATTTTTATTATTTTAATTTTGTGTATGGGGGCCATTTGTATACATGAATTCGAGTGCCCACAGAGGTCTGAGGTGTCAGATTCCCCTGGGTGACAGTCAGCTGTAAACCACCTGTTGTGGGTGATAGGAACTGAACTCAGGTTCTCAGGAAGAGCAATAAGTGCTCTTAACCACTGAGCTATCTCTCCGCCCAGGAATTGTATTCTTAATTCAGTTTTTTTCTTTCTTTCTTTTCTTTTTTTCTTTTTCTTTTTTTTTTTTTTTTTTTTTGACTGTCCATTTCAAGAACATAAAAACATAATTGGGGACCAACAAGATGGCTCAGGATTCGTGTATACTTCAAAACTACTATTAGTACTAGTTCGTGAATTCCTTGGGATTTTCCAAATGCAAGACCGTATTATCTACTAGTAGATATAGGTTGGTTGACACCTTTCCAATATCAAAAGAAACAACCAGAGAGGAACTCCATAAAAGCGGCTCCCTCAAGGAATACAGTCTGAATTTCCAGGCCTGTTTCTCCAGCTTGCCGTTCCCATCCCCCGCCCCTGGAACGCAATCTCTGTGGTTGTCCTGGTTGCTATGGTGAGGGGAACTCTGGGCGCACTCATTCTAGCCACCAGGAAAGAGTGGTGTGTGATTAGGGGTGGGTAAACCCCTGTCCATTCTCCGAGGGGATCACGGGCCAAATCCAGGTACCAAGTTAGGAACCATGCCTGCGTTGCTCCCTTCCACCGACCCGGGCCAGGACTCGCGCGTTGGGGCTCCAGAATGGCGCCAGGCAGCCAAGGCCACGTCTCGCAAGGCACACCTTCTGACCGATCGCTGTGGGCAGGAGGCAGTGACCATGTGGCAGCCCAAGGACAGTGTGCTGGACCCGAACGTGGCGCACCACCTGGGCCGTGCCGCCTACATGGAACCCTGGCGCTTTCGGGTAGAGATGCTCAAAGGGGGCGGCACCCTGGAAAAGCCACCGCCTGGCGAAGGTGTCACGCTATGGAAAGGGAAGATGAAGCCCCCGGCCTGGTACGCGCGCCTACCGCTACCTATGCACCGCGACGCGCGTGCCCAACAAACCGCCGAGGTGGTGCACGCGCACGCGCGCGGCGCGCGCCTCACCGCCGCCCGCTTGGGCCGCGCGCAGCACCAGATCAATGGGCAGCTGCGGCTGCTGCTGCGCCAGCGCGAGGCCACTGACCGCAGGCTCAGCGAGGTGCGCAAGGGCCTGCTCATCAATCAGCAGAGCGTCAAGTTGCGGGGCTACCGACCCAAGTCTGAGAAGGTGCGACCCTCCCCGCCACCAGCAGAGGTTGATGCTTCCACCTTCTGCAGACAGACAACACGCCCTATGCTCTATCTCCAGCGAGGACACCCCCAGGATAGGGTGGCAACACCTCCAAGTTCCAAAGCCTGAGTTCCCCCAAAATTGTTACCGAAATTGAGGTCACAAATTGTGCCTCCGAGAAACCAAGTTCGGCCACCCGTCCTCTATACGCAAGTAGAACAGCCAAATTAATAGTAAAAAACCATAAAGGGTATTTAACCAATGAGACCACATTGCGAAGAAGGACAGTGACCCTCTGCTGTCCATTTTCGTTGTTCTGAGAAAGATTAAAGTTTAAAGAGGGAGCCATATTACGCACATCTAAGCTATCTAAGCCATGGGAGATAAGGCATGGTCCTGCTCATTCGCTGACCTTTTGTCTAGACTCAGCCTCTCGAGCAAGGTTAGCTGTCAGTACTGTGTGGAATCCCTTCTGGAAAGAGTTTCTCCTCCACTTGGCACCAGGCCTCTTCCTTCTCCCAGTAGGAGATCTCTGGGGTGAATTCCAGTTTCCTGGGGTCTGTTAATAGATTGAAGGACTTAAGTGTCTCTTTAGAATGTTCATCAGGGTACTTTCAAAAAAACTTCCCCAATAAACAAACTTTCAAATCTAGGCTATGAGGGTAACCTTACACCCCACTGCCACCCCAAGTCACATTGCATAAAAATCTTCCTAAAGAGGGAAATTTGCATCCCCAAGTTTGAGTATCACATCTCCTCTAACCCTGCTCCAAGAAGTTTCCCAAACCCACAGATTCTGCCTTGGCCAAGAGGCCATAGTGTCGCAGTTTCAAGGGAGAAACAACCCCAGACCTGGTTAAGGAGAGCATGTGATGATTCCTTGGGTCTCAAACCAAAAGAAAACCACACAAAACAAAAAATAGAAGCCATTCCTGAGCTGGAGACATAGCTCAGTGAGTAAGAACCCTTACTGTGCTAATGTGAGGACCTGAGTTTGAATCTTCTGCACCCACACAAAAGCCAGAAGTGGTGCCTTTGCACTGAGAGCGCCTTTAGCCCCAGCACTGAGGGCTGCAAACAGGTACAGGAGTTGCCCAGGAGTTCACCGGGCAAGCCACCTTGCCCAGACAGCAAACAGCTCCCTCAGCAAGTCATAGGCACACCTCCTGAAAATATTAATTCTTCTCAGAAAGACACCTCCACTCCTCCATGCATTCACCCCATCCTCCACCCCACCCCTGCCTTTCCCAAAGGAACAAAACTCCAACTGCACGTTCCACAGTTCACAAGGATGTGGGGTCCTCCCTACTCTAAAAGATGAAATCTCCAGCCTTCTCCTGAGAGTAATTCTCCCCCCCCCCTCCTTTTTTTCCCTAGATCCCAGACAAGGCTGACAGCATGCTTGTCTGGGAGAAAGAGGAACTGAAGTCCATGAAGAGAAAAATGGAGAAAGACATGGAAAAATCGGAGGCCTTACTCAAGGTTAGGGGGTACCTGGAGAGAGACCCCTGGATGCCTAGTACACAAATGGTTCTGACCTAAGTGGGGATGGATATGGTCAAACCACATTGTGTGCAGTTCTGAAAAATGTCATAATAAAACTCATTGTGTAAAATTAATATATACTAATAAAAACATTTTAAAAAACAGTAAATAAATAAATAGCCCTATTCTCATGATACTCAGCTGCTAGTCAAACCTGCCTATAGATTTTTCTTGATGGATATTGGATTTGACCATTTTGTCACTGTTAGCCAAGCACCAAATCCCTACTCAGCACAATCTCTGGCACACAGTAGGGACTTGATAAGTATTAGGATTCATTTAGGGAAGACATTTTTCAAAGTATCATGGATTGAACACCCTGAGTCATGTCACAGAATCACTTTTTATTATTTTTAATTATGTGTATATTGGAAGGGTGTGTATGTAGTGCAGGTGCTCCTAAGAAACCAGTAGTGTCAATTCTTCATGGATTTGGAATGATTGACAATTGTGAGTTTCCCAATGTGGATTCTCTCCTTTCACTATATAGGTACTAGGTATCAAACTCATGTCATCAGGATTATCTGCAGGCCCCTTCACCTGCTAACCCATTTTACCAGTCCTCAGTGGGCTTTTTCTTCATGTCAAATGACAAATGTCTTCAGCCTTGCATTCTGTATGCCCCGTTATAACTGCTCAAGGAGGCCAGAGCAGCTTAAACCACCAGACTGGGTGTGCCCAAGAATAGGCTTATAACTGTGTCCTGATTAAAATAGATAAATAGCAGAGCAATGATGGCACACACCTTTAATCCCAGCATTCAGAAGGCAGAATTTGGTGAATGTGAGTTTGAGGCCAACCTAGTCTACAGAGAGAGAGAGAGTTCCAGGACAGCCAGGGCTATGTCTCCGAAAAATAATAATTAATAAAAAAAAAAAAATTAAAGCAGGCTACCAGTCGGTAGGCTGTAGTTTCTTAACAAACAAACAAAACAAAAACAACAACAAAAAAAAAAAAAGCATGCAAAACTATTGGTTCAGGGAGAATAGTCCAAGAGAATAGTCCAATAGTCCAAGAGGCAACAGGAAAATGCCTGGGTTACTAAAAGACTACAGCTTCTAGGTGAGAGGCGTGTTTGCAAAGATATACGTATGCAAAACGGCTTCTATTTTGATGAAGTTGGGCCCCTGTATAACAAAGAGCTGAGTCAGCTCAGAGGCCCAAGAGCTTTGCGATGGCTCAGCCCTGCCGACATCCACGTTTACTTGTTGTTTCTCTGGCCCTCAGGCTCTGGCCTCCTGCAGGGACACTCTGGACTTCTACTGTCAGGAAAGGCTGCAAGCTGTGGAACTCATGAACCAGCCACTCGACAAGGTTCTGGAGCAGGCCGGCCGCCACTCGTGGGTAGACATCACCCGACCCCCAACTCCTCGAACTCAGGGCTTGAAAACGCCTCCTCCTGACCCCATTGGCACATACACCCCAGGTAGGCACCACAGAAAGGTGTCTGCTAAAACCACAGCTCCCTCAGCTGACGGTTACTTAAGTGTACAGCCTTGCTTGGCCTCTCCCTGAACACTTCCAACAGCACCCATTCATCCACAGGTTCTATTTCAAAAGAAGCCAGCCCAAGGCACAATTTAAATTGTCCTCACTACCCCTTCCTTGAACTTTCTCCCGGTCCTTCATCCTTGTCCCTTCACCCCTGGCCCAGCACCATGGAGAAGGGAGAAGGGGAGGAGAGACAAAGGAAGACAAAGAGAGGCCTGTGGCCCTCATGTACATTCTGTGCTTTCACAGCGTGCGCTAAGGCCTTGTTTGAAGCCAAGCGCTTGTTGATGGAGTCCAAGGACATCTTAACAGAGATGGCAAAGAACGAGGTGGACATTCAAAATCAGCAACAGCAGATAAGCGACCGTGTATGCACCTCGCTGGCACAGAAGATGCGTGAGACCTTGGAGTTGAAGGTGCCCACACTGCCTGGCTAGGCTCCGGAGGATAGTTACTGCTATAGTGGTTGGGGAAGGAAGGGACAGTGGCCCAGAACGAAACCCCTGTGCTCCCCAATCTCCAGGAAAGAATGACCATGACTTTAGGGCTAATGAGGGGGACTATCCACCGGTGCATGAAATTCAATCAAGAGATGTACGTCACGCGGGGTATCATCAAGGTAAGGTTTGATGAAGGAGAATAATACATGGGAAGAGGTTGGGGAGGGGGAGGGACCTGGTAGGCTCGCCCTCACTGCTCACAACACACTTTGCCAGGGTCCTCTGTTGAAAAGAAACCTGGAGGCGCGTGAGAAACTGAACAGACCCTTGGTTCGCATGTATCAGAAACACGTGGGCACCCAGCTCCCGGAGGCTACTCGCCTTGCCCAGGTATGTCCTCTCCACGTCTCCCTAGGTGAGATCACATCCTGGTAAGCTGCCTTCCCGAAACACACCAGACCAAGGGAAAACTGCTCACTGCAGGTCGGCCTCTGACATCAGGCTTTTCAAGTTGCTGGGCCACACCATTCACCATTTGCCCCACCCCCACTCCACCTCCCAGAGCTCTGAAACTCTTATCATAAATTGCTCAAATGTGTTCCGTATTCTTGGAGCGTGCTGCTGTAAGCATCCCTCCCTCAGCTATCTCAGCCTTTAGTGTTTGTGTTTTGTTTTTCTCGCAAACCTGGCACCGCTTTTCTTCCTGTAACCCTTACAACAGAGATTTACCTTCTCTTTTGCATGCGGGGCCCTTTCCGGTGCACACCTGGCCCCTGTATAGAATCCTGCCCGTCTTCACGTCTACTCTACGCTCCTGCCTGTCCCAAACAGCACCAGCTCAAGGCTCTGGGTTTGGCTTGCCAGTCCCCCAGGACTGCCCACTCTCTTCCCAGCATGGCCCCTCCCCTTCCCAAAATCAAACAACTTTTCCCCAGCCTACCTCTCCTCCGCTGGATGCCACTCTTCCCCAACACCGCCCAACCTTACCAATACGGCCCCTCCCTTCTTCCCATACAGCTCTGCCCTACTCCAGAACAGCTCCACCTCTCCCAAACAACGGACCCACCCCTCCCAGCACTGCCTTGACCCTCCCCCAGAAAGACTTTGCTAGCTCCACTACTTCCTAAAAGCCTCACCAGAACGCCCACGCCCCTCCCAAACGAGGCCACGCCCCTCCTCCACAAGCTCAGATCCCCCACAGACAGGTTCTGTCTCTCTTTTAAAACACAGTCCCTCCACTGCAAGAATCTCCTTTGCCTCCTTTGCCAGGATCTGCCCCTCCCAGCTCAACCTTGCCAACGCTCCTCCCCTTCCTCATCAAAACCTCTGCTCCCTACGTCTCCAGGGTACTGACCTGCTGACCCGCCACAACTTGCACATGGAAAAGAACTTAAAAGAGCTCCGTACAACACACGACGACCTCGCCTGGAGCCTCAACTGCAAAAAGATAGGGCACGATGTGGACTACGATGTGGTGCGTCTGCGCCTACGCCAGCGCCACCCGCACGTGTGCTACGAGCAGGCGCAGCGCCTGGTCAACGACTGGGACCCTCGCACACCACAGCGCAGACAAACCAATACCATCTCCAAGTGACCACAGCTAGCCTTGGCCTTGGGCGGCTGGAGCGGATGCCCCCAGATAAATGGCCTTACCTCCATTCTGACTAACCTTCCCTTCAAACGCCCTCTAGCAGAACTATAATTAAAGTATATTGTCATTATTAGCCACCGATTGATTGTATGCCAATCACATCACAAAACCTAGTGTCTCCTCTTAGTCGAATTGTTAGGATTTAGATCTCAGCTGCTGGTTTCAAGCTGTGTGGTGTTGGGCAAGCCGCTGCCCTTCTCTGACCTCAGTGTCTCAAGCCTGTAAAATCAATATGCCAGCACCTATTTTAAATGGTTGCAGTAATGACAGATGAGAGTGTATCAGTAGAAGGTCTGTAGCACAGTTGCTGCCTATCATAACTTAAGCAGTAACATAAGCTGTTATTATTAACAGCCCCATGTTACAGTTGAGAAAACTGAGGCATAAAGAAGTTAAGCCGCTTACTCAAGCTTCATCCATGGCTACAGAACCTGTCCTCTTAGCAGACTTCTTCCTACCTCTGCTTCTGTCCTCACCCCACAAAAAGTGTCAAGCCCTGAACTAGGCAGGTTGCAGCAGTGGGCACAGCTGAAATGGCCACTGCCCTTGTGAAGCTCACAGAGCCATTCCCTGCAGCCACGGTGTTCTTTAGGGAAAGACCCTTGAGTGGCCCTGTTCACACTCAGCTGCAGCTCAGCTCTTCCTGTGTGGTCTGGAAACCTTGAGCACCATCAAATCACTCTGCTATCTCTTCTCCCTAGATCCCAGGGTCTGAGAGACACAGACAAAGAGGGGAGGGTGGTTTTTGCAATTTAGATTCAAAGTCATGGATTTAGATTTGAATCTAAATCCATGGGTTCAACCAATTCATGGGGTCAACTTGAAAAGAGTCTCAGGACTCCTAGAGCTCAGAAGTCTATATCAGCACCTGTCAGGCCTAAAACCAATCAAGAAGGAGTACCCTCAACCTAAAGGAATTGTGGGAAGTTTTTGTTTGCTTGCTTGCCTTTTGTTTATTTAATTATGTGTACTTGTATTGGGAGGTCTGTGTGCAGTTGACCCCAGAGGCCAGAGAAGGGCATCAGATCCTAGAGCTGGAGTTATAGTGTTGTGAGCTACCTTTTGTTGAGGCTGGGAGCTGAGCACTGAATTCCCACCCTCTGCCAAGAGCAGTACACACTCAGAACTACAGAGCCGTCTCTCCAGCCCTCAGTGCAAGGGAACTTAGAAAAGAGTCGATGGTTGGTCCTCACCAATTAGATTTCATATTTGTGCTTGTCCTTCCTTGCTAAAAAAAAAAAAAAAAAAAAAAATTGGTAACCACTAATCAATACTGATATTTGTAAGGTCATTTGCAGACAGTCACAGAGCACTGGAAGTTTCCAGCCATTCTGACTCCACAGGTTCCTCTAGCAGGGGCAAGGCAAGAGAGGCCCTTCCTCCTTTCTTCAGCATCCCGAGAACAAGTATCCTCCTGGCAATCTATGCCCTGTGTTTTGTACTTCTCATGTTAGTTAATGGTTTCACTGTGTCAGATGACTTCCAGGGCCTAGATAGTGCTCAAACACTGTCTAAAGTCCCTGTCACAAAAAGGCCATGGTGTGTCAAACAAACAAACAAACAAACAAACAAAAAAAAAAAAAAACGTACTTCAAGGTGTGTCACACAGATCTGTCACCCCAGCCTTTGGGTGGAGGTAGGAAGATCAAGGGTTCAGGTTCACCCTCAGTTACACAGTAAGCTTAAGGTCAGCCTGAGGAACTTTCCTTTTAAAAAAAGAAAGAAAGAAAAAGGCAGGGCTAAGAAAACATTTCTACCACCCCCTCTAAGGCCCAGAAAACACTACAGAAGACGGGGTGGGAAGACTGTAAGAGCCAGAAGATAAGGTAAAGGGTTAAGGAATGCCATCGTCAGGACAAGACAGTTGTAATCATGAACTCATACCAGCTGAGACAGCCTGCATCTGGACCTACGCAAGACTGAGCCTGTCAACAGTCAGATATGAATCGGGGAGGGACTCATGGCACTCCTCCCTGATAAATAGTAGCTACTGACAGATTCCTGGAGGAGGGGAGTCAATGACTTAAATGGAGTGCCCATCGGTAAACCCACCAGGCTCCAGCGGATAAGTCTAATCCAATGGTCACACAGACGTCCCTGGTTAAACTCAGTGGGTAAAAAAAAAAAAAAAAAAGACATCGACCGGCAAAGGCAATTGATAGAGATGGGAGGGAAATATGGGGTGGGTGGGCGGGTGACCAGAACATGTCATATACATGGATAAGATTGCCAAAGACAAAGGTGGCTCGGTCACGAAACTGAGGACACAAGTTCAGATCCTCAACACCCAAGTCAAAGCCAGGCCTAGCAACTGGATCTGTATTCTCAGACTTGAATCCCCAAAGCGTATTGGTCAGCCTGTCTAACCAACTTGTGTCAAAAACTAAGGTGGCGAGTGATAGAGGAAGCCAACTGGAATCAACCTCTAGCCTCCATATACACACATATGTGCACATGAATCAAATGTATGGGTGCACGTGCGCGTGCGCGCGCGCGCGCACACACACACACACACACACACACACACACACACACACCAAAAAAAAAAAAAGCTTCTTGCCCTATAAGCTTCACTCAGGTATGCATGACAATGTTATTTACTATAAACATGTCAACAATATCCAAGTCCTAAATGAAGTGTCTTTAAACAGAAGCTGAAAACAAGGTTGGGTGTGGATTATTTGATCAAAATGTAGTCAAGAAGTTTCATTTCCCAAAGGAGCCATGATTCCACATCCACTGATTCCGCGCTCGCAGGGGCTTTCTGAAGCATAGCTCCAATCACTAATGACTGTTTTCACAAAGATCTAAGTCATATGCCAGAAAACAACCCACCACAGGGTGACCTGCTATCAACTTCTGCAGTTTTCCATAAGTAGGTCTCCAGGACATGAATCAAGAAGCTGTTGAGAAATTTTGCAGGGTGAACCCCACTGGCTGTTGTTCCCTATAGCTAGAACCACCTGTTCTTTAAGTTCTAGCACGTCTTCCCCTGAACACAGGACTGCTTGTTGATTCTCAGAAACCATCCTCAGGGATGCAAATGTCCATTTTGCAAGAGATGCCTTGCCCAATGCCACTACCCTCATCCTTACTGACATGGCCCCATTTGTCACCTTACCTTACACAACATTCCCTGGCGGCATTTACACAATCCCACAGAGGTGTCAACCGCTCCCAAGAGTTGAGTTCCAGGGACTCTGGAAGACACTTTCTCTGGGAAGCCATAAGGTGGTGTCATAGTCACACATTAGAGAAGAGGGACTAGGCTGGAGACTCGGATATGCCACTCAGTGAGGACAAGGCTCTGTCTGACTTGTAAGTACTTGCAACCAAAACAAGAAACGATAACAAGAGTTGGTCAGCAGGGTTATGTCAATGAAAAGTTTTCACATAGCAAAGAGATCCATTGACAGAGGATCCATCACTGAGGAATAGGCAGGCTAATGTCCAGAACAGAAGTTCCCAAGCTATGGGTCAAAACCCCTTTGGGATCAAACAACCCTGTCACAAGGATCACATAAGATTATTGGAAATCATAGATATTACATTGAAATTCATAACAGTAGCAAAATTACAGTTATGAAGTAGCAATGAAAATAAGTTTATGGTTGGGGAGTCACTACAACATGAGGAAATTATTTTAAAGTGTGGCAGCCTTAAGAAGATTGAGAGCCACTGGTCCAGAGTATGCATGGAACTGAAAGATCTTAACCAAAACAGATTCTCCACTGTGAAATTGGGGAGTGAGATGAAGAAATGCCTCTCAAAAGAAGAAACAGTCCAGGCCTGCAAACCTTCCCTCCCGCACTGAGCACACCTGGCTCACTTGTTCAGTGGCCCTATTCATCTCACTTTGACTAATCCCATCTCCCTGCTGGGCCTAGGGAGATGTAACAGTTTCCTCTGAGGTTAAAACATTCCATGTTGGAAGGAAACCTCTCAAGACATAGGATGTAGGCAAGAGTGAAACAACACATCCATTTAGGATAGAATGTTTATAAGGAGGTAAACCAGGTTGTGCTAGGTGGGTAAGGGTGAACACTGCATCCTAAAGGGAAGTTCCATTAAGACAGAATTATACAACTCAAAATAGCATCAGGAAATCCCTGAAACAGCAGATTCAATCAGATCCAATCCCTTCCTCTGCAATGTTTATAAGCAGTAAAGACTGCCTAGACAGAGACTTGATGCACCAGGGTGGGGGGATTAGCCAGTGGGACCCCACCCTTTCAATAGGAGAAGGAGAGGGGAATATGGGATAAGGTCTCTGTGAGGAGGGAGACCAGGAGAGGAGCAGCATTTGGGACATAAATCAATCAATTAATTTTTTTTAAAAAAGACTTGCCTAGTGCCTAGAGTCACTCTCAGAGAAGATAAGCTGCCTAGAAGACTCCTAAAAAAGGCTCAGACCAACTGAGTTACCTGGAAAGGACATCCTCTCTCCTGCTGAGTGGCTGAAGGTTGTGCACTGTACTCCAGGTTTCAGCTCTCATTCCTGGGTGGGCTGCCGGAGGCCACTCCACCCGCGCCCCGGCTTGGGGTGGCGAGGGGGAGAGAGAGAGATGCACCTTCTTCTTCTTTCTTCTCCTCCTCCCACCGTCCGGTTCTTCTCGAGGTAGCCCCTAGGCTGCTGCTGTGTGCTGATCTGCAGTCAGGGATCCTGTGGCCTGAGACTGGCACTAGTATCCCAGCCTTAAGACCAGCAAGGGGTTAAATAGACAGCTTTGTGCTATCCTAAAAACTTCTTCTGAGGGTAAAAGACTGCAGCCTAGGGTGATTAACACCTGTAGCCTAACTGCAGAGGATTAGGCAAAGTGGCCTTTGTTCTATCTCAGCAGGAACTGCTGGGCTCTAACTTATGGCTGGGTCACGGGAAGAAAAGACACTTAGAAAAGTTGCTATAGAGTTTATTAAGTGTAAAAAGTATCCTATAAAAGCTATCTGAGGGGAAACGTGGAAAGGTCCTGAGTGGGAAGAAGAAAAGATTCTAACAAACTAAAGACTCTAAGGGAGAAAAACTCTAGACAGGGGAAAGGAAAGGGCGACAGGGTTTTAACTGACTAACTCTATTCTAACTCTACTAACTAAACTTGCTCTCTGTCTTTGTCTTCGGTATTTGTACACCATTCAGAGTACATGATCACATGTTACAAAGTTCATCACAAGTTCACACCAAAAATTCAAGTCATAAATTGAAATAGAAGTTTACAACACAGAATGTTTACATGAATATCCATTAGGAGTAATTATCTAACTAGACATTCATCACCTGTCTAGCTCCACAGGTTCGCAGAAAGTTTGAAACTATAACTTAAGAAATTAGTGAAGTTTTGTATAGATAAACCCAGGCAATATTTTCTCTTCTGTCCTGGTACCTATAATAAATTGTGAATAACCTCTATTGACCTAGGCTAATGGTTACGACTTCTTGGAATGTGCTCTAAGCAGGAGAAGGTCTAGGGGCAATTAACTGATAACACTCAGGAGACTGGCAGAGTTCTCATTGCAGTTTCGACCATGCCTGAGGGACTTAATAGCAGTCCCGATATAAAAGAGCTTAATAATCATTGATATAATTTTAGGAATTCTTATAGGATCATCATTAAGACTTAAGAAGTCATCTATTTGTTTATATAGTATCATTACAAGACAGTACATCTTCGTGGGTCTGCAGAGGTCTGCTACAAAGGGGTGTGCTATTGCTTAGTGATAGTAGCAAATGTCTAATAATAATAATGGGAAAAGCATACTAATAACAGGAATCTTTCCTAAAATCACGTCCACCACAGCCTTGCTAATGGGGCACACTCGTCGCAGATTATATAATAATCCGAGGCAAGCGTTTCAGGATGATCATCTGCCAATTATTAGCTTGTCCCATTATGGCTCCTGACAGTGGGCTTTGATGATGCAGCTGTCTTTGAGTCATTGGGTGCTATAAGTAACCCCTTACCCACATTTCTATAAGTAACCCCTCACCCACATTTCTATAAGTAACCCCAATAAAATTAATTAGTTCACCAAGTTAGACTTTAGTAGTATCCATACTTTGGTCTGCTCTGTCATTGGTTCCCTAACTGAGGTCAGCAAGAATTTCTTCACATCTCCCCAGAAACAGTGTCACCACACGCACACATACACACACACACACACACACACACACACACACACACACACAAGCACACACACAAGCACACACACAAGCACACACACATGCACACGTGCATACTTGGTTATAAATGAACAAAACAATGCACTATTAAGTATAAAAAGTGTTTAGTTTTTTGTTTATTTATTTACTTGCTTGCTTACTTACTTATTGAGACAAGATTTCACAAAGAATCCAGACTGGCTTTTGAACTCAAAATCTTTCTGCCTGTGTAATGGAAATTACAAGTATGTGTTACTAGACAGAGTAATTTTATATGCAAAATATCCTATTGATTTTAATCTTGTATCCACTCATTCTTATTACTATAACTAAATACATCAGGCTTGATAACTTTATAACAAAAAATAATTCATTTAGTTCAAACTTCTAGAGACTCAAGGACACAGAAAACAGAATCAAGTCAGTTTTGGTGAGGATCTATGAAAGATAACATGTGTAACCACGAGAAAGCCCACCTGTGGTCTTTGAATTAGAATGGTCCCCATAGGTTCATACATTGGAATGCTTGGCCTCCAGTTGTACACTGTGTGGGAAGAATTATGAGGTGAGGGCTTATTGGAAGAGGTGTGTCACTGGAGTGGGGATGTTTCAAGGTTTTAAAAGCCTGTGGGATTAGACTATCACTTTTCTCCTTTCCCCTCCCTCCCTCAAGCTTGAGAGTCAGATACAAGATCTCAGCTAATGTTCCAGCTGCCTGACTGATGCCATTCTCACCACGTGATGATCATGGTCACACCCTCTGAACTTGTAAGCACCCAATAAACCTTTCTATACATTCCTTGGTCATGATGTCTTATCACAGCAATACAAAGAAACTGAGACATCATCGCAGGCCAGAAAGACAGGGATGGACTCAGGATCAGGCTTGTTCTTACAACTCTCACTAGAACTAAATCTTAGATTCCCTCACCCTATGTCTCCCTTTCAGCTTCATATCTCTTTTTGTTAAACAGCTTTAATCCTTCCCAAACAGTTGCACCAACTTGGAGCCAAGCATTTCAGTATAAAAGCCTATGGAGATATTCTAACTCAAAGACCACAAGTGAGTTTTCTCATGGTTATACATTATCTTTCAGAGGTCCTCACCAGAGCTGACCTGGTTTCATTTTCTGTGACATTAAGTCTCTAGAAGTATGGACTGAATAAATTATTTTTCTTTATAAAGTTACCAAGCCTGAGATATTTATCTAAAATATCTCAGTAATAAAAATAGGTGGATACAAGAGTAAAATTGATAGAATATTGTGCACACAAAAGCTAGTTAGTGTTCCTCACATGTGCATAGATATTCTGCCCTCTAATGGTAGGTAGACTTTATGTCTTAGTTAGGGTTTCCATTACTGTGAAGAGACACCATGGCCAAGACAACTCCTTTCTTTGTTTGTTTGGGGTTTTTTTGGTTTTGTTTTGTTTTGTTTTTCAAGACAAGGTTTCTCTGGGATTAAAGGTGTGCACCACCACTGCCCGGCAAGACAACTCTTATAAAAGAAAATATTTAATTGGAGCTGGCTTATAGGTTCTGAAGTTCAGTCCATTACCAACACTGTAGGAAGCATGGCAGCATCCAGACAAGCATGGCACTGACAAAGATGTGACCACTACATCTTCATCCAAAGCCAGGCGGTGGTGGCGCACGCCTTTAATCCCAGCACTTGGGAGGCAGAGGCAGGTGGATTTCTGAGTTCGAGGCCAGCCTGGTCTACAGAGTGAGTTCCAGGACAGCCAGGGCTACACAGAGAAACCCTGTCTCAAAAAACCAAAACAAACAAACAAACAAACAAACGAAGAATCCACATCTTCATCCAAAGGAAGCCAGGATCAGGCTATCTTCCAGGCAGCTAGGAGGAGAGTCTGAAAGCCAACCCCCACAGTGACACACTTCCTCCAAAGAGGCCACACCTACTCCAACAAGCCAATACTTCCTAATAATTGGCCACTCCCTAGGCCAATCATATTCAAACCTCCACACTTGGCTTCTTAACGATACTAAAGAAACTGTTGGGCTTCAGCCTCAGCACTGGCTGGGGTCATGCTACACTGTTGTCTGATCGTCTTTCTTCTTTTTAATCCTCACTCCTGTGCTGGAGAACCTGTTTACTGACTGAGCTGGCTAGGTCAGTTATGTATTGGCTATCTAGGAACTTGTCACAGAGATCCATCTGCCTCTGCCCAAGGGCTGGGATTAAAGGCTATGACTCATTTGAAAATGCATGGAAAACCTTGACCTTCGTGCATTTGCTGAGATTTTAAAAACACGATCACCTTCTGCCTGCTTTGAAGAGAATTTAACTATAGACTCGATCAAGTGTGGCTTTTTGGTCCAGAGGAAAACACCCGGGAAGGCCTGAGGGTAACACAGTTACATTGGCTCTGATAAAAGTTATTTCAATCACAAGTAGCTAAAATCTCTCAGCTGCTCCCCACCTCCATGGAGTTGAGCTGACCTCATAAAGTCTCAGTTTCTCTGTGTATAAAACAAGTGCTTCAACAACCAAAAAGAAACTGTTAACACCTCTACACAAAAGACCAGACATCCAATACTGAGGGTGACAAACTACACTCAAATCATAACACCCCTAATAATCTTAAATACATCTGCTTCCTTCTTCCCCGACCCCAGTTTGAGACCCATGCCACCATCTGCCTGAGTGTTCCTATGAAGCCTCTGCCTGGCTGTCTGGATCAGTTTCTTTTCTGTTGCTATCGTGACCAAAAAACGATTTAAAGAAGAGAGGGTTTATTTTAGCTCATGGTTCCAGAGCAGTGGGTCTAACCTTTCCTAATATGTTCTAAACTGTAACACTTCCATACACTTCCTCATGTGTGGTGCCCTCATAAAATTATAATCAAAAAATTATTTTGTTGCTACTTCATAACTCTAACTTTGTTACTGTTATGAATCACAATGTAGATATCTGTTATGGATCAGAATATCTGATATGGATCATTCTCAACCCACAAGTTGAGAAACACTGCTGCAAAGGAACATCCTAGTGGGGAAGGCATGGCAGCAGGTGTAGGAAACTGGCTGATGACATCTTTATCCACACATAGGAAGCTGAGAAAGACAACCGGAAGTAGAGATTATAAACCCTCCGAGCCTGTCCAAGTGACATAGTTCCTACAGCAAAGCTCCACCTCCTGAAGGTTTCACAGACTCCTCTAACTACGCCACCACCTGGCATCCACGTGTTCAAATGCACAAACCTATGGGGACATATCTCATTCAAAGCACAAGTGTCCACGTGTGTCTCCAGCCTTCTAGTCACCACCACCCTTTGTAGTGCCCATTGCTCCTGGAACACAGTGTGCTATGGCCCTCAAGGCTGTCACACACATACAATTACCCCCAGCTCTTTTCCAAGCTCCCCCATCTCAAACAATTCTCTTGACTTCAGCTAATTTTCATTTCTCTATGAATTTGTTATTAATATTATAATAAAGTGCCATGAATTTAGTGCTTTAAATCTTTAGAAAGGTTCTAGAGTTAGAAATCCAAAGCAAATGTACTGTTTTATAGGACGGTTGGTACTCGCTTTGCGAACATGAGGACCTGAGTCTGATATAAATGCCTGTAACTAACTTTTTCAAATGCCTGTTTGTAATGAGGATTCTTAAACACTTTAATCTCCCTCCTAGCCCACCACCCTCCAGAGGTAGCAGAAAAGAAAGGATACAGGGGAAGTGGACCTGTTTAGAAAGGGTTTTTTGAAGCAACTCACATCTGTGTTGTCTGGAAACCTGCAGTTCAGTTCACAGGTCAGCAATGGCTGCTCCACTCACCCACAAACACTTCATAGATACACCAGCAGTCCAGTTCGGCAGAGTCAAGTTAGCAACAGCAGTAAAGTGGCCTAGCAGAGAAAGTCAGGCCTCAGCCTCCACTGAGTGAGCAGCAAGAAGGATGCCCAATAAACATTGCACAGTTAGCTTTATAAGCAAACCTAGCTCTGCCCCCATCATATCTGTCAAGTCCTATTTATGCTCCCTCCAAACATCATCACTCTGCCAATCAGTCTGAGTCCATGGAAGCCGCAGGAAACTACAGCACACCACCAGAAGCTTTTTGTTGCATTTCTTCCTGTGGAGTCCTGACAAATGGAACTCAATCATGCAAAGTAAGGCAGACTAATATACACTTGTTGTTAGCAAAGAATCCTTCATCATGTGCCCTTTCACATGCTTGTTTTAGCAAAGCATCTTCTCTCTTCACTTCACTCTCTTCATCTTCTCTCTTCACTCTTCTCTTCTGCTTCAGCTGAATGTTCCTTCACGTGTTTGCTGGGGGAAAAAACCTATCCAACTGATTTTCCAAAGAACCCTTCAGTTTCCACTTCAAATACCCACATTAAAAAACAGACATAATGGCATGTGCTTGCTTTGTCAGCTCTGGGGAAATGGAGACAGGTGATTTCCTGGGGCATTTTTGTTGGCCAGTGTTGCCTAATTAGTGAGTCTCAGGTTCCAGAGAAAGATGTTGTTTCAAAAAATAAAAACTGGGCTGCTGAGGTGGTTCAGTGAGTAATGGAGCTTTCCACTCAATCCTGACAATCTGAGTTAAACTCTCAGAATCCCCAAAAAAGTGGAAGAAAATAACTGCCTCCACAAATATGTCCTCTAACCTCTACACATACACCATGGCATATCACACACACACACACACAAACACAAGTTTACTACTCTGATTGTAGGACCCTCTGTGGGTTGGAGAGAAAATGCATGTCCTGGACACTCCAACTTCTAGAGGCCACCAGCCTTCCTTAGTGTGTGGCCTCTCCTTCCATCTTCAAAGTTATGACATCTTCAAAGTTGTGGCATCTTTTCTCTTTTCTTTAGACAAAGTCTGACTGTGTTAGTCCAAGTTGGCCTGGAACTTGTAATTCCCTATCTTATTTTCTGAATGCTGGGGTCACATGACTATTTGTATCTGTTACATCTTTATTCCCTTTGTTTTTCTGACTCTGGTCCTCTTGGCTGTAGCTCAAAAAGAGCCTTAGATTATATTGGACTCATTTGTGTAATCCAGAACACTCTGTCCATCTTTAACATGTTCAAAGTGCTGAGATTAAGTGACTATGAGTGCTCAGCCATAGATGGAACATGGCTCCATCAATCTCTTCCCTCCCTAGGGTTCAGGGAACATCACAGAATAGGGCACAGAAATAATAAAAAGAGATGATTGTGAAAGGTGGTGGCAAAAGATCACAGTGAGAGAATGGTGGGGAGGCAATGGAGAGTAGAGGGTGGAGGGCAGAGAATGGAGGGAGAAGGGGAGAGAAAGAATGGAGGGGAAGGGTAGATGGGGAGGATGGATGGGGAGGGTGGAGGAGAGAGAATGGAGGGGAGAGGATGGAGGGAAGAGGATGGAGGGGGAGGATGGAGGGAAAGGACAGAGGGCAGAGGATGGTGGAGTGTAGTTATGAGGACTTAATGAGATCTCTTGCAGAAGCAAATCACACCCCTGTCCATTCTCCCTCTATCCTCTGGCACATAGAAGACATCAAGTGAATGTTTATTAAAACATAACTGGAAAAGCCAACAGCTTACCCTGAAGCTCACTAAGTGTTTCTGTGTGCATTATGTGGTCAGTTCCCCATCTTCACATTAGAATATTTCCTTTGCAAGGAACCATTTGACCCACCAGCATGGTGGCACATATCTGTAATAGCAGAACTTGGGAATCTGTGGCAGGGGCATAGCAAGTTTTAGCCTGCTTTGAGCTTCACAGAGGATTGGCTACATAACAAGAGAAAGAATAGTGAGGGTTAGGAAGAAGCATACTGGGGCAAACTGCAGACCTATGCTTCATATTCTTCCTGTGTTGTCTTGCTACATGCTTATCCTCTCTGTGATGGGTTTTTCTGGCCTATAAAACTAAGGAAGATTTTTTTTCTAATGCCTTGCTTGTCAGGTTACTATAAGGACCCACTGAAGTAATATTCTATGTCACTGACTCCAGTGCCTCACATGTAGTGAGGTCTCCATAAACAGGAGATGGAGAGTCTCATATTTTCCTTTGTTTATTAAGAGGTACAATACACACAGCATAAAGTTACTGGCATTTTAAAGTTACTAATTGTGATGGTTTGGTGAAAATGGCCCCCATTGGCTCACAGAGAGTGGCACTGTTAGGAGGTGTGTCCTTGTTGGAAAAGATGTCATAGCAAGGCTTTGCTACTTTGTGGTTTCTTCTTTCTTGCACTCTCTCCACCCCTTTTCTCCCACCTTTTCAATCCCCTAACACAAGATAGGAGAGAAAAAAAGGATAGAGAGGAAAGGAAAGAGATCCCTGAATAAGTCAGGAGTCAGAAAGAGGGTGATGACGTCATTAGACTACTTCCTACTGATTAGGGGTGTTGAGTTTCTTAGGACAAGTTTAATCTTTGCCATCGGAATACCTAATTACTTCTTCTTCTTCTTCTTCTTCTTCTTCTTCTTCTTCTTCTTCTTCTTCTCCTTCTCCTTCTCGTTCTCCTTCTCCTTCCTCTTCTTCCTCTTCCTCCTCCTCCTTCTCCTCTTCTTCCTCCTTCCCCTCCTTCTTGTTTTTTCATTGTGCACATCTAGTTAATAAACCACAACAAACAGCAACCAATAACAACCAACCAACAAAGCCTCTAGTGGCCCTTGTATTACATACCCTCTGAAAAGTCCCCAGAATTACAAACATCACACAACAGCAGAAACTCTCTGCAGCTGGCAAAGTTACACTCTTGCTATAGCACAAAGCAAATAATAGTCAGCTACACCTAGACTGACAACATTTAGACACCCAACACACACACACAACATCTGGACACACAACACAGCACTGTGGACAATCTGAAGCAGCCCCACACCTGGGATTACAACAAAGATAGTATTATATTTTTTCTTTATGTGCTTTTTTTTTTTCCTCAAAAACCAAAATTCTCACTACAAGGTGTGGCCTTGTTGGAGAAAGTGTGTCGCTGACGTCAGGCTTTGGAGTCTCAGATGCTCAAGCCAAGTCCGGTGCCACTCACTCTTCCTACAGCTACCAAACCAGATGTGGACTCTTGGCTCCTTCTCCAGTACCATGCCGGCCTGCAAGCCACCATGATTCCTGCCATGATGACAGACAACTAGACACAGAACAGTGAGCCAGCCACAATTAAATGTTTCTCCTTATAAGAGTTGTTGTGAGCATGGTGTCTCTTCACAGTGATAGAAACCCTAAGACACTGGAATTTAGTAATCTTGTGATGTTGTGAAATCATCACCTTTACCCAATTCCACAGAATGTTATCACATTGTAAAGAAGATCCTGTTCTCATAACCAGCACCTCCTATTCTACTCTAAAGAAGATGCATAATTTTAGAGGAGTTACTTTGCAAGCTAGTGAATTTCCCCACCCATAAGAGATCAAGCACAGGGTAGACAGTTCCAGGAACACGACAACTGAGAAGTGGTGTGAAAACAATGGTTCTTCCAGGTTTAAACACAGGTATGGTTTCTATGAGGTGGTCCTTTAAGTCCACTTAGATAGCTGTTGGGTATTCCCACAGTATTCATGCCACAATTGCACCAATGGGTATATCTTGCCAGGCCACTCATTAGATATGATCTGAATACATAGTTTACTCATGTGAATTTATCAATTATTGAATAAATGAATAAAATCAATAACTCTAGATTAGGTGTGTTTGTGGCACCTGGGGATATTTAGCAGCAGCTGAAGACAAGTTTGGCTGTCACAATAGCAGGGTGGAGAAAATGGTGAAATGCGAAGAGTCAAGAGAAGTGACACTGCTAAATGTGCCATGGGGCATCGCCCCTCTGTAATAGAGAAGCACTCCACCAAAAATGCCAACTCAACCATTCCTACCATAACTGAGGTCAAAGCCTCCTGCGCAGAGGACCATAGGCCTTAGGGAGACTTAGTATATGGCTAAATGGACATGATCTCAAATACCTTCTAAGTATGTATGATTATAACCATAGATTAGTGCTGCTCTCTACCTTCAGAGAGTCTTCTCTACTGAGGAGCCACAGTTAGCACCAAAACGAATAACTAACTGTCAAGACACTGAAAAAAAATGACTGTGGAGTCTGCAGCCCCAACTGCATCATTTATGTCACCCCTGTTCCAAGGCTTAGGAAACATCAAGAAAGACAGGAGCAGAAAGCATGTAAGAGCCAAAGGGTAGAGAGAAGTGCTGAGAAACACCATCTTCTGGATACGCCATCACAGGGGCACTCTCACCGTAGCTGCGGGCATCTGCACAAGATCAAATCAACACCATTGGTCAGCATTTAGCAGACAGCACTAATTGGACTCAGAGAAGAGGAGGAGGAAGAAGGAGGGGTTTGAGGGGTTGGGTGGGGCTGTACACATGTATGGAACTGTCAAAGAATAAATGAAAGATGTTTTAAATGTGATCTGTACTGACATTGAACAACCCTGAAATAACTGTGTACCCCCCCAGTTGTCAGTTTGGAAGGAAAAGGTTCTTTTATCAACATACATGAATTTTGCATGACAAGGGATTCAGTTATAGTGCCACACATGTGCACAGCATGTATCCATCACATGTGTCTGCACTGAATCTGAAATGTTCCCCCACTGGTTCCCAAGCCTGAATTCTTGATCTCCAGTTGATGGCTGATGAATCTTTGGGACATGAACTCTAAGCAATAGAAGTCACTAAGGCTGGACCTTAGAAGCTTTTCCCTACCTGCTGAAGAATGATGTCTCCTAAACAATGTAGCTGCCATTCTCACCAGACCATCTGTGCCTGCTTACACAAATCCATCAGAATGGGACTTATTAAATGTTGACATTCCCTCATAGGAAGAGGTGTAGGGAGGGCTGATGAACTCTCATCCAAGATTCCATCTGCTCCTGTGAGTCATTTGAATGCAGTTCTGCTGAGTTGCATGTGGCCTTGGGGTCTCTGAGGTGCTACATAGGCTAGGAAAGGCTTATTGAGGGCCCTCCATCTATGAAGCTATAGTGAAACCATTATCCACGCTGGGTGAAGACTTTACAGTGAAGGTGCTTTGGAGTCAAGCATGTTCTTGTAGGCAACTCTTCCCCCTGCTCTGCAAGCAAACCCTGCCAAGTCACTGCTTCCCTAGAGAGAGTGCTGATGGAATTCTACTTTGGTTTTTTTTCTCTGAACTTTATGAAGAGAGGACTAGCCCTGAGTGAATGTGTATTGCTGCCAAGGGCACAACCATTTCAAGGAACCCAATGCCTCAGACAATGTCAGAGCCTTTCCCAGGTGGGGCTCAGAAGATGGGCAAAGCCTTTCTCTGGGGTGTGTACATATACTGACAGTGTGTGCAAAAATAGTAACTGCACCTCTCCCATCCCCAGTGGCTACAACATGGCTCTGCTCTGCTACAAGGCCCTTCTGCTGTGATTAGCTAATCCCTCTGACTTGTATTATACATAATAAACACACTGTGTTTCCAGATAGCAAAGTAGGGTGCACTCCATCACAGAAAGTTCTGTCCACACAATCAGTCTAGGACCTTCAGTGTCACCTTTACAGATACCTTTGATGTTCTGGAGTTTCCACAGAGGCCAGAAAGATGGCTCAATGGGTGAAAGCACCTGCATATACACGAGGATCAGATATAGATACCAGCATCTACATAAAAAGCTGGGCATGGCCACATGAACACCTGTAATCCCAGCACTGTTGAATCCTGGAGACAAGAGGCTCACTAGGCTTGCTGGCCATCAACATCGATACAAATTCAGTAGGAAATCCTGTCTCAAGGTATTGGAAATAGAGCAGTACACACACACTAGTCTGCCTTACACACGTGTGCACGCACACACACGGGGGAAAAAATAGAGAGAGTAAAATGCCATCCACTAGATTTAAATGAAAATTCGAAGGATTCTTATGCAAGGCAAGAGGGATCAATAGGAAGGGGAATGCGACAAGAGAGTGTCATATGTGAAAAGAGAGACAAAAATCTCATATTATCTTTCATGAGAAATATAGACACACATACATGCCAGACAGATAGACAGACAGACAGACAGACAGACAGACAGACAGACAGCAGATAGATATCCCATCTGAAAGCAGAAGGGAGACATTTCATGGAAAAGACAGAGCATGGAGGGGTGGGAAGGAGGGATGAGAGAAGGTTATGAATAGACAAATAGATACAACGTATAATGATATGTAACAGCACAATGTGTGAAAACATCCTAATTAAGTCCATGCTTCTGTATGACAAAAAAAAAAAACTATTTTAAAAATTAATTTAAAACTTTCCTATTGGTTAGCGTGAGGCTATCATTCACAGGATACCCGCATTGTTCCCCATAGGGAAATGACCTTGTGCAAGAAATTCTCCTGAAATCCTTTTCCCAGCAGTAATTTTCCATCCAGGCTTTGTCTTGTGTCACTGAAATTCCCTCCCCTCATTCTTTCCCACTTCATTCTTAACCCATTTCTGAACACACAAACATGTTTGTGACCCTTAGTTGTAAGAATAACCACAATTGCAGTTTTCCTTGTTTGTACTAATACACGATAATCATTCTTTTATCTCTGCCTCATGCCTCATTAATAGGCATGACTCTTACAGCAATTGCCAATTGCTCTGAAGTCATCACATCCTATAGAGCCATGAACCTCCCTGAAAGACCTGTCTCAGCATTTGCCTAGTATCAGCCTCTGGCCACCTATCCACCTAATTCAACAAGAACCAGGGCCTGTTTAGAGGGAAAAGGGAGTGTCTTGAAGGGACAGAGGTCTTGTCCACCACTCAGGGTCTACTAGGCATGTAAGGCTGCCTCCCAGGTCCTGGGTGCTGGTCATCTCATTTAAGACAGGAAAGTGATGATGGACAGAAAATGATAGATTTGAGAAGCATCTTGAGATTGAGGGAGATGGCTCAGGGGTTAAAACATTTGCCACAAAAGCCCAAAGAATAGAGCTCTGATCCCCAGAAATATACATAAACCAATGTTGGATTGTTAGGACAACTCAACTGTAATTCCAGTCTTGGAAGAGATTCCCAGAAAAGGCTGGCAGATAAGATTGGTCATCTCAGGTAACTCTTGGTCTGATTGAGAGACACTGCCTCAGCAAATAAGGTAGAAGAGTGATGAGTAATGATTAGATTTTGTGCTTCAACATCCACATTCACACACACTCACACACACACCAATTAGAGAGAGGTACCAGGGGGCCCAGTGATCCCTTAAAAAAACAAGATTTCCTTAAGAGTTTTAGATATATCAACCCAGGTGACACTCCAGTAATGTGGGAATCAGTAGCTTTTTTTTTTATAGACTAAGCACCAGCACCCACTCAAAAGGCCAAGGGTAGTCATGTAACACCTATACCCCTAGTGCTGCAGGAAGAAGAGATGTAGGGTCACAGTGGCTTACTGGCTGCCAGACTAGATCTAGGTTCAGTGAGAGACCTTTGTCCTCAGGGAGTAAGGTGGAGAGTCTTGGAGTGACAAAGCAGACATTCCTCTGGCCTCCTCACATGTGCATATGCACACAAAACTCACATACGAAGATACACCTGTCCTACCTGAGCTTAAGTATGCTGTGTCCCTCACTAACTATATGTCTTATATGCATAAGCCAACTGATCATTTCAGCCATGTACTGAAATGTCACACTGTACCGCATGCTTTACGTGTGTCGTGTGTTCATTGCCGTGGTGAGACATCAACCTACAGAATATTTTTCTCTCAGAAAATTGCAAATAAAATACAAGAAAACAAGCAATGGAAAACTCAAGCCATTTCACCTGGCCTTGTATCGCAGGCCTGTAATCCCAGCTGTCATAATAGCTGAGGCAAGAGGACTGCAAGTCTGAAGGTGGCCTGGGTAACTCAGCGAAGCTCTGTCTCAAAATAAAAAGTAAAAAAGATGTCTTGAGACACAGCCTGATATTCAAATGCTTGCCTAGCTTGTGTAAGACCTTAGGTTCAGTTCCCAAGACTGAAAAACTAAATCAGTATTTTCATGGCTGAGGATGTAGCTTAATGATAGAGCACTTACCTAGTATGTGCAAGGTCCTGATTAACAAACGAAAAAAGAAAAGAAAAAACAGAAGGGGGAATAAAGAAGGGAGATGGGACATGAGGCACAGGTAAGGTAAGGTAAGGTAAGGTAAGGTAAGGTAAGGTAAGGTAAGGTAAGGTAAGGTAAGGTAATGTAAGGTAAGGTAGGGTAGGGTAGGGTAGGGTAGGGTAGGGAAGGGTAGGCGTAGGCGTAGGGGTAGGGGTAGGGGTAGGGGTAGGGGGAAGGGAAGGGAAGGGAAGGGAAGGGAAGGGAAGGGAAGGGAAGGGAAAGGAAGGGAAGGGAAGGGAAGAAAAGTTTTATCCAACAATAACAACTTCTAATATTATTACTGCCATTAAACCTGTTGGTACTTTTATTGTAAATACATGTGGTAATAAATACCAGAAGTAATATTTAAAAATAAAATAAATGTTCCATGGCAGGCCTGAAAACTCACAGCCACACAGCAGCCCTTCCTGTTGGCTGTCAAGCTCGTGTCTTGCAAAACTTATATGTGTTCAAGAAGGACGTGAGTGCCCAGGGCACTTGGGCAGCTTCCCAGACTATGGCTGACAAAATCCTGCTTAACGAGATGCTACCGTATCTTGCCAGTGTCATGGGTAGGGAGTTGTTTATGCTTCAAGGCAGCCTGGGATGACAGAAAGCTGTCCCAAGTATTGGAGCAACTCTACCCTCTTCACTCTCTTTTGTCACCATGCATCTCTCTTCTGTTACTCATGATACGGGAGCAAGAGTCAGGTCCAGGATACCGAACCATACACTGGTGACACAGAATACGTGCTCTAACAGAGAAAATACTCAGAGGCTGCAAGGACACAAAGATTGGTTCCAGCACACACAGATACCACAAAGGTAGATATTCAAGTCCCTGGTATGGACAGCTCCATAGCACCACTGGCATGACCCAGTGAGTAAAGTTGATTGACAACAGCAGTCCTGAAGACCAGTCCAGTCCTCAGAACCTGCATAGTGGAAGGAGAGAACCAACTCCTACAAGTTGTCCTCTGATCTTCACACACGTGCTAGGGAGTGCACACTCCCATGTTCATATGCAAAATAAATAAATATAATAAAAAATTTAAATATTATTGTATTTTTGTACAATGTATAATCATCATTCAATGTATTTTTTTTTCTTTTAAAAGACATGGTCTAAGGTAGCTCAAGCTGGCCTGAAACTCCATATGTAACTGAAATGACTTTGAGTTTGTAATCCTCTGCCTCTACCTGCCTGTGCTGGGATGAAGTGTGAATTCTCATACTGAGTTTTATGCAGTGCTGGAGAAAAACCCAAGGATCCATGTGTGTTAGACAAGCCATCTACCAGCTAAGCTACACCCCCAGCCCTTCTGAACAGCTTTTAAACTGTATTTGTATTTATGTATGTATGTGTCTGTGTGTGTGCCACTGGTTTGCCAGTCCTGAAGAGGCTAGAAAGTGGGGTTGTATTCCCTGGATCTGGTCTTGATGATGGTTGTGAACTTCCATGGAAAGTCAGGAACCTAACTCAAGTCCTGTGCAAAAGCAGCAAGCACTCTGAACTGCTGAGCTGTCTCTCCTGCCTCCCTCCCAAATACCTGGAATTACCCATAAGTTATTTATAATACCTAGTCAAATACAAATCATGTCAAATGCTGTGCCCTATCATTAATGGAACAATGAGAAAGAACAGGAAACTCTGTGAGACTTCATATAAAACAGCTCAGGATTTAACTTATCGTCTTGAGCATGCTAAGTTCATGCTCTACCACTGAGTTGTGTGTGTGTGTGTGTATGTGTGTGTGTGTGTGTGCGTGTGTACGTATGCTAAGCTCATGCTCT
>JANHMN010000021.1:3244880-3259877 GCA_030674055.1 Rhabdomys pumilio
GTGTGTGTGTGTGTGTGTGTGTGTGTGTGTGTGTGTGTGTGTGTGTATGTGTGTATGTGCGTTTTCATAAGAAAGAAAGTTGATGTGCATTCATGTCTGTCATAGAAAAAGAAGGACTATCTCACATAATGTCTTCCCAGTGATAATACATAATAAGCCCTCAGGAAACATATGCTTGGTCAGTGGAGGAACAGAGACTTAGATGCAGATGGGTGGATGGATAGACATATGGACAGCTGAGAGACGGATGATTGGTTTATAGGTGAATGAGTGGAAGATAGATGACTGAAAAGAGAGCATCTAAAGGCGTAAATGCACAATTGGACGGTTGGATACTAAAGGACATGAATGCATGGATGCACGCACGCATGGATAGATGGGCAAGTAAATAAGTAACTGTCTAAGGAGTGAAGAATTGGTAAATAAGCAGATGAATAGACACATGGCTGGATGGCCAGTGTAGTATGGATTGGCAGGTGGGTAGAAGTATGTGCAATGGAGAGAAGGCGTAGCAGACATTATGTCACTCCAATCATAAGCAGCACTCCGGTCTCACACAGAAGTGTGAGAAAGTCCCAGGGCATGCCAGACATCCTTCTGTCTACCAGGGTGCAAGACAGGTCTGGGGGAAAAGGATGAAGAAAGACTCCCGGTGGATGCTCAGACTCAGGCCAGACAGGGGGAGATGGGCTGACCTCCTCAGATGAGAATCCACGAATGTGAAGCCAGCCCTAACTTTGGTGGAACTCTCAGTTTAAGCTAACCCTGAACCCTCCCCAGCCAGACACCCTTGGTATAACAGAGTAGTGTGTACACTATTTTGCCAGGATCAGATGATCAGTCCTAGGGAGGAAGAGTCTGCCAAACACACATAAGTAAGTGTTCTGGAGGAGGAGGAAAAGAGGGTTCAAGAGCCTTTTCTTTCTGTCTTTTTTTTTGGGGGGGAGGTTCAATATAAGATTTCTCTGTGTAGCCTTGGCTGTCCTGGAACTTGTTCTGTAGATCAGGCTAGCCTTGAACTCATAGAGATCTGCCTTCCTCTGTCTCCTGGGATTTAAAGATATGTACCACCACCACCCAGCAAGAGGTGTCATTTTATAACATGGGCCTAGAATAACATGGATGGAAGACTCCACCATATTGAAGCTATAAAGAGAACATACTCTAGGGACTATCTGTTCCAGGTCTGACCGTATAGTAACTTTCCTATGCAATCTCAAACATTCAGGACAAACAAATCAATCCACCACCTTACCCCATCAGTCTTCCTTCAGAGACTTTCTATCTGTGTTCTCTTGACCTCCAGGACAAGACAACAGTGCTGAAAGCCAGACACGGAATCAGAGATGAGTGATCCTCAGCCCTTGCAGGAGGTGGGTGAGAGTACAAAATGCATGGATATGTAGGAAAGGGGTGAAATACTTAAATGTTGCAGAAAAAATAGAAAAAAAGACAAAAAATAGTCCTAGAAATGGAAATCAACTTGGAAAAGGAGGGAAGGAACCCAGTACGTCTGTCTCCAAGAGCTAAGCTCTTATCACTTTAGTCCTTACTCAACTGCTTTTCTTCACAAAAGAAATTCTGATCCCAGTACCATCCTTTCTCAGATGGTATAAGATGGGATCCCAGTTATGGCTTTAGACATTCTGAGACCTCTACAAGAAAGAAAGAAATGGAGAAATCCTCAGAACAGCCTGAACCTCTTGGCAACTTGTTTGGAGGTTCTGTCAAACCTAACGCCAGGCTTCACTGGATTGTGTTTTCCTCGTCCTCTGTCTCTTCTTTAGGAAAGATATGATATGTCGGGTGCCCGCCTGGCCCTGACGCTGTGTGTCACCAAAGCCCGGGAGGGTTCCGAGGTAGACATGGATGCCTTGGAAGCCATGTTCCGTTACCTGAAATTTGAAAGCACCATGAAGAGGGATCCCACCGCTCAGGTATTGAACAGACAGCTCTAGGCCAGGAGGGAAATGGGCTGGACAAAAAGGGTATGCTTTGAGGCACCTGTCTGAGCCTGCTTATTCCTCTTCCTCCAAGCAATTTCTAGAAAATTTGGATGAATTTCAGCAGACCATAGATAACTGGGAAGAACCTGTCAGTTGTGCCTTCGTGGTACTCATGGCACATGGCGAGGAAGGCCTCCTCAAGGGAGAAGACGGGAAGATGGTCAGACTGGAAGACCTTTTTGAGGCCTTGAACAACAAGAACTGCAAGGCCCTGAGAGGCAAGCCGAAGGTGTACATCATTCAGGCTTGCAGAGGAGGTGGGGACTGGGAGACCACATCTTGGTCTTTGGGACAAGGGTATTAAGACAACTCACTATGTATACCAGGCTGACTTGGAACTCACTATGTAATCCAAGCCAGCCTCGAATTTATGATCTTCCTGCCTTGGTTCCCAAGTGCTGAGATTATACACGTGCAGCACCTTGCCCAGCTGGGTCCATGTAATATTAAGATTTACTTTATTTTTAGGTGTGTGTGTGTGTGTGTGTGTGTGTGTGTGTGTGTGTGTGTGTGTGTATGTGTGTGTGTGTGTGTGTGTGACTGCAGATAACTGAGGCAACCAGAGAAGAGTGAAGCTCCCTGGAGCTGAAGGTACAGGAACTCCATGGCCCTGGGAATCAATCTTTGGCCCTCTGCAAAAGCAGTAAATGCCCTTAACCACTCAGCTTTCTCTCTAGCCCAGAGTCTTTGTTTTTTCATCCAGCCCAGTCCAAAACTCTGAGGCCCAGCTGAACCTGGCATGCTGCCAGACTGGTTTAAAACATTCCCTAGGCCCCATTTTCCTTCCTGACTTTTTCTTTTCCTCCCCCTGATTTTAGAACACAAAGACCCCGGTGAGGATCTAGGTGGAGATGCGGTTGCTGTGATCAAGAACAACCCCCAAACTATCCCAACCTATACAGATACCATCCACATCTACTCCACAGTAGAGGGTATGAGCTCTCAGATATCCTAGGGTTGGCCTAGGCTGGGTATGCTCCTCCCCCCTGCACCAGCACCTATGACCCCTGAACTTCTTCTTCAGGAAGGGATCCTTTTCTGGGGGTCCCCTCCACTCTTTGAAGACTTCTCCAAACTCAATTTTCTGACCTTCCCAGGGTACCTCTCCTATAGACATGACGAGAAAGGCTCTGGCTTCATCCAGACCCTGACGGATGTGTTCACACATAAAACAGGACCCATCACAGAACTGATAGAAGAGGTGAGCCAGATGAGGCATCTGGGAACCCCACCCAGGCTGAACCCCTCCCACTGGGAACCCCACCCAGGCTGAAACCCTCCCACTGGGAACCCCACCCAGGCTGAACCCCTCCTACTGGGAACCCCACCCAGGCTGAACCCCTCCCACTGGGAACCCCTCCCAACCTTTCCTTGTGTTCTTATCTGCATACATACATATTGGGACTTCTCACTACTTATGGGAATGATTTTTTTTAATTTTGTTTTCCATTTTCATGTATTTGTATGTGGTAGGCATCTGTATAGGCACATGTATGTGGGGATGGATGGGTATGCATGCATGTTTGTACATGCAGAGGCCCAGATAGTTTAACAAAATCGCTGAGCTACTAATTCAATAAAACAAGGTGGAGAGTTATTCAAGGTGACATCCCTATGTCACTTCTCTCAAACAGTTGTTATATGCATGACAAGAACAAACATATACATATAGACATACACCAACTAGCTAACCAATGATTGCATAGAAACTATGGAATACTAAAGGACAATTAATGTCTCGAGTCATGGATACCAACCTGCCTTTCCCTGCAACCCTATCCCCATGCTCTCCTGACACCAGCCTCCCTGGCAGGCCAGTCCCCATAGCTGATCACACCTATTTTGCAGGTCACCCGACTTATGGCAAACACGGAGGTGATGCAGGAAGGAAAACCGAGAAAAGTAAACCCCGAAGTCCAAAGCACCCTCCGGAAGAAGCTCTATCTGCAATAAAAGAAAGGGCAGTGATGGCTTCCTACAGGTGCTTTCTCTGACCCACCAATCTTCAAAGATGGTTACTGGATTCTTCATTCATCACGGCCCTCTGTCTGTGTCAGTTTTAAAGAAAGCCACCCAACCACAGCACATTAGCCCCACTTTCCTCTGGCTGGATTTCATAACTCTGTTAACGCAACCTCACATTGCCTTCCTGGAGCTAATTTTCTGCTCTTTTTGCCTCACCAAGCCTTACTCTTCCTCCTGTGACTCAACCAAAAATAGTCATTCCTACCTCAGAGGTAGTAGCTTTCTGAACAATTTCTAAAAACTTCCAATAACCCCCAGCTAAGGCCACCACTGTGGAATTTGGGCACTAGGCTAGATGAGAGATAAGTCATATTGTCTTCCAAGTGTGTGGTTCATGGCTTTATGGCTGTCTGTCATGAAAACTCACAGATTAAGATGGGTCTTCTCTTTCCAGGCTCTCTTCCCAGGCTTCCCTGACCTCCTCCTTTTCTTGTCCTTTGCCTGGGATGCTTTCCATAGCTCATACGCTCCCCGCATCCTCCAGCTGACTTTGAAATGACTTTCCCACCTGTCTCTCTTTTTCTTCCCCAGTACCCTCAAGGTTCAGCCTGGATAATCTCACCTCTGCCACAGCCAGAATTTTTCCCCACCTCTCCGCATAACCTGTAGGAGAATTCTCTCTGGGACACTCTAAAAGATACAATGAGCCTTGAGACCAAAGCTATTTAGAGATTATATTCCTATTTCTCGTGCTTGGCTTCATTCATCATTGTGAGGAAGTCAAGGCAGAAGTTTAACAGCTAGTGACATCACAGAATAAATATTCTTATTCAAAATCAAAGAACTGGAGTATGAAACAGTCACACAAAAAAACCCAAAGGACTTGAGCAGCTCTTCCCCTCCAGCTAGTAACCTTATTCCAAAGGGCCTGTCCCAATGAAGAAGATGCCATGTTAGTGGAGCTGACCTCTTTGATGATCTCAACAGCGTCTTCAGCCCAAGCATGACTAACACAAACAAATTCTTGGTGAAAATATCTACGAATATTTTTATTTGTTCCTGATAGAGTCTTTGTTTCTCTTCAAAACTCCATGAGCTAGGCCTCAACTACCATAAAACAGCCTATGAGCTCTGTTTCCAGGATTCGATAGCTTCTCCAGGCCACTTGTAGCCAAATTTCAAATTCTTCCCACAAAATATGTGCAAATCATAAAAGCCTTCTGGTCAGATCTATCACAGAAGTGACTCCACTTCCTTGGTATCAGTTTCTATGAAAGAACGTTTAGAGGAGACACAAAGAGCACTACTTATTTAGAGACCAAAGGCAAACCCTATATCTATGTTTTTGCATTTTTATGACTCCATCCAATCAGCCCTCCAATAAATTCATCTCCTTTTCTATGAATTCATTCTCCCAGAAATGCTACATCCTCTCCCTCCCCTCTGCCTCTGTGCCTTTGCCCAACTGACTGGTTGTCCAAGCTTGTGTCTCCCACATGCCTGCCCCTTCTCTTTCTTCCCTTTTTCCCCTGCCCCGCCTCACCACTGACTCTACTCCTGATATTCTTTTCAGCTTATGCTGCTGCCTTTTACACAATGAAAGGCTATAATTACTTTTGTTAAAAGGCATAAGGCAACCTTTAATTGGTGTAATGAGAATTCAGTAAACATCTGTCAAACTTTGCAAGAAATATGTTAGACTCTTTGCTCTAAGCCTTACTTGGGGAAAAAAAAAACAGAAGGAGTTACGAGTTTGTTTTCTTTTCTCTCAATTGGCTAGTTGTGTGTGACTCTACCATGAACAGAGAATCGGGATCCTTATCCTGATTCTTACATATAAGTAGATATTAGGATTTATAAGATTATAGCTCACACTTCTGTACCAGATGGCTATATGTTATATGTTTTCCAAGGGAATATGTGGACATGCCTTGTCGAAGCCACATGTTGAAGACAATCTTGTTACATAACCTGTGGGTTATGACTCCTTTGGACATTGAATGATCCTTTCACAAGGATCACATATCAGATAACCTGGACACCAGATAGTTATATGAGTCATAACAGCAGCAAAATTACAGTAATGAAGCAGCAATAAAATAATTTTATAGTTGGAGGTCACCACAACATGAGGAACTGTATTAAAGTCTTGCAGCATTAGAAAGGTTGAGAACCATGTTTAACAGACATACCACTGTTTATACCCTGGTGTCCCTGGCAGACGTGACTAATTAATCATACTTCCTCTCCTACTAAATTCAGACATACACACTCTCAAAGCTTCTCTTCTCGGCATCCAGGAAGTTAGACCTTTCTATTGGTGTGGGTATATTGTTCATATTTAAGGAGATTTTAAAACGGAATCTCTGTTATCTATTCTTTGAAATTTCCAGCCAGGTGGTGGTGGTGCAGGCCTTTAATCCCAGCACTTGTGAGACAGAGGCAGAAGGATCTCTGTGAGTTCAAAGTCAGCCTGATCTACAGATCGAGTTCCAAGACAGCCAGGGCTACACAGAGAAATCCTGTCTTGAAATACTGTGCATGCATGTGCACACGCACACACACACACACACACACACACACACACACACACACACAGAGAGAGAGAGAGAGAGAGAGAGAGAGAGAGAGAGAGAGAGAGAGAAATATTATACATGTAAACAGTGCATGTTGCTTATATGCGACCCAGCTACCCCTCCCACTCTCCCTGGGATAGCCCAACACATCTCCCTTTGTGTCTGCTCCTCATTTTGTTAATAACTCACTGGGTCTCGTTAGTGCTGCCTATAGGTCAATATAGGAGTATTGACCTATCTTGTTGGCTTGTTCTTATGCAGTGACCAGCTGCAGCTTTATGAGTACATTGGCCATACATGTTCAGAAGACTGCATTTCATAGCACTCCTCCACGTCCTCCAGCTCTTACATTCTTTTCACACATACCTCTCATTTTATTCCCCTAAACAGGGCCTCTCTGGGCAGTCTTGGCTGTCCTAGAACTCTATAGACCAGGGTGGCCTCAAACTCACAGAGATCTCCCTTCGTCTGCCTCCTGAGGGCTGCAATCAAAGACCCGCATCACCACCATTCAGCTCTCTTTTCACCTCTTTTATGTGAAGGCCCCTGATCTTTGGGGAGAGGATTGCTGATATAGATGTCCCATTTAGGCTCAGCAGTTTGAAAAGTTCAGAGTCTGTGCATTAACTGCTGCCGCTGCAGAATGACATGACGCTTTTCTGGCTGCGAGAAGCACTAGTATATGGCTAGAAACATAACTCTTGAAGAAGGCAGTTTGACAAACAACAATAGGAGGTTTTCCCAGGTCTTATGACTTCTCCAGCCATTGCTTTTGATCAGGTTACAAATAGCAGGCCTGGGTGCCCTCCTCTGGAGCTGGCCTAATGAGATATTTTTTTAAGGCTTTTCTGTTGGTGATTTGGGGAATAAAACCCAGGGTCTCATGCATTCTAGGCTAATGCTCCACCACTGAGCTACGTCCTTACTTTCATTGCTGTCACAGATCATCATCACTAATCCAGTTTAAGCTTCTCACTAAGAAGGTCTGTGTAGGGTCATCTTAGGAGTCCTGATCTGACTGTGGTGTGGTCGGGGATTTATCTATAGAATTGTAGATCTAGTAACCAAGACAGTTGTGGTCATGCAGAGCCCAACAAGTATAGATGACACACACATACTGCGTACCAACCCAGAGGCCAACAACCCAGTCATTCTGGAGCTTTTACATGCAAGGGCCAAAGAATTGTGGCCCACTTGCTATATCCAGGCTGCAGCCATTTAATAAACAAAGCTTTATTGGCACAGAGTCGTGTTCACTCACTTACATGTTGTCTGTGGCTGCCTTCATCCTACAAGAGGAAACACCGGTCATTATACCAGTCACCACATGGCCTGGAAACTGAAATTACCATCTGGTCCTTTACAAAACCAGTTTGTTGTCCTCAGTTGTCTAGCCACTGGTGAGTCAAGTCCACCAGACTCCAGCAGATGGCTCCAAATCCATGGTCACACAGACGATCTTGGTTAAAGTCAGTGGGTCACAAAACAAAAGGAGTAGACCTGAAAGTGAAAGAGACCTTTTGCTTGGAGAGGCAGAGGTGGAGGAGGGGCAGTAGGAAAGTACAGTGGGTAGGCAGTGAAAGTAGTGAGTATTGTGTTTATGTGTGAAGTTGTCTAAATTTAATTAATAAAATTTGGTGGGGGAGGTTCAAGACAAGGTTTCTCTATGTAACCATGGCTGTCCTGGAACTCACTCTGTAGACCAGGCTGGCCTTGAACTCCAAGACCCACCTACCTCCCCTACTACTCCACTAAAAAAAAATAAAATAAAATAAAAAAATTAATAAAATAAAATAAAATAAATACAAGCACAGCTGTTTGTTTAGGCTGGGGGTGTAGTTATTTATTATTATTTAGTGATTACCTAAACTAACACGCACAATCGCTGAGCTCTATCCCAGCACTGAAAAGTAAATGTTAGAAATATTTAAATAAATAAATGAAACTATTTTTTATTTGAAATTTGTCCTTGGAACCAACCAATCCCAAGTTTACTATGTAAACCTCAGTGAGATGCTGCCTCGAAGCAGTGAATATGGCTATTATAGAGAGGAAGCTGGGTGGGGAGCCAGCAAGAATGTGCAGAGGGATGTGCAGGAAAAGAAACCCTTTCTTACTGTTGATAGGAAACATGGCCACCGTGTACAGAGGTTCCGAAAGACATAAAAACAGGGCAGGTGAGATGGCTCAAAAAGTAAAGGCACCTGCAGCCCAGGCTGCCACCCTGAGTACAGCGTCCAGTACCCACAGGAGAGAACGGATTCCAGCAAGCTTTCTTCTGACTTCCACTTGCATGGCATGGCATGTACACAGCTACACACACTAAATAAATAAACAAATAAAATGTAGTGAAAACTTTTTTTAAGGAATTTATCCTGCAGGAATGTTAAGAGCATTTGATCGTCTTGCAGAGGCCCTTGGTTTGACTCCCAGGACTCATCCATTTGACTCGCATGTCCCAGGGGATCCAATGCCCTTTTTGGCCTCCAAGGGCTTCAAGCACTCACACAGTGCTAGACATGTGTGCAGACAAAACACTCATAGTCATAAAACATTTTTTTAAGTTTAAAGAAATACAGAAAAAAGTTAAAAAAAAAAAAAAAAAAAAGGCCAGGCAGGTAGCTAGGTAGCTGTCTGTTGTAGCTGTGCAGTATAGATGCTAGGGGCAGAATCTGGTCCTTTGCAAAAGTGGTAAATGTTCTTAACTGCTTAACCACCTTTCTTGTCCCTCTAGGGGACTAGGTTTTCAGATCCAGGAACAGCTCTTGGTGAGATCTTATGTCTAATGTGAGAGCTGTTGGATAGCAAACAGGTATCATAACACTAATGCATCCTTAGGGTATTGCACTTAGCTGATCGCTATTGTGATTCATAGGAGTCATCGCTGGGTAAGATTGTTGGTCACTTTCCTCCTTTGGAACCTTGAGTGGCACCTACTGGTACCATGAAAAGCTACTCCTCAGGGAGGAGACTTTCAAGTCAGTCCTAGCTCAAAGACTCTGCCCTGTGTCCAAACAGCAGTAGAGACATATTTTCTACCTTTGGAGGGAAAACCAAGGACCATGGCAACAGCCTAAATGTTTTGGGAGTATCTTGAACAACCATGACCCATAACTCAAAAGAGGGATTCTCATGGCCGGTGTTGGGGTTTTTGTTAGATAATCTTTAGCTCTTGAGAGGGAACATTGTCAACACAGACAGAAAATCTTTATTGAAACTATAGTGTATATTTATCTACTGACTCATGTATATTACAGATATTCTTGAGAGACAGTTAAAAGTATGATTTTGTGTGACTTTTTCAGACATCTTTACTGCTCTCTACTTTACCTTCCTCATTCTTCTGTATTTATCTCCCTCTCCATCCCTAATTTGAGCTCCCCATTTTTCCTCTTCCCCCACCAGATCATTTGTCCTCAACTATTCCCTTCTCTATGACTCCTTCTGACACAAGAAATGGCCATTTTATTAGTTATTAACTAGTTTTCGTAGCTACTTTAGCTTACATACTCACGTATGAAGATTTGGAGCTAGGAAAGTCAGATGAGAAAGAATATGCAAAGTTTGTCTTTCTGACTCTGGGTTACCTCACTCAACATGGTGTTTTAGAGTTCCATCCATACAGCAATGGACATGGATGAACAAGTGTCTGTGACATGGGACAGCAAGTCACTTGGAACAAGGCGTAAAACAGCTAGGTCATGTGGTACCTTTATTTTTAACTTTTTGAAGATTCTCCATACTGATTTACAGAGTACCTGGACACCAACAGCAATGAGGATTCACTTTCCTCACATCTCCTCCAACATTTGCTGTCCATAGGTTTATTGATCTTTCCCCTACTGCCTGGGGTAAGATGAAATTTCAATGCAAATGTTTTGTTTACATTTCGCTAATTGTTGGGGACAATAAACTTTTTTTTTTTTTTAGATATTACTTAGCAGTTTCTTCTTCTTCTTCTTCTTCTTCTTCTTCTTCTTCTTCTTCTTCTTCTCCTCCTCCTCCTCCTCCTCCTCCTCCTCCTCCTCCTCCTCCTCCTCCTTCTTCTTCTTCTTCTTCTTCTTCTTCTTTGTCTTCCTCTTCCTCCTCCTTCTCCTCCCTCTATTTCCTTCCTTTTTCTTCCTGGAATCCTCTGTACAAGTCCTGAACCCATTTTTTAAATAGGTCATTTGTTTTTTAGACTGTTTGTTTTCTGATTTTTTTATACATTCTGGATATGAATCCTCAGTCAGATGTACATCTGGGAAGGCTCTTCTTCCATTCCATGGGTTTGCTCTTCTGATGACGTCTTTCGCTGCACAGAAGTTTAATACATACTCCTCTTCTTTTTCTCTTCTTCCTCCCCCCCAGCCCCCACTCCACCCCCAGATTTGGGGATAAAACCCAGGACCTCACTCATGCTGGGTAATTGTCTTACCACTGAACCACACCCTGAACTTGCTTCTTGTCATTTCTTGGAGCCTTCCAGCTCCTCACTTGTGGATCAGTCATAAAATATAGAATAGGTTATTGTGTTTTGTTTCCTATGTTTAATCCTAATTGCTACAGGGTTTAATCACCCTTAATTACAAAGCAGAGTAATAGACCCAGAGAATCCAATCTATGCAAATGAAATTGTCATTTGCCAGAAACCTCTGATTAGCAAATCCTGGCTTTTGTAATAGTATTATATCAAGATAAACTGTCACTCAACCTGGGTAAAATTAATCTCCAAAAATATGTGTATTATATTAATGAAAGTAGAAAACAAATATACAAACTAGCCTAGTTCTTCCTTTTGCTTTTCAACAAACTGCTTTATAAAGGTTTTAATTGTCAAGTAATACCTGTGTCTATCTATGGGTATCATGTGGTTTTGTGTTGTGAGTATAGTGTATGAAGGTGGTATATTGACATGTGTGGAAATGTGGTTTGAACTTGTTAAGGCAGCTGCTCCTTTGGGCAGATTCTTGGGTGAAGACAGATGACGCAACTGACTTTGAGCCTCCCTGACCAATGCTTCCCACCCAGCATTTTCCCACTAATACCTCAGTAAAGCAGGATGAATTCAGCACTGATGAGAACACTCGGTAAATGATCCTTACTCTCAAACCACAGAATTAAAGAGTATTTACACACCCACCCAGAAGGCATGCCCCGACAGTTCATGCAATCTCCACCTGTCTCCAGACAGGATTTCTATACCACAGTCCCCACAGTTTTGTGTTTTATACTAACTCTTCATCCCACGTGCTGGTACCCAGGGTATTTATCTGTGTTTCCTTTCTACATTTCTTTTGATTTTTAATTATGTATATGCCTATGTATCTGTTTGTAGATATATGTATATGTGTGCTGGTGCTCATACAGGCCCAAAGAGAGCATCATAGTTCCTGGAGTTAAGGGTGGTTGTAAGCCACTCTATGTGGGTGCTGGGAACTAAACTCAGGTCCTCTACAAAAGCAACTCCCACTGTTAACTGCCACTTTCCATATCCAGTTCATTCTACAAAGCAATCTTACGTCATTGTCCATAAACACAGAGTTCTATTTGGTAAAGCAAAGAATGAAAAACTGGTACAGGTTATAACATGAACAAAGCTTGAAAGACTGGAAAATTCCAGTTCCATAGAGCCACATTGTACCAGGCACCGTGGTACACGCCTGTAAGCCCAGTTACTCAAGAAGCTAAGGCAGAAGCTCTCCCATTGAACCACACCCCCAGGCTCTCACTGGGGAATTCTAGAAAGAGGCTCTAACCCCTTTCCTCACTGGGCCTTTCCTCTGAGCCATGTCTTCAGGCCTAGTCCATATCTCTTTACGCATGTATACAAATATTTCTGCAAAAATAGAATTGCTAGCTCAAAGGGGAAAGGCCTTTTTATTTCTGATATATTTGCCCACTCATCTTTGCTTTAAAACAGTTTGTTTTACCTCTACCAAATGCCAGGTATATTTGAGGTACTGGAAATAATGTGATTTTAAAAGTGCAAGGGAGATGGTTCAAGAGGTTAAGACAGTTGTTTTGGCAGAGTACCCGGTCTCTTCTCCCAACACCCTCATGGCAGCTCACAAGCACAGATGACTCAGTTTCCAGTGGGTTCAATGCCCTCTTCTGGCCTCTCCAGATACCTACATGCAAGCAAAATACCCATACACAAAAAACAATATAAGTGAATCTTTTTTTAAGTGCTAGATCTAAGCCAGTGAGATGTCTCAGCATGTAAAGGCATTCGCCAGAACCTACATGGTAGGAAAAGAGAACCTACCCTCACAAGTTGTTATCCTCTGACCTCTGTGCACAGGAGACACCCACCCTGCTATAAATAAATAAATAAATAAATAAATAAATAAATAAGCCTTAGAGTTTATGTCTTATGGAACTTACATTCTGGCAGAGAGATAGTTGCTCAGTTTGTCATGGTACAGTGTGACTGAGATAATATCAAATGGAAGAGAGAAAAGTTAAGCACTGTGGGGGTTGGAGGATGATGGGAGAAGGGGGCTTTTCTTACTGTGGTGAAATATGTATAACACACAGTTTATTATTTTAACTGAAATGCACAGTTCAGTGGCATCTACAATTTTGTACACTCCCATCTTCAAATAGTTCCAGAACGGTTCATCAGCCCTACAGAAGGGCCTGTGCCTCAGCAGATGTCAGAGAGCTGACATTGCTTTTGCAATGTCATTGCTATTTATTATTGGCTGCTTTTGCCTCCTTTTTAAAAAATATTTTTATTTAAGTATATGAGTGCTCTATCTGCATGTACACCTGCATGCCAGAAGAGGGAGTCAGACCCCATTACAGATGGTTGTGAGTTACCATGTGGTTGCTGGGAATTGAACTCGGGACCTTTGGAAGAGCAGCCAGTGCTCTTAACCACTGAGCCATCTCTCCAGCCTGCTTTTCTCCTCTTTTGACAAGTTCTTTCATTACATTTTTATGTATTGTTCTGTATGATGGAGAAGAGCACACAGGCTGCAGTAAAAGTACAGAGGTCAGAAGAAGGCCACTGAGGATGCACAGAAGCAAACCGTCTCTCCAGCCTCGTTCTGTTTTGTTTCTCTGATCCTAGGGATAGAAACCAGCCTTATACACATCAGGCAAAGCTCTCTGTATCATTGGCCTGCACTCCCAGCCCAGAAAATGACACCTGAGTCCAGAACTGAAAGACTGAAAACTCTGAGAAGATTGATGAAGGCAGGAAGACAGCAAATCTGAGACCTGCCTGGGCCACATAATGAGATCCTGTTTCAAGATAAATAAATGAAGTCTGCAATCTTTGCATGTTACCTTCGAGATGCCCCTTACTGTAGTGGACAGTGAGAAGAGGCCTGGTCCTCAGTTGAGCTAAAGGCTTGAAGCCCTGAAGGGACAATAGGAGCTTCACCAGCTCCTGGCACCAGGCTCTGTCACATAGTCACAGCCCCCCCCCCAATAGATTTGTGGCCATCAGTCACATAAGGGCAACACCTCAAGCCCTTCCACATGTAGATGAGGCATCTCTAACATCTCAGACCAAGACAATAGGAAAAGAAACATGACCTGTGGTCACATAGGATCAAGAAAGAGATCTCCATGCAAATGAGGTACCTAGAGGCCCAAGAGGCATTGCTAATAAGATTCTCTTCCCAGACATTTCTCCCTGCAAAAGGTATTTAATCTCAGGCCCATCCTGAGAAGTGAGGTATGGTTTTATGCATCTATCTTCTGCCATGACAATAAACAGTTGAGAACCATGGACTATCTCTTTTCATCGAGATCCACCATGGGGAGCCACTAAGAAGGCCTTTGCCTACAGAGTTGCAGTCTAGTCTCCCTTAGAAGGCCTTTCTGCACTCCCAGCCACAACCTCCACCAAGCCTGCCCCTGTCAAGCCAAGGACTCTCATAGTGGGACTAACAGGAGCTCCTCTTTCCCCAGCCTTCTGGACTGTCCAACATATCCCCTCTCTACACCTCACCCAATACCTGCCAAAAGTCCTTTTAGAAGACCCCAGATCAAAATGCCCTGTTTCTGGGACCCCTGTTACTGTTGTGCAGAAGCTCGGTGCTTTCTTGCTGTCTCCATCATAAATTCCCATCTATGAATCTATAATAAATTTCACCTTCCAGGGTGCTAGCTTCTTAAGAAAATGTTTGATTTTGGATCTGAGACAAGGGACTGAGGTGTATATTTTACCTATTAAAGTGGACCTGGCCTCCAGGTTCTGCCAGCATCCCTCAGTCCCCACCTGGCATACCCTATCCCCAACCTTGAACTCTGAACTTTCCAGCTCAGGGGCTGGGCTGCCCTTCCCCCCAGAGGCTCTTCCCTATATAATCCGGACAGTTCGATCTCTTGGAGCTACTGCTGCTGCTGCTGCTGCTGCTGCTGCTGCTGCTGCTGCTGTTTCTGCTTCTTCTTCTTTTTCTTCTTCTTCTTCTTCTTCTTCTTCTTCTTCTTCTTCTTCTTCTTCTTCTTCTTCT
>JANHMN010000021.1:3259887-3267387 GCA_030674055.1 Rhabdomys pumilio
CTTCTTCTTCTTCTTCTTCTTCTTCTTCTTCTTCTTCTTCTTCTTCTCTCTCTCTCTCTCTCTCTCTCTCTTTCTCTTTCCCTCTCTCCTTTCCTATGGGGACTCCTCTGGCCTCCTTCCTTGGGGCCAGAGAATTCACCCACCCATGAACCTGCATTTAATACAATCAAATCTGGCTTGAATTGGATTATTTCACTGGAGGCAGAGAAACAGAGAGTTTCTCGAAATAAGGCAAGAATAAAATATAATTCACCCTATGGAAAGGACTCAAATGCAGTGCTCAAGGGGAACACTGAGCACTGAGGCAGATTGTTGGGGGTAAGAAGTATGTTTGAAGAGATTTTAATGCCATGGGTAGACAGACAACAGCTCTGAAGCATTCAGGGATCAGGGCAATAAACTATGATGGGGGCTTCAGGGGGAAACCAGCCTTTTAAACAGGAGTAAAGACCATTACACTCAGAAGGGGGGATGGGAAGGTGGGGGAGGGAGACTTATCACAGCAGGAGCCTACAGCCGGCTGTCTAATTCCCTAGAAGGCAGCCGGACTGAAGGAGAGGGGGAGGGGTGTCGCTACCCATGGTCAACTGCAACCCTTTGATGTCTAAAGTCTGGAGACCTCAGTTGAGAAATTCAGGTACCTAGGAAGTCTGTTAGGAAGTTGAAGTCCTTAAGCAGACTTGCCACAGTGTTAGAAAAGAAAAAAAAATAGTTTCGATGTTACACAAAGGAACATAGAAAGACAAAAAGAAAGTATCACAACAAGGCAATGTCTTGTTTAAGAGTACACCAGAACCTAAACTGGGCTTAACAACACATGGCCAACAGGGCTCCAGTCTTTTATCCTCGTCATTTGTGGTGACTACATTTTTTTCTATTGGTGAAGGCCTTACTTAACAAACTGTCATGACTGACATTAGCAAAGGAGAATCCAGGTGAAGGGGAAACAGAAGGAGGGTTCAGTTACTATCTTGCCAGACTATCTTTAAATTAAAAGAAAAAAAAAATGCCTGCCAGTATCTGTGCCTGGGAAGCGGGGAAGTGCAAGTACTGAATTCTAACACCAACAAGGGTCCATGATGCTCTGAGAGGGAGGCCAGCTGGGTAGACTGTTATTTATGGCTTTGAAAAGAAGCCACAGCTAGACATCCTGAAGAAAGGGACTGCAGATTAACCTCAGAGGTCTTGGACTAGAAGGCACTCCAGGTGGGGAACCACAGAGCCCCCTCATCTGAACAAAGATGTATCAGCAGGATTCATGCTACAAGATGAGCACAGGTTCCAAGCTAGCTCACAGTCTGCAGCGGCCAGCTCCTCCAGTCCTGCAGAGACCTGTTAAACCCTAATAAATTCTTGGCTGGGTTTTATTAGCTAATAGTAAAACACCTGGTAGTGATACAAACTTCTGCAGCCTTCGGAGTTCTCTGCTGTGTCAAAGGCTGTAAAAAAGCTTTTTTCTGCCTTTCTCTGCCTTTGTTTTTTGGTTTGATTTTGCAGTACTGTAAGTGGAGGGGGAATGAACCCCAGGCTTCATGCATCCTAGGTAAGTGTTCTGTCACCCTGTTCTCTTCTTTTGATCTTCCTAGGAATCTACAGAAAAGGAGAAATGTGTGTGGTGGTACCAAGAGCTTGACTTTAATCTCGGCACAGGATTGGTGAATTTGGATCTATATAGTGAGTTCCCAAGCTAGCTGAGACTAGACAGTGGGAGACGGAAAGGGACAGAAAGATGGGGGTGGAAGACAGAGGGAGGGAGAAGAAGAGAGGGAGAACAGAAGGAAGAAAGACAGGGTGAGACCAAGAGAGGGAGAAGCAGGGAGGGAGAGGAGAGGAGGAGGAGAGAGTGCTGGGACTGTGAAGCAGCCTCTGAAGTTAAGAAGAATACATGCTGTCAGCGTGGATGGCATCGAGTTAGTTGGAGGAAAGTAATATGCATTCTGAGCTTCTGACCAAACTCTTAAATCTTCAGCAAACTGTTTTTGGGGGCCAAGGAAAGGTCTCAGTGGATGAAGGCATTTACTGCCAAGACTAATGACTTGCATATGGTCCCCAGGGCATAAGCACATGCGCATGCACACGCACACACACAATTTTCTCCAGGATAAAACATGTCATTCTGCAGAGAAGTTCCTTAAACTCAGGAAGAAACTTGATAGTTTCAGATAGTACCAGGAAGCCTCTGAAAATGACCAGATTCTCTGGCTGCCACTCCCACCTGCCCAAGCTTATATAAGCAGGAAGGCCTCCTGAGAGACACAAAGATGAGCTGATATGTAAAGAGAAGTCCTGAAGGCTGGAGAGATGGCTCAGTGGTTAAGAGCACTGACTGGTCTTCCAGAGGTCTTGAGTTCAATTCCCAGCAACCACATGGTGGCTCACAACCATCTGTAATGGGATCCGATGCCCTCTTCTGGTGTGTCTGAAGACAGCAACAGTGTACTGGCATACATAAAATAAATAAATGAATCTTAAAAAAAAAAAGAAGAAGAAGACATGGATGTAAAGAGAAGTCCTAGAAAGAAACTGTCTGCAGAGATTGACTGATTAGAACTGCAGTGATGTGGAGAGGTTGGAATGTTGCAGGTCCAGGGCTAATTACTTTATCTTGGGCCAACATTAGGCCCATGAGTAGCCACTTCTTGCCCACCTCTTGCTCCACATGTGCTGCTTCTACACCTGGACTGTTCTTTCTCACAGAGATGTGCATATTTGCAGTTTCATATACATATACATACATATTCATATATACCCACACATATACACCCACACTATAAATATACATACACATATGCATACAGCCACATACGCATTCATATGCTTATACAAATATGTCCAGGGCTGCAGAGATGGATCCATAAGAGAAGCACTCACTGCACAGGACTCAAGACCTAAATTCAGATCCCAAAACATACATAAAAGTTGGACCAAGAATAAGCTTCTATAATCAGTCTTTCCACAGCAAGATAGTAGGGGGAGACAGGAAACTCTCCAGAAGCTGGTGAAGCCGACAGCCCAGCTTACAGCTTATGAAGCATTGACAAGACTCTATCTCAATCAGGGCAGAAAGATGAGGACTGACACCTGTAGTTTGTCCTCTAAGTTCCACATACACACACCAGGGCATGCACACAGCTGCACTTACACTCAATGTTAGTTGTTCTAAGAAGTCTGACCGCAGCTCAGAACAGACCACTCCAGACCACACGGTTCCAAGGGGGAGGAGGTTTATTCAGGAGAAAGGGCAAAGGTGGGGAGAAGAAGGTGAAAGAATAAGAGAGTAGAGAAGTAGAGGCCAGCCATGACCACGTGGAGAGAGAGGAAGGGGAGAGGGGACAGAGAGGCAAGAGGGTAAGAGATTAAGAGAGAGAGGAGGGGGCAAGCAGCCCCTTTTATAGTGGACCAGGCCTACCTGGTGGTTGCCAGGTAACTGTGGAGGTGGAGTTTAGACAGAATACTAACATTCCCCCGTTTTGGTTTATTTAAAAAAGAAAAATTAGAAAGAGGTGGCGGCGAAGCAGGAATAGGGACATTGTGATATCTGACTACTTCCTGCTGGCATTGGGGGCAACATGTCTCTAGGGGGAACCTAGAAGAATGGGTATGGGGGATGTTTGTCCAGTCTTAGGAGAGTTGGCTGCTTCCTGCTGTCCAGGGTCTATGGAGCCATCTGAGGATAGGTCAGAAGGAACAGGTCCAGTAGAAGCAGCTGTGTGTGTGACAGGAGATGGAGCATCTGGAGGTTGCTTCTCTGGAGCTGTTCTGGATGTGCCTGGACTTGACAAGATGTAGGGAATAAGATTAAGTACATTTGGGGGAAAGAAAATTTTCTAAGATGTACATTTGAAACCCAAAGGGATCCCACCCTTTGGAATAGGCAGTAAGTGGGAACTTTAGGCTGATGTACTTATCTGGATGGCATTTATTTGGTCCGTGAGAGGTAGATCTGAGTGGGTTTCCTGTAGCTTGTAAGTTTACAAAAGAGATAACAGCATGAGTTAATAACACGAGCAGTCTTTAAGATGAACCTTTGTTGGATGGTATAGTGGAATATTTTATTAGAGATAGAGTTAGGCAAGCTTATAGGAACTCAGATATTAGGACAGTGGCATAGCAAGAAGAGAAAATATGAAGCATTTAATTGATGGCAACTGAGTTTAGGTAATGAGGTAACAGATTACATCTGTGAAAGCTTAGCTGTCAATGTAGTCAGAAGTCTGAAAGGGGCCAGGCCTACCCGGTGGTTGCCAGGTAACTGTAGAGATGGATTTTAGACAGAATACTAACACTCAACACACACATATACATACATTCACACACTACACAACTAAAAACACATCATTCAGGACAGTGGTAATGCACGCCTTTAATCCCAGCACTCAGCAGACAGAGGTAGACAAAGCTTTGTGAGCCAGCCTGATTTACAGGAGTTTCTGAACAGCCAAGCCTACACAGAAAAACCCTGTCTGAAACAAACAAACAAACAAACAAAACAACAAAAAACATACCAATTCAAAATATACACTTATACGCTCAAAGACTTACAATGTTTCAATTTGCCACTTGTTGACTTTACATTCAACAAATACTATACTTCAAGCCTAGCACGGTGAAGTAGAAGCAAAAGGATCAAGAGTTCAAAGTCACCGTCATCAAAACAGTGAGTTTGAGGCCAGCCTGGGCTACGTGAGACCGTGTTCCAAAAGCAAAGACCAGGGTCTGGAGAGGTGACTGTGGGTAAGAGCATGCACTGCTCTGGCACAGGGCCTGTAACTCAAGTGTCTCCACTCTTTCTAGCCTCCACAGACGCTACATTCTTACACACACACACACACACACACACACACACACACACACACACTTTAAAATAAAAATAAAATCTATTTTAAAACAACAAAAAGCTATACAAGATTCGGTTTTGATTTTGATTTCTTCCTGATTTTGGTTTCTTCCTGGGCTTGCCATGTGCACTAGGATGCAGCTTCAATGCAGGCAACTCGTTCCTGGGAGAGGGGGAGGGGAGACACAGACCACTCTCTGCAGTGTACTTGCACTGCTAAGCAGTGAATTAGGTGGGTTCCGTGAATGTTTGTTTTGTTTCTTATATTTTATTTATTAATTTTGGACACACACGTACATACAATTGCACATGTGTGGAGGACAAAGAACAGCTTTCTGAAGCTGGTTCTCTCCTACCTCATGGGTTCTAAGGATCTAACTGGGGACACTGGGGACTTGGCAGCAAGTGCCTTTACCTTCTGAGTCATCTCCCTGGCCTCTAGTACATGTTGGACTTATAGTATTTTTTTTCCTGTTGTTGTTTGTGTGTTTTGCTGAGCTGGAGTCTCAGTATGTTACCCAAACTGGTCTCAAGGTTCTGAACTTCTCAGATCTAAAGATTTCACACTGTCCTGCCTCAATGTCACCCTTTCCAATTACCGTTTCCAACAGCTGAAAATACAAGAATGCATTCCCTGTCCCTCTCATTCATATCAACCCTCGGTAGAAACACATCTGTAGAAATGCCCAGGAATGGACTTCATCAGCCCTAGACATCTCTCAACCCAGTCAGACTACAAGCAGGAACAGGTATTGATTGCACTAGAGTTCCACACTGCAGCCCAGCGTGCATCTTCTCCTCCTGGGTTCATGAGTTTCTTGTCACACAGCTGTGGCCATCACTCACATGCTGTCTATTTTTCTATGTGTCTCTCTGTGGCCATCACTCACATGCTGTCTATGTGCCTTTGAACTACAAAGGCAGAGGTGACTCATCCCAGCAGAGATCCCACGGCTCACTGCAGAAAGACTTCACTATCTGATATTTTGCAGAAAACTGTGACCCAGGCTGAGAATTATTCATTCATGTATCTCTAAGGCAGTAAATCCAAAGAATCATTAATCATTAATAATTATCCAATTACTATATTTAAAATATTATGATTATTAGTAATAATCCAAAGAATCAGTAGGTCTTACTTCAAAAACTTGTACTCCACAAGATTGAAAAATCTAAAAAAAAAATGGATAATTTTCTCAATAGATACCATTTACCAACGATAAATCAAGATCACATGAACAATCTAAATAAATCTATATTCCCTAAGGAAATATAAGTAATTATTCAAAGTCTCCCAAACAACAAAAAAAGCCCGGGGCCTTTAGTGCAGAATTCTACCAGACTTTCAAAGAAGAGCTAATACCAATTCTCCCTTAGAACATTATGGAGAAGGGATCGGGGGTGGAAAAGGCATCAAAAGGAAGGGAAGAAGAATTACAGAACACTGTTTCTCAACATGACATAGTCATTATAGACACATGAACTCACCACCAGTGTGGTTACTTGCACAAGAACAAGCCAACAAGATCAACACATACCAAGCTGAACTACTTGAACCCAATGTACAAAGAAAAACAAGAGGACGTGAATGGGGAAGGGATGCAGCTGTTGAGGGGCAGTTGGAAGAGGGAGATTAGAGTGGATATCATCAAAATACATTATAGGGTAAAAAGCCGGGGCTCAATCCAGGGCTTGAAAACCCACCAAACCCTAAACTTGAAATCTCACCAATCCCTGAGCTTGTCTCCAGCTCAAGACTTGGAATCCTACCAATCCCCATCCTGGAAATTTCCACTGTGGAAAACTCCACCTCCAAGAAAACCTTTATGGCCTGCCTCCCACTCAGTCCTTTGCTGCTTCTCTGCTAAGCAGAGGCAGCCACCCTTCCTCTTGTGTTTTCTCCAATAAATCTTGTGTGAGATTTGTTGTCCTGTGTGGTTTTGTGATATTCCTTGACTTTCAACTGCTATGATACCTTCGGCCTCAGAGCTGTAATGCTTACATACATTGCATAAGAATGTAATGTTAGAATCCATTCCAGACCCTAACACTGGCAGCAACCTTTTCCTTCTCACAGATAAAGACCCTACTGAGACACTGAGTCTCTAACTAACTAAGTTCAGGTTCCAGGATCCCTCTCCCAGGAAAGTGAGTTTACATCAAAGATGACCATACATCTTGCTCCCACCCCAGTTCCTGACTTCAGCCTGGGCATCAGGGTCTGATTGCAGTCTTGCACTGTGAAGTCCCCCTCTTCAGAAAGATGTAAGAATGGACCCCACTTCTACTATACTTTCTTCTCTTCAGAACCCCCAGTACACTGTTTGTCATTGGTGCTGAGTCTTGAGCTCACCTCAGAGCCCCTACCATGAGAATATTGTCTGTTTGTTTATCTGTCTTTTCATAGCATTAGTAAACTCCAAACACCTAACAACCCATCTCAGTGTCCCCTGAAGCAACCTTGTGACACCTTTTACATTGTTTACCTGTATGAAATTGTCAATTAATAAATAAAAGATTATTTTAAGTTCTACTCTATCTAACACAGAAAACCTACCCCAAATGACCTACTTCTGAAAGTAAGTGTGCATCTCCTAAAAGCATCTGAGCATTCCAACATGAGCCTCCTGGGACATTTGAGATTCAGATGATAAAACCATCTC
>JANHMN010000021.1:3269887-3295191 GCA_030674055.1 Rhabdomys pumilio
TCTCAGACAGCCATGTATATGACCTGTTCTCTGCTCAGGTTCGGCTCGAGCTTCTCTCGGTCACCTCTATCGGCCTCTAGTGGCGGTCTCAGTGAATCCTGCTCCGGCGGCAGTCCCCCGTGCGGTGAGGTCGAGCGGTTTCCGAGAGTCTTGCTCCGCCACAATACCCACAATACCTGGCGCGGTGCGGGGTATTGGATAATCTCGTCGGAGTCCGGACTAGCGTGGATTGGTGAGGCTAATCATGTTGGACCCGCGAGTGGACGTTTTTCTGGGGTTTTATACTCAACTTAGGTTGGGGCGTTTCCTATCTTTCACAGCACACTTTATCACTAAGTCACATAGCACATCTGGCTTTACTCTTTTATCTACTGCCTATGCTAGGTCCATCTAGACCTTCACAAATGCTCCTTACAGAATTCATCACTGAGGTTGCTCTTGACGCTGGCAAATAAAATCAGTCACATCTCTAAGCTCAAATATTCTGACTCAACACCTCTGAAGAAAATTCCAAGGCAAGAGAAAAAAAGAAAAACGTTTTCCCCCTGAGAACTCTCTAGATAATGATCAATGTGCAATAATGGTGAAAAAGGCATTGTCTTGACATTTTCACAAGTATATGTCATTGCACTAATGCACACTACAAAACAGTGTTTAAAGTTTACAGTTGTCCAAACAGAAACAAAGTCAGTCTAGCACCCCTCCCTCGGGAAGTGAGACAGAGTCAATCTAGCACCCCTCCCCCGGGTACTGGACTTTGACTGCTCCCCAGCCACAAGCAGCGCATTCTTTGCCTTAGAATTGAAAGAGAAGAAGAAGATTCCGTGATTATGATGAGGGATGGCAGCTGGTCTGAGTATGCAGTCCCCAAATCAGCAGTTGCAAGCATGTTCTTCTGATTCCTGTTTCATCTCCCCAGCGAGCACTCTGCCTGAGGCTATATGCAGTAGGCACCTGGACACCTAGTAGTCGGGCCATCTGGGCTATCCAGTTCATCCTCTTCCCTATATGTCAGCCCAGCACACTTTATATATTCTATATATTTATATATATTCTACTTTTAAGAAGTAGAATTTATATATTCTACTTTTAAGACGTAGAAGTGGTATATTCTACCACTTCTACTTCTTAAAAGCTGCCAGACTAGTGGTTCAGTGGTTTCCTATTTCCTGAGACTTCTGCTACTATGCAGGAGACCAGCTGACTATCCTACCCTCATGCAATCTTGCTATGAATCTGAATACATTTCTAAGATTCTGTAATAAATTCTTTCTAAAACTCATCTCCTGTGTACAGTCAGTTTCATTTCTAGGATTCATGAGACAAGAATCAAAAAGCTACTGTCTCAGGATGGCTCTAATGGCTGTTAAATTTTCTGAGATGCTAGCTCCCTAAGAAACGCTCTGTGGATCTCAAAGACATCCCAATATTTCCATATTATTTTATTGTTTGACTAATAGATTGGCTGGCTGATTGGTTAACTGAAAACTCAATCTCACCACATCTAGCAAGGTTTTTTATTCTTGCTAATTTAATTATTTTTAATTTCTTCTTTGACAGTTCTCACCACTGTTGTGCATTTGCTCTAATGCTTGTATTATGTTAATTGAGTCCCCAAAATTGCAGTCCTCATGTAAGATGCTAAGGGTCCCTGCCTCAGTTGGTTTCGATTAGTAAATAAAGTTTGCCTGGGCAGAAAGACAGAGGCTGGACTCTAGGATTACCAGGCAAGAGGACTGAGGGAGGAAGGAGGGAGAATTGCCATGTCAGGAAAAGAGTAAAGACCAGGTCTGAGAAGTGCAGGTCACAGAGACAGCCAACATGCAAGAGCCAAAGAAGAGCATCCCCACATAGGTCTATGGCAACAATGATGTAATATAGAGTTTGGTAAGTAATAACTCAGGAATACAGGAGGGGAGGCGTCAGCCACATGGAGCTTTGGAAACGGCCTAGGCATTGAACTGCTTAAGGTGTATTAAAATATAAGGAGCTGTGTGTGTGTGTGTGTGTGTGTGTGTGTGTGTGTGTGTGTGTGTGTTTCAATTGGGAGCCCAGAAAATAGGGGCAGGCAGCAAGGAATGTGCTCTGCCACTGCAGGGTCAGTTTGAGCAGAGATTAATTCACAACTGTGTTCAGAAATGTCTAGGGTGTGGGGCAGGTCACAAGATTCAGGGAGGTTTATGGAATATTGTTCCTTAGCAGGTTAACTGACAGGGGAAAAAAATCTTACTATTCTCTCTTTATTATACTTTCGTTTTAACTCACACTCAGCCAGCATATTCTGACATTCTAACGTCTCTAATAACAGTAAATTATAAGTGACTGTAAAATTACAAATGACTGGGGATTGTTTGGTGAGAGTATTCTCAGTGAACCTCTGGATTAGCCCTCTATCACAAGGAATCATTTATAACATTGTGTCTTCAGCATGGCATTAAGGGAACCTGACTTCTTAGGGATGGTGCCTTTGCTAGACAACTGACCTGGTCCAGCTAGAATGAATCCCCTGACCAGAAGATTCCACTCCCTCAACGTCTTCTCCCCTGAGCCCCACTACAGCAAGGTCACCACCACCCCACCCCATCTTTTTATTTTGTTTGCTTTTAATTCAGAATCAAGTATCTAGAATTGAAAATCCTGCCAATGTTACTTTATGAATGAACTAGGTTAAAAAAAAATTTAAGGAGCTTGTTTTAGCTTACCAGCTTCAGCCAGCTTCAACCAAAATGGCTGGGAAGTCAAAAGGAAGACCTCCAAACAGCTAGTCACAGCTCTAGTCAAGAACAGAAAGAATTTTTGTTTTGTTTTGATTTGATTTTCTTCACTTTGAACGTTTTTAATTGACTTGTGGTTTGTTTGGATAAACTGAGTAAATCTTACAGCACAAGACTGAGCCTCCCTTCCTTGCTTCCTTCATAAAACTGGTATGCAGGTTTTGGGGGTTGAGAGATAATGGATGTAAATGCCCCAAGCATAGTGATAAGTTATTTCTCGGCCAGCAAAATGAGCCGATTCAAACCAGATTAGATTAAATTGAATGCACATTTATTGGAAAGCTGCTCTGAGGTGGACAAGTTCACTGATCCCAAGAAAGGAGGCCAGGGAAGTGGCCATGGGAAGGTAGAGAGAGGAGAGGGGTAGAGAGAGAAAGTGAGGAAACCAAAATGTCTGGATTATGTAGGGAAGAAGCTCTGGGAAAAGAGCAGCCCAGGCCCTGGGCTGGAGAGTTCAGGGTTGGGGACAGGGTATGCCAGGTGGGGATTGAGGGATGTTGGGGGTACCTGGAGGCCAGGCCTGCTGTAGTATATAAAATATACACCCTTTTCCCAGGAGTCCAAAACCGAACACATAGTATGCACCCAATAATTATAATCCAGACAATTATCGTTATCATCATTCTCTCCCAAGAAATGCTAATCCACAGAGAACAGAGAACATAAAACTTCAGCTCAGCCCCTTTCAGCTCTATCACTTACAAAACACCAATGATTAAGCAAACAGCCCCACCCCCAACTCTCTGAGCCCCATCCCAATTGCTTGTGTGTGTAGCAGGGTTAGTCACACGGGCCACTCGAGGCTGTCCTCAGGTTGGCATGCAGCATGTTTAGGACACTATCATTGCACAAGCAGAGTTCTCTGGATATCTATGACGTTTGTTTGTTTGCATTTTTATTAATGTCTCTGTGTGTGCACACATGCCACACAGGACAACTTGCAGGAATCTGTTCTACCCTCTCACCATGTGGATCATGAGTGTTGAACTCAGGTCATCAACAGACGTTACCCATGGAAACCTCACCAATCCCATCATGGTGCCTAAGCTCCCTGCTTACCAGGGGTATTTCTGGAGGTCTGACTCATGGATCTTGCATCTTTGTATACCATCAGGAGATTCATCTGTGTGTTCACACTGGAAACAGCTAGAGCAGCTGCTGAGGCAGGAGGGACATAGAAACCGTGGTTTTGAAGGAAAGGAAACAATTGCATCATGATACCTTTTATTATTATTATTTAGTGTAAATTTACCGTTTTATTGTTTACATTTATTTATTTTATTTATATATGCATATTGTTGACAATCAAGCATTCTCTATGGCCAGCCCTGCCTGGTGACAATGGGACCATCAGGCAACCTCTACTGGCTGCAGTCTCTATAAAGAGCCACATTTTTCCTCCCCTACTTATAAATTTAATTTTTTAAAATAGTTTTTAATGATGGTTCTTAAACACTTTAACCTCTTTTGTAGCTCATCACCCACCAGAGGTAGTGGAAAAGAAAGGATACGGGGACAGTGGACATGTTTAGAAAGTTCTTTGGAGCAACTCCTGTCTGTGCTGTCTGGAAATTGGCAGTTCAGTTCACAGGTCAGCAGGTGGCAGCAACTTGATCCACGTGCAAACACTTCACAGATATACCAGCAGTCCAGTTCAGTAGAGTTGGGTTAGCAAACAGGAATCATCAGTGGTGGCATGGCCAGGTTTCAGTCATGGCTCAAGTCAGCAGGAGGGACCAGGAGGAACACTAGGAGAAGTTCTGTCTCTCTCAGGGAAGCAAATATCAGCAAAGATGAGATACCAACAAGTATTGTACAGCTAGCTGTACCAGCAAGCCAAGCTCTCTCTGTCACTCCATTGAGTCCTTATACCCTCCAAACATCATATGTCCTCCATGTGCCTTGCCTCAGCAGGTGCATCCAATCAGCCTGAGTCCTTGGAGTCTGACAAATAGAGCTCAATTACAAAATGTAAGGTAGAGTGATGCATGCATGTTGTTAGCGAAGAATTCTTCATCACATGTGCTTTCACATACTAGCTTTAGCAGAACACCCTCTCTCCTGTGTCTGCTTCAGTGAAATGTTTCTTCACACGTCTGCCTTAGCCTTTCACACATGTGAAAGAAACATTCCTTCATGTGTTTGCCCCAGCAAAACACCATCCAACACTACTGACTCTCCAAAGAACTCTTCAGTTTCCACTTCACTCACCCCTTCTTTTTTCTCCCCCAGAATCAGCCTCTGCATCCTCCTTGCCCCTCCTTTTTAATAACCCCCTGTGAGACCTGTAGTATTCCTAGTTCCGTCACATGTAATACACCCCATTCCTTCCCCTCCAGCTTCTTTCCCATGCCCCTCCACCACTTTTTGCTCCCTAATTCATGTGCTGGGTATTTTTTAATCCCATCAAGTACACCTCGTGATGACTGTAAGTGCATAGGTGTAGGAACATCTACTGGAGCCTGGGTAGCCTTTCACATGAAATACCCCTGAAGTAAACTGCTTCTCAATCCATCAACTGACAATAGCTTCCCAGAGTGTGGCTTTGAGAGCCCCTCCCCCATCTGTGCTGGGGTTGTGACTGGCTTGTTCTTATGCAGGTCTTGTTTATACGGACACAACTGATGTACGTGCAAGTGTGCAATGGTGTTGCTGAGTCTCACAAATACTGTTTTCCTGAAGAAGTCTGCTACCTCAGAATCTTGCTCTTACACTCTTTCCACAGCATGACACCTTTTCAAGTCTCTCTTCCTATTCCTTAACAGGATCCTGAATTTTATTCTTGGTGCCTCTACTCTCCTTTCCAAGCTCTTTCAGATGGTATTAGATTTTGTAACAACAACAAAAAAATCTATATAGTGACAATCTACTTATAGTCAGAGAGAAGATACTAGGGTTTGGATAATTTTTGTTTTTATGACATTTATTCTCTCTCTCTCTCTCTCTCTCTCTCTCTCTCTCTCTCTTCTCCCCACCCTCTCTCCCTCCCTCTTTCTCCTTTCAATTCCACAATAAGAATACAAATAAGTGACCATGAAATTACTATGAAAAGCTTCTTCATTCATTCTCAAATAAAGTACTGATGGCAAAATCCCAGAAGAAAATTGTTTAGTTGGCTTCATTAGCAAGAACAACCTGACAGGAAGGATGCATTGGGGCTCACTGTTTTAGACAGCTCCATCCATGGTTGTTTGGCACTCAACATGCTGGATTATAACATTACGGTAGCAGGAGGCACACAAGGAAGGAAGCTCTAACTGTCGTAACCCTCAAAGGCTATACATCCCAAAGCTTTACTTCCTCCGTTCTGCCAGGCCATGAAAGTTCTAGGATGTGTGTTCAAGAGGGACACCGAGACAGATTGCTGAGATCATGGAGTTTATTAGAAGAATTATTAATGACATGGACAGGCAGACAGACAACAGCCTGGCAGGGGCTTTAAGGAGACTCAGGCCCCAGCACCAGAGACTGACAACACACCAGGGTTCCTGAAAAGAGAAATCAGTGAACACATTACAGAAGGGGAGTTCTGTGTAGATGGGGGTGGTTTTATAGGAGCCTGTAGCTAGACTCTCTAATTCCCAGACAGGAAGCAGGGAAATGGGTAGGGAGCAGACTGAGTGACCACAGCTATCACCTTTGATGCAAATTCACTTACCCAGATGTAAGATGCTGACTCCTGAAAATCTAGGGACTCCGTGTCTCAGTAGGATGCCTGTGTCATCTGTGAAAGGAGATGGAGGCTATAGGTATTGGGTCCCAAGTAATCTGGTGTCTTACATTGTTACCTATCTCTTAAGTTTTCCAGAACCTCTCAAAATAGCCCCAACAAGTTAGGGCCCAAGAATTCAACATCTTTACTTGGGGCAAGGAACCAGTTGCTGCTTAAGCAGCCTTTTTTATTTCTTTTCTCTTTCTCATCCACCAATGTCCCCAAAGAAACCAAAGGGGTTTTGTATCATAGGCCATTTAACCACAGAAACAAGTGTAAGGGTCCAAAAATCGATGAAAGAAGACCCCAGACTTAGGATGCAATGACAAAGATGTATTCTGCAGAAACATCCAGCATGCAAGGGTCAACCATTTTTCAAAATGGTGACCCCAATCAGGCACAAAGGCCTACTTATAGGGAACAGGAGGAAATCTCTAAAAGGACTAGGTAATCGAAGATTTCATGGTGGGTGCTAGGGCCTCATAGGTGGTCAGTGGACTGCATTTCTATGTCATGACATTTAGCCATGGGATGAGATAAGGCTGCCCAGCACAGCTGGCCCATCCTAAGATAAGGTATTTTCCCATTTTGTGGTGATACCCAGGCTGTTCTTTGGGAGGGAGTTTTATGACCTTAATTCTGGATTTTATGATCTGTTCCTGGAGCTGGTGTGTAGTGGTAGTTCGTTAATACTACTTTGGCTCCCAGTGGGTCACATGTATGCAACCCACCTAGAATCTATTTGGATTATCAAATACACACACACACACAGAGGCACACACGCGCGCGCTCGTCAGTTAATTTTTGGCATGCTGTGACTAGCTCAAAGGCTAAGCACTCCTAAACCCTTCCTTGTTACCCTAGGCCCAATCAAGGAAAAGGCCAGTGGCCACTTACCGTAATTCTTGTATGACTGGTTGGCTTTCTCTCCTGCAGCTCTTGTGTCCCATCCTTCTCCCCAGTCATGGAGATTCCCTGTCTTTCTTTCTCTCAGTTCCTAGTCCATGCAAATCTAAAGGTCCCACCTCAGTCTATCTGACCAGCCATTGGCCATTGGCTCATTATTGATCAATCAAAAACCAATTGGGGACAATAACCTTCAGCATTTGGACAACAGATTCCCGATTTGGTGGGTTGGATTAATTCAAAGCATTGGAACCAATCCCCAACACTGCTCCCTTATGGCCTTCTTTTCAAAATCAGGCCTGGTCCTTAAATGGGAACAAATGGGATTCATGTTGTCCTTCTACAAGTATCTAATGCAGAGCATGTAGGATATCATGGGAAACACTACTACAAAAGATGTAGACCAAATAAATTGAGATATTAATATTTTCTCCCTGCCATCAGAGGCTGGGAGTGAAGTTCACCAGAAGAGAACTTGCCTGGTATGTTTAGGGCACTAGGTTTTATCCTAACATCACGCATACAAAGTATGTGTACTAATTCAACAAAATCCAACTGCAACAATTTTTAAATTAGGTGACAAATGAAGTGTTAGTTTTCCTTTTTTATTGGATATTTTATTTATTTATAATACAGATGTCATCCCCTTTCCCCATTTTTCCTCCCTAGAACCCCTTATCCCATCCCCCCTCCTCCCTTATGCTTTTATACCATTTTGATTACATGCATGTATTAAGGTCAGTTCTAGGTTGAGGGTCTAGCAATGATATAGATGCAAATAGTCAAGGAACAAGCAATACAATAAACACAAAGAGTCAAAGAAAAAGCAAGGCATTAAACCCAATTATGTGAACAGTCCCATGATCATTGTTTCTAAGGGCTTATCAGAGTGACCAAAGTATCTGAGTCTACTTCCGTGTCCTAGCCCAAGGTCATTTTCATGTCTGAAGCCTACTTCCTTGTCCTAGCCTAAAATTTAGATGCCTGTCTGAAATTACTTCTTTGTTCTAGCCTAAGATTTAGATTCCTACCTGAAATTACATCATTGTTGTAGCCTAATGTCAGATTCCTTCCTGGAGCCTACTTCTTTGTCCTTGGTCAATGTCACATTCCTGACAAACAGCACATTTCCTTGTCCTTGGCCCATGTCAGATTCTTGCCAAGCAGCCCCAAAGGCTCTCCACCTTTCCCCCTTTTTTATTTCATTAACAACACTGAGCCTGTTTTAGGTCATTCTGACAAGAATGCCTTCCTTGTATATCATGGAATATGCATTATCAAAAGCAATGCATTTCTGTCTTAGGTTGGTAAGGCTCTGTGCAGAATCTTAGCCGTCCTTGGCTTGCCAGCCTGTCTGGGGGTAAAATGTTAGTTTTCTGTGAGACTAGATAACAATACATCTGTGTCCTCAAGCAAAAGGAGACCTGGTTAACCAAGATTACACAGGATATAGAATTAACCTTCATTTTCATTAATGGATAAAGAAAATGTAGTATAGGGGCTGACAAGAGAAGTGGGAGAGGCACTTGCTGCCAAGCCTAGTGAACTGAGTTCAATCCCTGGGACCCACGGCATAGATGGAAAGAAGTGACTCTTGCAAATTGTTCTCTGACATATACATGTGTGCTATGGCACACAAACACAAATAAGATTTTTTTTAAAGGATTGTATGAGGGTGGGGGTGACACTTGAGTGTAAAGATGGCATTTTTTTGTACTAGTTTCCCATAGTAGATATTTAAGTTCAACTTTCTGTGTATTGAAGTAACAAGAAACATTTCTGCATTCCAAAATTATCCAACATGTATCAGTGATTGTGACACTAAGGCTTGCCATTAGTGAAATCTGTTTGGTTTTGGACCCTGGAACAAGGGACTGAGGTGCATATTTTACATATCAAGGCAGACCTGGCCTCCAGGTTCTCCCAGAATCCCTCAGTCCCTACCTGGCATACCCTGCCCTTAACTCTAACTTTTTAGCCCAGGGGGCTAAGCTGCCCTTCCCCCAGAGGTTCTTTCCTATATAATCCAAACAGTTTGGTCTCCCTCTCCTTCTCTCTCTTCTTCACTTCTCTCTGCTGACACACCTTTTTCTCTTCCGTTCCATCAACCCCTTTCTCTCTCCCCATGGTGATTTCCCTGGCCTCAATCCCCTCACTTACCCAAGGGCAGATTCCCAATAAACCTGCATTTAATATAATCAAATCTGACTTGAATTGACTCATTTCATCTGCTGAGAAGTAACTTATCTCAATCAAAGCTAGATCTGACTAGTCACTGAATACACACTGTCACACTCGGTTCTTTTCAAAGCTATATTGAATCGTTCTTTATACTGCTATTCAATAGGTAAGTTGTAGTATTATACTTAGAACAAAGTATGGATTTACAAAAATGTGGTCTATACACTCATCAAATTCTATTCAGATATGAAAATAATGTAATCTCATTGCAGATGAGCTGGAAGGACATTGTGTTACTATTTTACATAATGTGCCTATAGTAAGCCACGGAACAATACATACTGTCTATTCTCACTGATGTGGAATCTAAAGTAGTCGATGTCACAGAAGTTGAGTGTGAAATAATGGCTGTCCCTTGAGCTGAGTAAGGAGGATAGTGATAAGTTAGTGAGCAGGGATAACAACATTGTTAGAGGAGGAGTAAGCTGGGTGGGGTACTATACAACTGCCATATCAGCACTTGGCAGCCTAATACAGGAGAATTTCAAGGTTCAAGGCCACCCTGGACTTCCTAGCAAAAGTTGGGGGACATGGGGAAGATAAGGGAAGAAAAAATTCGTTCTGGCACACAATGCTACAGTATGGTGGTTGTCCATAAGAGCAATTCATCATATATTGTAAGTAAATAGAAGATATTTAAAATATTCTCACCACAGAGGTGACAGATGTTTGAGGTGATGAATTTGCTAATTGCCCCAGCAGTTCACAACACGTACCTATATTGAAAAATCACATTGTATTTCATAACTATTCACAGTTAACATGAGTCAATCACTTTAAAGATTGCTTCTATCGCTGTAACAAAGTCAAGATGCCAACCTTGGGCTTTGTCAAATGAGAGTTGGTGGGAGTCCAGGTTCAAATACAAATGAAATCAGGATGTTCAGAATACGGTGATTGGGAGCTCATTAGCAATTAACGAGATGAACCCCTTAAATCAGTCCTTCTGGGTTTCAGACTGGAGTCTTTCCCTGCTGGGATGGGGAAGAGGCCCACAGAGATGGGAGTCAAACTTCACTGCAGAAAAGGCTACCAGGATCAACAATTCCAAGACTCACCTTAGCACCAGAAAATGTACGTTTCCTGCTGTGACAATTGAGTGAACGCTGAGTGAATCCCCTTTTTTCAAAAGATGGTATATTGTTTATTATTATTATTTTAATTACAGCATTGAAAAGCTCTTATGCACCAATGAAAACTTTCTCAATGGGTAATTCTATTGTTATTAAACTGTAAGACTTTTTTGTTTTGTTTTGTTTTGTTTTGTACACATTGGGGGTTTTTGTTTTTAATCATCTATTTATTTACTTTACACTCCAGATTTTATTCCCTTTGTGGTCCACCCTCCGACTGTCCCACATTCCATACCTCCTCCCCACATCCCTGGTCCCTGTCTCCACGAGGATGTCCCTACCCCCCACCTCACCAGACCTCTAAACTCCCTGGGACCTCCAGTCTCTTGAGGGTTAGGTGCATTTTCTCTGACTGAACCCAGACCTGGCATTCCTCTGCTGTATATGTGTTGGGGCCTCATGCAAGATGGTTATGCTGCCTTGTTGGTGGTCCACTGTTTAAGAGAGATCTAGGGGGTCAGCTTAATTGAGATTGTTGGTCCTTCTACAGGGTCGCCCTCCTCCTCAGCTTCTTCCAGCTTCTCCCTAATTCAACCACAGGGGTCAGCAGCTTCTGTCCATTGGTTGGGTGTAAATATCTGCATCTGACTTTTTCAGCTGCTTGTTGGGTCTTTCAGAAGTCAGTTATAATAGGTCTCTTTTTGTGAGGACTCCATAGCCTCAGTAATAGTGTCAGGCCTTGGGACATCCCCTTGAGCTGGATCCCACTTTGGGCCTGTCACTGGACCTTCTTTTCCTCAGACTCTTCTCCATTTTCATCCCTGCAGTTCTTTCAGACAGGAACAAGTATGGATCAGTTTTGACTGTGGGATAGCAACCCCATTGCTGACTTGATACTCTGTCTTTCTGCTGTAGTTGGGCTCTAAAAGTTCCCTCTCCTCCACTGTAGGACATTTCATCTAAGGTTCCTCCCTTTGAGTCCTGAGGGTCTCTCACCTCCCAGGTCTCTGGTACATTCTGGAGTGCCCCCCCCAACCTCCTACCTCCCAAGGTTGCCTGTTTCCATTCTTTCTGCTGGTCCTCAGGGCCCTCATCCAATACCAGATCAGATTCCCCTCTCCCCCTGAACTCCAGTCCACTTTCGCTCCCAGGTTCCTCCCTTCCTTCCCACTTGTGATTTCTTTCTTCTCCCTCCCAAGTGGGACAGAGGAGTCATCACTTGGGCCCCTCAGCTTGTTAACCTTTTTGAGTTCTGTGGACTGTATCTTGGTTATTTTGTGCTTTTTGGGGGGGTGGGAACAAATACTAATAGTCACTTATAAGTGAGTACATACCATACATGTCCTTTGGCGTCTGAGTTACCCCACTCAGGATGATATTTTCTAATTCCATCCATTTGCCTGCAAAACTCAGGATATCCTTGTTCTTAATAGCTGAGTAGTATTTCACTGTGTAAATGACCCACATTTTGTATCCATTCTTCTGTCTTGGGACATCTTGGCTGTTTCCAGCTTCTGGCTATCACAAATAAGGCCACTATGAACATAGTGGAACACATGCCCCTGTGGCATGGTGGGACATCTTTTGTGTATATTCCCAAGAGTGGTATTGCTAGGTCTTCAGGTAGATCTGTTTCCAATTTTCTGAGGAACCTCCAGATTGATTTCTAGAGTGGTTGTACCAGTTTTCACTCCCACCAGCAATGGAGGAGTGTTCCTCTTTCTCCAGGTCCTCTCCAACATGTGCTGCCACCTGAAGTTTTGATCTTAGCCATTCTGATTGGTGTAAGGTGGAATCTCAGGGTCATTTTGATTTGCATTTCTCTGATCACTAAGGACTTTGAACATTTCTTTAGGTGCTTCTCCACCATTCAAGATTCTCTGTTGTGAATGCTCGGTTTAATTCTATACCCTATTTTTTGATTGGGATTTTTTTTTTTGGAGGTTAGTTTCTTGAGTTCTTTATATATTTTGGATATTAGCCCTCTATGGGATGTGGGGTTGGTGAAGATTTTTTTTTCTAAACTATAGGCTGCTGATTTGTCTTATTGACTATGTCCTTTGCCTTACAGAAGCTTTCCAGTTTCATGAGGTCTCATTTATCAATTCTTGATCTTAGAGCATGAGTCATTGGAGTTCTATTTAGGAAATTTTCCCCTGAGCCAATGAGTTCTTTCCCACTTTCTCTTCTATTAGATTCAGTGTATCTGGTTTTATGTTGAGGTCCTTGATCCACTTGAACTTGAGCTTTGTGCAAGGTGACAAATATGGGTCTATTTTCATTTTTCTACATACAAACAGCCAGTTAGATCAGCACCATTTATTGAAGATGCTATCTTTTTTCCATTGTATATTTTTGGCTTCTTTGTAAAAATCAAGTGTCTGTAGGTGTGTGGTTTTATTTCTGGTTCTTCAATTCATTTCCATCGATCAACATGTCTGTCTCTGTACCAATACCATGCAGCTTTTTATCAATATTACTCTGTAGTACAGCTTGAGGTCAGGGATCATGATTCTCCCAGCCATTCTTTCATTGTTAAGAATAGTTTTTGCTATTCTTGATTTTTGCCTTTAAGAAGGGGCAAATCCTCTTAAGGCACTGCCATGATGGCGCCTCCAGCTTGCTGTGTAGATGACCTTGAACTCAGGAGCCTGCTGCCTCCACATCCAAAGTTCTGGAATCACAGGCATGCAAGGCCACAGAAATTTTCTGTGATGCTCAGGATCCAATCCAGGGTTTGGAGCATGCTGGGTGAGCACTCTACCAACTGAGCTACATCGCCAGCCCTATAAGACAACACACATTGACTCAAGAATGAGTGGAAAGCTAGCCCAATGTGATGACTGTGGTTAGATGTCATTAAAATTTTTCTAAGAGAGGACTGGAGGTGTATCTCTGTAGAAGAGCTCTTGCCTACCATATACAAGGTCAAGTTTCATCCCTAACAGCCCCCAGCACACATGCACACATATACAACAAACCATTACTACTAAGACAAAAGTGTTTAATCTTCATTAAATGTATCTGAGGAAGTCTGGGAACTGTTGAGGGCTCAGCATAATGGAGTGTGTGTGCCTTTAGTTCCAGAGCTTAGGAGGCAAAAGCAAGCATATTGCTATGAGTGTGATGTCATCCTGTTCATACCATGCACTGGGCTAGCAAAGGCTACATAATGAAATCCTGTCTTGGGAAAAAAAAGGAAAAAGAAAAAGAAGAAAAAAGAAAAAACTGCTGATGCCACAGAAATGTAAAATAGCACAGCTTCGATGGTTTAAAAAAAATGGTTCTTGAGGCTCAGCAGTTAAGAACACTGACTACTCTTCCAGAAATCCCGAGTTCAGTTCCCAGCAACCATATGTCACGGGATCCATTGTCCTCTTCTTGTGTGTCTGAAGATACAATGTACTATCATATATAAAATAAATAAATCTTAAAAAATATTTATCTGAAGTTTTTTTTTAAAAAAAATGGTTATTTTCAACACATTATAACAGAATTAACTAACTGGGGACCAGCAAGATGGCTTAGCAGTAAAGTCACTTGCTGCCAAACTTAATAATCTGAGTTTGATCCCCGACTCGTGTGGTAGAAGAGACATAATACCCAAACCTCCACTAAACTCATCCACTAACCTCAACATGCTTACCATCTTATATACATACAATAAAAGTACACTAAATTAATAAATATAATTGTTTAAATTATAAGTAGAATTGCCCCATAATTCAGCAATTCTGTGATGTTTAAATGAACGTGCTATTGTACATGCTGTTTCCTTGGAATATTATTCACCATAGCCAAAGAGTGGAAACAAAAAATAAGGTAAACAAAATACAATAAACCGTTCAGTGGACTGTTTCGAGGCCATAAGATGAATGGAGCACAGATACTCACTGCAACACAGGGACCTTGGAAGCATTGCTCTCAATGCTAAATGAAAGAGCCAGATGGCCAGACGCAGTGGCACACACCTGTCATCCCAGCACTCAAGACGGTGAGGATGGAAGATTACCATTCAAAGCCAGACTAGGCTACAGAGTAAGATCCTGTCTCACAAAAACAAGTGTGTGAAATGAGTGATCACAAAGAAGAGTGGCTTAAGTCATTAAACAAACAGAGAGAGGCTTGACTTCACATTGGGCAAGGGAAAAAACAGAAACAGTGATGGCTTCTAGCTTTTCATTTAACAGATCCACAGTTGTTCATTTAAAAGAAAGATGAGGAGGAAAGGAGAGGAGAGAGGAGGGAAGAAGAAAGGAGAAAAGAGGAAGAAGAGAAAGCTGAAGAGGAAGAGAAGGCAAATCCGGTGCTAGGAAGAGAAGGGAGAAGGAAAAAGAGGGAGAGGTGATGACAGGAAAAAATAACAACACTCAGTACATATAAATATACGCAAAGGGCACTCCTATTATTAGTGGGAATGTGGCTTATTATTGCACACTGGGAAAATTAAGATGACAAAATCTCTTTGAAATTCCATCGTCCACATTCCACCTAGCATTACCAGGATTACATTCCAAGCACCCAGGACAGGTCTCAACTGTCTGTAATGTCAGACCCATGGAGGGACTTGATGCCTCCAGGAGGCACCAGGCACGCACATAGTGTACAGACAAGTATGCAGGCAAAACACCCATACACATAAAGTAAACTAATACATAAAGATGTAAAAAAATAAAAACCCACATCTGAGAATCCTTCCTATGTAAATATGTTTGCTGAAGAATTGATTACAGAGGCAAAAAAAAAAAAAAAAAAAAAAAAAAAAAAAAAAAAACTGGAAATACCCTGCCTAACATTCAAGGCGGAAAAACTTCACAATCAGAGTACATTCATCTCATAGAGTATTATGCAGCTATTAAAATTAATGAGTTAGATATCTAGATATCTGCTTACAATGACCCCCACACATCCAAATAAACAAACAAATAAGCAAGCTTTGCAAAAACATTGACACTATGCTCTCAGATATGAAGAAAGATTTGGAACAAAGACCACAATGATAATATTAATTCTCTGAAAATATATATTAACTACCTAATGAAAGGAGATGGGACTTGTGAGTCATATGATTCAGTGGGCAAAATGCTTGCTGAGTGTTTTGGGTTACTACTATTGCTATGATGAAATGCTATGATCAAAAGCAACGTGGGGAGGAAAGAGGTTATTTGGCTTACACTTCCACATTACTGTTCATCACTGAAGGACAGGAGCCTGGAGGTAGGAGCTATTGCAGAAGCCATGAAGGAATATTGCTTACTGGCTTGTTCCTCATGGCTTGCTCAGAGTGCTTTTTGATAGAACCCTGGACCACCACGCCAGGGGGGTCCCACCAACAATGGACTGAGCTTTTCCCATCAATCACTAATTAAAGAAATGCTCTATAGGCTTGCCTGCACCTTGATCTTATTGAGGCATTTTCTCAGTTGAGGTTTCCTCATCTTGGATGACTTTAGCCTGTATCAAGTTGACGTAAAAATACCCAGCAAGATTGGGATCATGAATTTGGTTTAGAGACCCATATAAAGGTGGAAGGAGAGAGGTTGTTCTCTGGTCTCCCCATGTACAAACAGCACATGTGCACACAGACAATAACAATAGTCATAAATACAAATTTATAAAGAAAGTAAAAATGAGTAGCATCAAAGTAGAAAATACTTGCAACTGAGTAGTATATACTCCAAGTCCCAGCAACTCATGAAGTTGGAACAAGAAGCTCACTTGAGTCTGAGTTTAAGGCCAGACTAAGAAATATAGCAAGATTTACACAAGAAAATTGGGTTGGGGAGATGGCTCCCAGGGCAAACATCTAACAAATCTGATGACCTGAGTTCAATTCACAGAACCTATGTCAAAATCTGGATACTAGCTTGACCTTCTAGCATGGAGCAGGCAGGGGTTCATCCCCATCCTACCTGAGTCTTATTGACAATTGGAGGCTCTAGGGGTAGGGAAAGCCAGTTTTCTTTATGAATGTGACCTCTGGTAAGTCAACCACAATCCAGTAGATAGCTTCACATCCACCCAGAAGTATATGGACATCTCAAATAAAAGTTGTGGGCATATGGAAGTCTAAGGTAGGGGGTAGAGGTGATCTAAGGAGAGTCAGAGAATGAAATGGGCTAATGTGAATAAAACATATTGTTTGAAATTCTCAGAGAGTGAATTCAACTATTTTTAACAGAATACTATGGTGTATACAAAATTCTTATGAGGAAATAAGAGCCAGAGATTGGAGGATGTGAGGAACGTTGGCAAGCCGGCTTGATGGGACTAAAAACCACAGCATCAGGAACAAGACAAACCTGCCTTGGCAAAGTGGAAGGGAGAATCCAGTCCTCAAACGACCTTCATATTGTGGTAGATGCAGACATGTAGTGAAATATATCTTTTCCAAGACATTGAATGTTTTCCAGACCTTGCAGGAAAATTAGTAATATGTCTTGAGATCATTTAAGACACAGCCTGGTATCCTACTGTGTGCTCAGTATCCTACTGAGTTTAATCTGCTTTTAAAAGAACAATGTAGCCAACCTCACTGTGCTCTAGATTTCCCATGCCCCTGACCCAAAATAGTGGAGAGAGAGAGGGGGGAGAGAGAGAGAGAGAGAGAGAGAGAGAGAGAGAGAGAGAGAGAGAGAGAGAGAGAGAGAAGAGAGAGAGAGAGAGAGAGAGGAGAGAGAGGAGAGAGAGGAGAGAGAGAGAGAGAGAGAGAGAGAGAGAGAGAGAGAGAGAGAGTTGTATTCATTTGCTGGGAGCAGCCAACAGGTTGAAAGCAACCTTAACAAACATCTCTTAAATGTTGGAGGCAATGCATGGATGCAGGTTGATGTCTGTGTACAGTCTCAAGTGATATTCTGGGTCAGTTGAGGTCAATGAAGAAATTTCTTCCTTTATGAAACTCTGTTAAAGGTCTCTCTAAAGAATTCATTGTTCTATGTTGCAATAAATCTCCAACCCCAGTAAGACCGTGCAAAACTCAGTGACGATATTTATAAGCTGCACGCCTAGATTGGGCAGATTCACCGCTACACTCCTCTCTTCCTCAGCTATGAGATCCCTTGCTATTTGGGGTTTCTCTGGACCATGTGGTTCTGCTCCATTTTCTTTCCACCTCCTCTTCTTCTGTCCTTCTTCCTCTCTCCTTCTCTTCCCCCACTCTAAAGCCTCCAGCCCCACCTTTCCCTCCACTGCCCAATCACAGGCTCTAGCCTTTATTTGACCAGTTAAAATGGAGAGAAGGTTCACATGAAATCACCTGTATGATCTACTCCTGCCTCGGGAGACAGCCCCTCTTGAGGAAGCAGAATTAACATTAGAATACAAACAGCATCAGGGCAACCCACAACAGTTCTAAGATGGAGCAGAGACTGAGGGAATAGCCAACAAATAACTGGCCAACTTTAGACCCACCCTTTGGCAAGCACCGGTCCCTGACACTGTAAATGATGCTCTGTTATACTTGCAGACAGGAGCCAGGCATGACTGTCCTCCTAGAGGCTCTATCCAGAAGCTGACTGAAACAGATTCAGAGACTCACAGACAAACATTGGACGCATCTCGGGACTCTTATAGATGAGTTGGGGGAAGGTTGAGGTCCCCAAAGAGACTAGGAACTCCACAGGAAGACCAACAGAGTCAACTACCCTAGACCCTTGAGGGCTCTCAAGAACCATCAACCAAAGAGCATACAATGAGATGGACCTAGGTCTCCCATATATGCATAGCGGATGTGCAGCAAGGTCTTCATGTGGGTCCCCCAGCAACTAGATCCAGGGGGAGCCTCAACCCTCTCCGAGGAAAAGGGGAGAGACAGATGAGGGAGGTACTCTGTGAGGGGGGACGGGTAGAGAGTGGGTAATAACCATGATCTAAAGTTAATAAATAAATAAATTAATGGGGGAAAATTATTTCTTTCTAATAAATACAAAACAAAGCACTTTCTTAGTAACAGACACACATCAAACACAAATAACATACCTGCACAACAGAAAGACAATAGAGATAAATCAAATACACACAATAGATAGGCAAGTAACCACAGACTATAGACAAATAGAAGTGAAGAATTCAAATTTGGGCTGATTCTTGGTCAAACTACACCAAGGAGAATTCAATCATATTTTCTCTCTCTCTCTCTTTCTCTCTCTCTTTCTCTCTCTCTCTTTCTCTCTGTCTCTCTCTCTCTCTGTGTGTGTGTGTGTGTGTGTGTGTGTGTGTGTGTGTGTGTTCATTCCTTAGTATGACAATAATGAACAGGTACAGAGATGAAGAGGGAGAAAGAAATAAATGTAATTTTAAAATTAAAGAAAACAGGGTTCCTTCCAGTCTGGGCCCAAACACTGAGCAGATCCTGGGCCGCAGCTCTGGCCCCAATCTCACAGAACCCAGAGAAAGCAGGCATCCCAGGAGCTCTAACCTGGACAGTATCTTAAGTAAGCAGACAGCGACACCTGCCCCAAACAGGGAATAACTGGGACCCACTAGGACCCAGGAAGTCACTCCTGGCCTGGAGCATTGATTCCTTCTTGTCTGAGCCTGAGCACTGAGCAGATCTTTGGCTCCAGCTCTAACCCCAGTAGTAACACCCACCCCACACAGTTCTGATACAACCAAGATAATACTAAAGACAGGCTCCAGTCAGAGACAGGGCAGGTAGCACTAAGGAGATCCAGATGGCAAAAGGCAAGTGCAACATAAGCATCAGCAACCCAGGGTACTTGGCATCATTAGAACCTAGTTCTCCCACACAAGAAAGTCCTGAATTCCCCATATCACTAGGAAAGCAAGATTCAGATTTAAAATCACTTCTAATGATGATGATAGAGGACTTTAATATTATTACAATAATAATAATATTAGTAATAATAATAACAATAATAACAACAACAACCACCTCAGGAGAGATTGTGAACAAGTCACTTTATGGATTCTTACTAGTCATACTATTCATAATGAAGCAATTATTATTTTTATATAAATAAGCCCAGACCACTGAGGAACCTCTTAATGATACAAAAATTAATCCTAAGTTGGCCTTTCATAGTTAAACAGTCTTCTTATGGGTTTTTAAGCCACAATCCTTTTCTTGCCACTTAAAAGCAATCATGCGGCTACATAGTTTCATGTTTTATCTGTCAGTCCCATGGGATTACTGTGATGACAACTTAGGTGATGTCAGCATCATCGCTGGGTCACATTGACAATATTTACCCCATGTTTGTTGCTTTTATTCTCTCTTTGGCATTCTTGGTTGTGAGTCAAGCTCCAGCCTACTCTTAAGTCATATATCTGCCTCTTCCCAGCACCTGCTCATGCAGAACCCATGCTTTGCCACTTAAATGGTGGCAGGGTACATGCAGGGCAAGCGTGATTGTCAAACAGTGCTTATGATGCTGTGTCACGTATCTTTAAAGGATACAAGTTAGGAATCTAGGGATGTAATCCAATTGGAAAAACATTTGTCTGGTATAACGGAACTGTAGGTCTGATGACCAGCATCTTAAAACACTTGGTAGGGTTAAAATAGTTAGGGTTTCTATTGCTGTGATAAAACACAGTGACTAAACGCAACTTAAGGTGGAAAAAAATTATTTTGTTTATACTTCCAGGTAACAGTTCATCACTGAGGGAAGCCAGGGCAGGAACTCAGTGGGGCAGGAACCTGGAGGCAGGAACTGAAGCAAAGGCCAAGGAGGAAGGCTGCTTACTGCCTTACTCCTCATGGCTGGCTCAGCCTGCTTTCTTAGATGACTAAGAACCACCTGCCCAGGGATATCAGTGTTCTCCCACCCTCTCAACCCCTAACCACCACCACCCCAGCCCCACTGGCTAAGCCCTTCCACATTAACCATTAATCAGGAAAAATGCCTACCCAGTTGCCTATAGGCCAATCTGATGATGTCATTTTCTAAACCGAGTTTCCTCTACTCACAAAACTAACTAGTGTCAAGTTGACAAGCAAAACAACCAAGACTGAAGGACCAGAAAGAAGGCTCATCAGGCAAAGGTGCTTACCGCAGAAACTGACAGCCTGAGTCTGATTCTCAGGACCTACAGAAAAAAAGGAAAGAACTAACTCCCTTGGATTATTCTCTGACCTTCACACTCAAGCGGTGGCTCGCATGTGCCTTAGCCCATCCCCCCCACACATAATAAATAAATAAATAAATAAATAAATAAGTAAGTAAATAAATAAATAAATAAATAAATAAATGTGAAACAGATATTTCAAACTAGGCATGGTGATATGTCCCTCTAATCCCATCACTTAGGAAATACAGGCAGGAGGATCAGAAGTTTAAAGTCATTCACAGCTACATATCAAGTTCAAGTCCATTCTGGGATTATAGAAAGTCCTGTCTCAAAGAGGAGAGAAAGAAAGAAAGAAAGAAAGAAAGAAAGAAAGAAAGAAAGAAAGAGGAAAGGAAAAAGGAAGAAAGAAAAAAAGGAAGAAAGAAGGAAGAGGGAGTGGGTAGAAAGGGAGGGAGAGCAAGCTGGGTTGTAACTCTGTGGTGGCAAAGTTCTTGCCTCTCTTATACAGGTCCTTAATTTCATCTTCTCATCTGGAGATTTTACAGGTTTATTGAGTTTAATTATCTTGAAAAACTCATACTTACCTGAAGAATACCATTGAGTTCACCTTCCCAATCTAGATGCCAGAGATAAGCAGAAGGTCAAATCACCTCTCAAATCTTTCTGTTTGTGTCATTATTGGCATTGTGAGTTCATACTGACTATCTGCTGGGGGAAGAGGATAGTGCTGTCCTTGTGACTCCAGCACCATTAAAAATTAAACACCTAGTAGTTTATTTATTCATTGTGTATTGATCAGTTGCTTATTATTTTCCAGAAACTTTCCTTGGACACCCAAATGCTACAAATCCTCTGCCCATGCATTCTTCACTGTGATGGACAGAGTGAAAGGCCTATCTCAGGTTCAACAAGGTTCTGGACACCTTGTTGAGGACTTGGCTCCTCCCAGGACCACCTTGCTTAGGAGCCTCCGTGAGACTCAGTCTGAGCTGAAAAGGGACACAAGGGGGTAAATCCCTAATACCTGCTCCAGCTCCTCACAGATCTGATGATCGAAAACCACTTGCCTCCTTCAGAGAACAGGTCACCTGGGGCAAGAGCAGGAACAAAATAATTAGCATTCTCTTTCTTAACAAGGAGCCTGGGAATGGAGTCCCCCAGGGCCTCCAACTATAAATATCTGCTAGATCCTTGGAGGTCTGCTTATCTGCCCTGGCTGGGGGGGACACATGAGTTTCTCTCAAGGACAGCAGGTATCACAGCTTTCACAATGAAGGACCTCCTGTGCCCTTCCTGGGGAGTGAGCACTGACTTCTGGTTCTTCTGGTTGTTAATGGAATAGAAACGTTGCTGAGAGCCCCTCTTTGGTGGTGTTCTGGTGAGTGAGAGACAGAGAACACTGAGTTGGAAGAGACTGGAGAAGGAAAACTTATTTCCTGAACGGTGAATGGGAGGAGGAGGCCAACTGTAGACAGGATGGATAAGAGGTGTTATCTCTATGTCAGGATGTATGTACAGAATTTAGAGTCTGCAGTTGGAAGACACTTGTGCAAATGTCAGAGACACAGAACAGGGTCCCCAGTGCAGTAGCTCTCCAAACATGTCCCCAGGCTAGCTTTCTGTGCTTTTAGAAGCCCTTCAAGTGACGGGTGATGATCCATAACTACCATGGGGCAAAATCAAGTCACCAACTGAAAACAGTAACTGGGCTTCACCCAGCAGCCCAGAGGAATCTGACATTGCACCGCACAAACCTCCAACTCAAACCCAGACTCAGAAAGGCACAGCAGAGTAGCAAGACGAGCTGGACCTGTCTTGGGCTTGGTGACCTAGAAAAAGGATTCTGATAACCTTCTGAATTTCCTTTCACCTGTAAGGAGCCTGCTCTTGTAGCAGCTACCTTAATCTCGCCCTTGCTCTCACGACACTTGGGACATCAGGTCTGATCTGTTTATGCTCTTTCTCCTTCTCAGTTGTTTCTTTGCTTGGGCAGTTGGATTTGGGCACTTATTTGCGATTCTTTCTCTTTTTGGAGGCAGGGTCTCATGTAGGAAGGCCTTGAGCTTCTCCGGGGCCTGAAGATGATGTACATGTTGCCACTGAACCATACTCGTAACCAAGCACTTTCTTTTTTCTATTTTTAATTTTAATTTTAATTTTTAAAGTTAACTTAAAACATAATAGGTTTCCATATGAGATTCACCTACATATTTCATTGTGTTTCCTTCCTCCTTCTCCTCTTCTTCTTCTTCCTCTTCCTCTTCCTCTTCTCTTCTCTTCCTCTTCCTCTTCCTCTTCTTCTTCTCTTCTTCTTTCTTTTCCTCTTCCTCTTTCTCTTCTTTTCTTTTTTCTTTTCCTCCTCCTCCTCCCTCAGTTTGCGCCCTTTTCCCCAGACTACCCTTCTCCCCTTGTTTCCCCTCCCCCTTCCACTCTGTTTATTGTTACTCCCATCCTTCATCTCTTAGAGCCTTTTCCTCAGTCACAGTGGTCATCCTCATTGACATATTTGTTTATGTGTTGTGTGTGTGTGTGTGTGTGTGTGTGTGTGTGTGTGTGTGTGTTTATGTGGGAGGAAGGAGAGCCTGAGAGAGTCAGTTCTCTTCTTCAAAGATGTGGATTGAACTCAGGTCCTCAGATTTGGCAGCAAGCACCTTTACTCACTGAGCCTTCTTGCCTGCCCATATAGGCAGCTTTCTAGTGTCTTCCCATTTCCACATCTCCTCCCATCTTGTCTTTTATCATTTACATTCTAATCCCACCTCACAATCCCTACATCTTTCTAAAAAATAATGCTCTTTGAAGGAGAGGAAATAAGAATCATAAATGAGACAGAAAGATGCCTTCCTAACTGAGTAGAAGGAAGTACAGCAAAATGTCTATCCTGCTGAAAAGAAATGATACTGAGGCTTTGGGAGAGCATGGTAAAGCAGGGAGAGCATGGTAAAGCATGTCTTGTTTTGAGGTGTGGTCTCTTTGTAGCCTAAGATGATCAGCAACTCACGATGCCCCTGCATCAGCCTACAGAGTTGTGGAATTATGAGTGTTCACCATCACTCCAGGCTTCATGTACTTACTGTAAAAGAAGTAGAGGGAACCTGGTACCTAACATATTCTGGGTAAATGTTTATTAAACGTCATGAATTTGGCCATTGAGACATAGAAGCAAATAACAGTCAGACTTTGCTGGCAGTGTACGGCTGCAAGAAAGAATTTTTGTTGTTTGGTTGATTACTTGTTTGTTTTGCTTTGCCTTGTTATGAGACAGTTGGTACTGAGGCGAGCCTGGAACTCTCATGTCTTGAGTTCCTCAATGCCTGCCTCTACCTCCTGAGTTCTGTGATTACAGGATTGCACCAGCATGAGCAGTTTCTGTACAGCTCAGGGCTGAATGCAGGACTAGAGGCATGTTTGCCAAGTGCTTTACCAACAAAGATAAGGTGGTTATTGGTGGTCCAAGTTAGAGCCAGATGCTTGCAGGTTCTTGACTTCTTTTCCCAAGAATTGATAAAAAGGATTCACACAGACTTGCAGCAGACAAGAAAACTATTTAGAGAGAAGACTGACAGTGAGCCACAGTAGTGAGAATACTCAGGCACCCCGGTTACTGTGTCAGGGCTTCCTTCAGTGGTCTTCAAGGGGAGTCTTTAGTAAGGGGAGTAGTTTGGGTAGTTCTCTATTTTGACTAACAAATCAGGTTATAGAGGCATTTCTCTAGTGCATATGTCCCATCCTATACTACATTTGAATTAAATGTGTCTCCAAGTACACTTATGTACAACATATAACACAGTAAACAGAGTCTCTTAAACTTTACTTGTAGATATAGTTTTTCCTTAATGTGAATGTACCCAAAACCAGTTCAGTATGGATTGGATCTTTTATTAATCAAAGTCAGAAATGCTGGGAATAAACCTCAATACGAACTGTCTAAACTTGATTGTTAGCAGGGGGCTTGAAAACTTATAACACTGTTCAAAGATGGGAGGATGTGAATATTGGTATGGATGGGGGCTTGAGGGGATGCTGAGGTAGTTTGGTGCAGTTTGGAGAGGGATATGTGTGCATAATGCATGGAGGGGAAGGGATTCGGCTGTTAACTGCATGGTTGGTGGGGTACATAACCCCAAGTCAGATGGAGAACCCAAGATGAGCAGGCTCCTATGCTTGCCTGCCTGTTTCTGCTTTCATCAACTGAATGGCTTCACTTTAATTATTCCCAAATCTGATTTTGCTGATTATACTTGTGACTGTAATTATATTGTTTAATTAAATATTATGTGCAAGCAAACAGAAGTTCTTTTTCACAGTAATGAGGATGAAACCCAGAGTCAGGTATAAGTTAGACAGGGGCTCCACTGCTGAGCTGTTCCTCCAGCCCTGAACACAATTCTTAAAATTCTGCACGTGATATTTTAAAATCTACACATACTTTAGAGTGACTACGCTAAATGATTAATGCAGGACATCAATACTTTCTGTGCTTTTTTTTTTTCCTTTTAAAATTTACTTTTATTTCTTGGTGTGTGTGTGTGTGTGTGTGTGTGTGTGTGTGTGTGTGTGTGTGTG
>JANHMN010000021.1:3295201-3312434 GCA_030674055.1 Rhabdomys pumilio
GTGTGTGTGTGTGTGTGTGTGTGTGTGTGTGTGTGTGTGTGTGTGTGAATGCAGGTGCCAGCAGAAGCCAGAAGAGGGCATCAAATCTCCTGGAGCTGGAATTACAGGCAATTGTAAGCCACCTCACCTGGTTGAGGGAACGAAACTCTGTTCCTCTGCAAAAGTAGCAGATGTTCTTAACCACCAAGAATCTCTCTAGCCCAGCAACTTTTTAAAATGTGATTTGTGCCATTAACTGCATTTATCATGTTACATGATAGATCTCTTGAATTTACGCATCTGACTCCAAATTTAAATCTTTGGCCAACTGCAACCCTTACCATTGCCAGCTCTGTTAGCCACCATCCTGCTGTCCCTTTGACTGCTGCGTTTTTTTCTGAATGCCACAAATAATCAAGATCATGTAGCTTTTTTGTTACATTAGCATAACTTTTCTGGGTTCATATATTTTGTGGTGAATGACAAAATCGCCTTCTTTTTACAGTTGAATAGTATTCCACTGTGTACCTGCACACACACAACTTTTATGCACACTTTTGTGATGCTGTAGATCAAATGCAGGATTTCTTGTTTGAGAGACACACTGCACACACCCAGCCCTCTTTATGCAGTAAATTCTCTGTTCATTTATGTGTTCTAAACCTGAAATTGACACTCAAACTGTTCCTTTCTAAAGATTGTTATTTCATTCTCTCTCCCCCTCCCCCCTTTCTCTCTCTCTCTCTCTCTCTCTCTCTCTCTCTCTCTCTCTCTCTCTGTGTGTGTGTGTGTGTGTGTGTGTGTGTGTGTGTGCCTGTGTGTTTGTACATGTGAGTGCAGAGGCCAGAAAAGGAGGATCAGATCCTCTGGAGCTAGAATTACTGATAGTTGTTAGCTTCACCAGGAACCAAACTTACGTTCTCTACAAGAATAGATAGACCTTGTCTTAGTCAGAGTTCTAGTGTTATGAAGAGATAACCATGACCACAGCAACTCTTAGAAAGGAAAACATTTAATTAGGGCTTGTTTGTAGTTTCAGGGGTCCAGTCCATTATCAACATGACTGGAAGCATAGTGGGAAGTATTGTAGACATGATGCTGAGAAGGAGCTGAGAATTCCACGTCCTGGACCTGCAGGGAGCAGGAAGAGAAAGACACTGGGCCTGGATTGAACATTTGAAACCTCAAAGCTCACCCTCTGTGACACATTTCCTCCAATAAGGTCAATTTCAACACCTACTCCAAAAAGGCCACACCTCCTAATCCAGGTATTCCTACTCCCTAATGACCAAACATTCACGTATATGAACCTAGGGATTAATGTTCCTATTGAAATCACCACAGCATTTTCCCCTAGTTTCTTGTTTTGGTTTGTTTTCCCAGACAAGGTTTCTCAGTGTAGATTTGGATGTCCTGGAACTTGTTCTATATAGACCAAGCTGGCCTTGAACTCGGAGATGTACCTTACTCTGCATCCCAAGTGCTGGGATTAAAGGTATGTGCAACAACTCCTGACTGACTAATAAGTACTTTCAATAGACACTTCTCCAGCCTTCAAATTATTTCTTGTTAGTACAAACTTAAAAGTTGAGGATGAAGGAAGAGGGTGAGAGGTCTGGGGGAAAAAAAAACAAAAGGAGATGCCAGATTCCTTTTACTGTAGATGTTTGGAGTTGAAATTTGATGTATGTCAGCTTTCAGTCACTATCCCAAAATACCTGAATAGAGTCAATTTTAAAGGAGAAAAGGTTTATTCTGGATCAAGGTTTCAGAGGTCTCAGTTAGGTCCATTGGCTCTATTCAATCATAATAGCATAGCATAGTGGAGGTCTGTTCAGTGGTCAGACAGCCACATAATGTGAGTGTTAGGAATCCAATACAGGTCTGCTGCAAGAACAGCAAGTCTTCTCAACTGCCAAGCCAGCTCTCCAGCCCCAGAAACCACCTTCTACCACCTCCCACAGGCTGCCTGTCTGAGCTTTTACCATATGGGTATTTGTGGAACTTTCCAGATCTGAACCATAGGCAAAGGTCACCCACCTTGGACAACATCCAAGTTGAACAGGTACCTAAGTTAGCAATTTGAGACACTAATTACTCAGATAGCTTGGAGAATGCAAAAACTACTGGAGGTCGCTTGCAAAAATTTATTCAAAGGAGTAAATGGACTTCCACATAATCTTAAAGGCTTCTACAGGACTAGAGCCCCCATCTCTGACTCCAGCTCTATGTTCCTTCCTTCTCCTTCTGTTTCAGTAAACACAAACTCTTCTATGGCACCAGAAAACCAAACAACAGTCTTGGAATTCCATCTCATGGGACTCTCAGAGGACCCAGACTTGCAGCCTGTACTCTTCGGACTGTTCCTGTCCATGTACCTGGTCACTGTCCTTGGAAACCTGCTCATCATCCTGGCCGTCGTATCGGACTCTCACCTGCACACCCCCATGTACTTCTTCCTTTGCAACCTGTCCCTGGTGGACATCTTTTTCTGCTCCACTACTGTCCCCAAGATGCTAGTGAACATCCAGACCCAGAGCAGAGCTATTCCTTTCACAGGCTGTCTTGTCCAAATGTATGCCTTTCACCTCTTTGGGACTATAGACAGCTTCATCCTGGCAGTGATGGCCATTGACAGGCTGGTGGCCATTGCCTACCCACTCCGCTACTCAGTGCTCATGAACCCACGTGTCTGTGCACTACTAGTGAGTGGAACATGGGTTGTTACTAATCTCCAGTCCTTGGTACACACTTGTCTCATGGCCCGACTGACCTTCTGTGCAGGATCAGAAATCCCTCACTTCTTCTGTGACCTTATGCCCCTCCTGAAACTCTCCTGCTCAGACACACACACCAATAAGTTGGTGATCTTTGCTTTTGGCATCGTCATGGGCCTCAGCCCCCTGTCCTGCATCCTAGTCTCCTACATCTGCATTTTCAGGGCAGTCTTCCGGATCCCTTCTGCTCAGGGCAAGTGGAAAGCCTTCTCTACTTGTGGCTCACACCTCACTGTGGTGTCATTGTTCTATGGGACCATCTTTACTGGATACTTACTGCCAGCCTCCCCTAGCTCCTCCCAGAAAGACAAGGCAGCTGCATTAATGTTTGGGGTGGTTATCCCTACACTGAACCCCTTTATCTACAGCCTAAGGAACAAGGACATGAAGGCAGCCCTGAGGAAGCTTGGAAGCAAAGCAGTCTCATTCCAGGCCTAATGCAGAACAGTAACTAGGTGGCCACTGATTTTTAGAACTACTTCTAGGTACATGGGATACAAAGATGAACCCCAATGCTATTCTCAAGTTGTATAAAGTCTAGCATGGAATAGAGCCACCTAATAAAACCTTGCAGTGTAACGTGGTAAACGTGTCAATAATGGATGATTTTTGTAGCTGGGTTTAAAAACCACTTGGCAATCTTACAGAGGACCCAAATTCAGTGTCTCAGCCTCCTAAGTGCTGGGATGACAGGTACACACCATCTGGATGGGGAAGTTGGTGGGGTTTGTTTGTTTGTTTGTTTGTTTGTTTGTTTCATGTGGCAATACTAGAAAACCTCTGTGGTTCATTTGGGAAGAGTTAATGGCTTGCAAAGACCATGTTTAAATATGTTAGGTCCTAAAAATCTAATTATGTATCCAGAAAAAAACACGTGAAGAGTTAGAAATTTTTTTGCCTGCTCTTAGGACTCCCTTCCTCCTACTGGGAGGCCTCACTCACCCTGATGTGAGGGTTTGTACCTGGTGTTACTGTAGCTTGTTATGCCGTGTTTGGTTGCTATCCCTGGGAGGCCTGCTCTTTTCTTAAGGAACACTAAGGAAGAAGGGATCTGGGGGAGAGTAGAGAGAGGCTGTGCTGGGAGGAATGGAGGGAGCAAAAATTGCAGACAGGATGCATTTATAAGAAAAAATAAACTATTTAAAAATTTTTTTTACCAATATCCTTGCTGGGTATCAGCCTAAAACAAGCAAACAACAAGAAAACACTATGTTGAAAGCTAGGATTCACTATCAGCTAAGTACAAAGCCCACTGTATCTGCCAGTTGTTACATTTATTGTTTGTTTGTTTGTTTGTTTGTTTTGAGACAGTGTCTATGTAGCACTGGCTGGACTTAAACACACTATGCTGAGTAGGCTGACCTTGAACTCATAGAAATCTAGCAGCCTCTGCCTGCCAAGTGCTAAGGTTAAAGGCGTGCACCACCATGCCAGGCAAGTTACCACATTATCTGACAAGATAAATAATGTGGTCCTTGCTGCTCAAGAAACTGGGATTTGCCCCTTGAAGCTACTCTTATGGTAACTGAGATCAAAGCCCTGGACCCCTAGTCTTGACAAGGACACGGTTTTGCTCTAAAAGTATCATAGATGAGTCTGCAAGCTGCAGTTCACAGGGTAACCCCAGTCCGCAGCCTGGTTTTGTATGGCTGGCAAGCTGGGGGCGACCTTTACATTTCTCTGTGTTTAGTCTGGTTTTATGTTTGTTATTTCAGGTTTTGTTTTGTTTAAGATTTATGTTTTGCCAGGCGGTGGTGGCGCACATCTTTAATCCTAGCACTCGGATGGCAGAGGCAGGCAGATTACTGGGAGTGCAAATCCAGCTTGTTTTACATAGTGAGTTACAGGAGACCAGAGCTATATATTCAGACCCTATCTCGCACAACAACAACAACAACAACAAAAAGATGTACTTCTGATTATGTGTATGGTGCCAGGAATGTAAGTACATGCAGGTGCCTGCAGTCCAGAAGAGAATGCTGGGTCTCCTGGAGCTAGAGTTGCAGATGCCTACACGTCATCCAATAAGATAAGTGCTGGGAGCCGAACTCATCCTCTGCAAGGGCAGAAAGCACTCCTAACTTCTGAGCCATCTCTCCAACATCTTGTGTCTATTCTTGACACAAACTAGTCTCCACCTCCTGGTCCTTCTTCCTCTGCTGCCTGGGTGCTAGAACGACAGGCATGGAACATCAAACTCCACTCTTGTTTTGTCTGCTTGGTTGTTTGTTTTTGTTTTGTTGTTGTTGTGTGTTGTATATAGATGTTGTTATATATATATACATGTGTGTTTGTGTGTGTGTGCTGTATATGTATGTTGTTGTGTATATGTTCATGTGTGCACCTGTTCATATGAAGGTGAGAGGTCAAAAAGAAATCTTTTCCTCTCTGCCTCTCCATTTTATTTTTCATTTCAGGGCCTCTCCCTTGAGCTGGAACTTACAGTCCACATTGGCTGACCAAGAAGCTCCAGGAGTGTGTCTCCCCTCTCTCCCTCCTGCTGCCCACCCCCCCCCCAAGTGCCACTGTTACAGATTCAACACCATGAGCAGCTGTTGTAGAAATTTTTAATCCTGACCCGGGGTTTCTACCCCGCCTTGTTCATTTAGTTCCCAGATAAAAGACACACGAAACCTTTATATTTACAATAAGCCTTAAACATCACAAGAGCTGGGCAGATGTCTACCCTCTATTATCTATCCATATTATCTCTATTATTATCTATTATTTTTATTAGAATCTACTTTCCTATTGATAACTCCAAGTCATTGGTTATTATGTTTCATCTGGGCTGCTCTTAACTCCAACTGGCCAGCCTTCAGGGCCGCGTCTTCGTGACTCACCTAACCCATGGTGGTTCTCTCTCCTCCTTCACCTTCTTCTTTTCTTGTGGTTCTCCTCCTATCCCCAAGCCCAGGAATCTTAAACCCCACCTATGTCTCTTCTGCTCAACTATTGGCTGTTGGCATCTTTATTTACTGATCAGAAATAACTTGGGGACAGTGTCACAGGCCTCCATGAAGACTCCAGGTCTGGGGGCCTGCATTTACCATTACAACAGACAGCAAGACCTAACCTCAACACTCAGATTTCACATGCATACTAGGAATCCAAAATTAGGACCTCTTTCCTTTTGTTGTTATTCTTCAGTAAGCTTTTATTGCTCAAAGACATGTGCAGGTGTGCATTAGTTCCCACAGATGGATGAAAAGATGTTCAGATAGCACACAGGAGGTGGTGCCATTGCACTGAGGCTTTTTAATCTTAGTCAAAGCAGCTTGAGATAGAACACTTGATGGGCTGACCAGTGTATCAGTCTCATAATCTCTAAGTACCAATTTGGGGTCAAATCTGCTGAGAAAAACCTGCATCCAATTAGTAGGATCAAGGTGCCTGATTTTCAGTCAAGACACAAAGGGCAGATGACTGGGAAAACCTGTAGGTATTCTGACCTTTGCGTCATCAGGGTCTAATTTCCACGTATATATGTCAGTACCTAGTCAGTACTGAAGTAACAGTAGAGATGCCAGGCCTACCTACCTGTCAACATTTAAAGAGTGCTCTGAAGGTCAGGAGTCCAAGATGGCAGCAAAGACTGGGACTGACCCTGGAGTGAGTAGGGAGCAGGAGCTGCCACATGGACTTCCATATGAGAAGAGTGGGGAAGCCATCTTAGACAGTGGCTTTACCACCCTTACGTACAAAATTCATTCCAGAAGGCTTAAGCCCAGAGCAGAAAAACAATTCTTTTGTAATAAAGCACAGTTGCAGTTTAGTAATGGGATTTTGAGATAGAGAAGAACTCAGAAGATAATATCTGAAAGCATGGGTGTGGGCTCCTTTAACAAACATTACAGACATTAAGACAGACTCAAAGATATATGGGTATGTACTCTTTAAGGGATAATTACTCAGAGTTCTTCAATGTAGTTCACACTTGGCTGCAGAGCTGGTCAGTCATGGTTTAGATAAGCAGTAACATTGCTTCAGGAAAGAGCTCAAATGCCTACACCTCTGATGTCAGTGGCTCTGCACCCTGGCATAGTAGGAAACCAAGTAGCCAATGCCTCCAACTTGCTCACCTCTGGCCCTCTTTTCTGTTGGGTGTTATGTGTAAGCGCTCATCTCCAGTCACAGTGACATGCACTGACAGGGGCCGTGAATCAGTGTCAGAGTGCAACGTCCCAGACTTCAAAGAGAGCAAAACTTTAGTAAACTTCTCCCTAGAAAATGCAAATTTGGAAAAGGGAGCAAACGCACTCCACTTGGGCCCCAGGCCAAGCTTTGCTAGAGGGTAGTCCTAGAAGCTCAGCTGAAGCACTCCTGGCTTCCCCAGCAGGGTCCAAGCTTTGCTTTTGATGTCTACATAAAATTTTTGAGACACTGCTTCATGTAGTTCAGGCTGGCCTCACGCTTTCTATATACAAGACCAGCTTTGAACTGCAAATCTCCAAGTGCTAGGATTACAGGGCTATACCACACTCCCTAGGTTTGGACAGATTTTAAGCTCTGCTTTCACTATCATCAGGAGCTAGCATTGGGTTCTCCTTTTGATACAACAGGAGATACACTTAACCAGGCTCCATCCCTGGTCTTCTCAGAAGGCTTGCTCTATTTCTCAGAGGCCCATTATGCAGGACATTGACCTGCTCTTACCCTCTTAGTATAAACACTGCCTTGCCTACCATGGAAGCCTGGTTTTCATATGTATGCCTCAAGACACTCAGCTAGTACTTACACCCCATCTCTATCCAAACCAAACCTGGGCTGGGGTTCTGGCCACTGCCAACCCCACACTGTCCTGGGTATATCTGCCTTTTCACTGTCATGCTAACCTGCTTTGACCTGTCTGTGACTTGCATGAGCTACACATAAGTGACAAGGCCAGCTCTCCAGTGCTCTCAGCCTCAGGGCTGGTTCACTCTTGGCCCTGTTACCAGGGCCAGTTCTACTGTGCTACTCAGGTGAGGTGCACGGCCTGCTCACTAGTGAGAGGCAGGGACAGTTGTACACAGACCCTGGTCATTCACATGGTCCCCTGTAGCTTCTCCAAACAAGGTCATCCACAGGTGGTAGTATGAGCCATAGATATCAACACCGACTCCTGCCACTGTGTAGCCACAACTCAGACATGGCCCTCAAAGGCAGCTTGGGCTGGAACCTTACCATGACCCCAGGTGGGGGGCTGGCCACTCACCACAGGCTCCTCCTCTCCACACTCCAGTCTCCAGTTCCATCTCTCCATGCTCATGCTGCTCTGCTTCAGTCTCTCTTCCATCTGACACCACACACTCACACACTGTGGTCACTCCTTCTGCAAGCTGGCCATGAGGCTAGCAGGTCCCTGGATGACATCCTCCATCTGTGCTGTGTGGTGTGGCAGCAAGCAGGTATCTGTGGCCCACCTATGCTATGTGCCAGAGGGCAGGTCTATGAGCGGCATGTCAGCCCAAAGTCTCTCTCTGTCTTCCTCTTCCTCTGCTATGCCACCTAGACATGATTTGATTTGATTTGATTTGATTTAATCTTTGATTCTTAAGCATGAGACAGCTTTGGACACTAAGCCAGGCATCAAGCTCCAATAAACAAAGAACTGCCACCTGCTCTGCCCATGACTAAGAACGCAACCACCAACAAAGTGTCTCTTTACCCATTGACAGAGGGGTGTTTGTTTATTCTTCTCTCATGAAGATAATTTTTGATATTTATTTATTCATTTACTTATTTATTTTCTTTTAAAGACACAGTTTCATTCTATAGCCCTGATCACCCTGGAACTTGCTATGTAGGCCAGGCTGATCTTGAACTCACAGAGATCTGCTTGCCTCTGCCTCAGGGTGCTGAAGTTTAAAGGCCTTCATGGGTTGAGGTTTTTTTTGGGGGGGGGAGGGGAGGTTAGATTTATTTTTATTTGTACAAGTGTTTGACCAGCACATAAATGCACTACATGCATGCAATATCTTTAGCAGCCAAAAGAGGGTGCTCAAACCCTAGGACCTGGAGTTATAAATAACCATGTAGAAGACAAACATGGAACCTGGGCCTTTTGCAAGAGCATGAAATGCTTTTAACCTCTGAGCTATCTCTCCAACCCCTGTTTCTGGTTTTTAAAAACTGTCTCACAATATAGACCATGTGGGTCTCAAATTTGAAATCTTCCTGCTTCTGCCTCTTAAGGGCTGTGGTAACAGGCATGTTCCACCACCCTTAGTCCTGATGTATAGGATAGATAGATAGATAGATAGATAGATAGATAGATAGATAGATAGATATGAGATAGAGACAGAGATAGATGATAGAGACAGAGACAGATGATAGAGATAGAGGAGATAGAGATAGAGACGGAGACAGATGATAGATAGATAGATAGATATGCTTTGCTTTGTTTTAATCATGAAGAAAAATCAAAACAAGCATATTTCTGCCCAATTATATAAAATTCTAATTCTGAAGCCCACAGAGTTTCATCCAAACATAACCATACCTGTTTGTTTACACATGACCTCCTTCAGCCTTCTAACGCAAAACTGAGCTGTCTCAGAGATCTTACAAAGTCTGAAACGTTTCCTAGTTGACTGAAGAACGAGCCTTCCTCCATCTTACTTATAGTAAAGACAAGCTAGGTTCATTCCTGTTTATTATTAAACCTCTGTTTCTCAAGGATTGGGCTCTAGCCCCACCTTTAACCTTAACTACAAATATTGCTTGTTCCAGGAATAGTATAATGGCCATTCTCAGTTGTCAACTTGACTATATCTGGAATGAACAACTATCTAGAAATGAAAGGCACACTATGATCGGGATCTTGAGGCAGGAAGACACAGGCTTTTGATTGGGATCTTGAGGCAGGAAGACGCAGGCCTTTGATCAGGATCTTGAAGTGGAATGACACGTGCCTTTAATGCAGAGCCTGAGGCACACCTTTAATTTGGGCCATAGCTTCTGCTGGAAGCTATATAAGAACAATAGAAGAAGGAAAGATTCCTCCATTCTTCACCTGCTTGCCCTCACTTTGCTAGCACATCCATTTCTTCACCAGATACAGTCAAGTTGATACCTACTTCTTCAGGATTCCAGCTTACACAGAAGAGCAGCTGAGACACCCAGCCTTGTGGGACTAAGCAACTACCAGATTCTGGGACTTTCGTTCACAACTAGCCATTGTTGGATTATTTGGACTGTAGCCTGTAAGTCATTCCAAAATTCCATATATGTATTCAATATATATTCAATACATTTCATATATATCCTCTTTCTATGTATAATATGTATATATTGAAAGAGAGAGACACATTCCATAAGTTCTGTGACTCTAAAGAGCCCTAACTAATACAGATGGCAATCATGTCTTTGTTTCAAAAAGTTTCTTATAGCCATCTCGTTTCAAAAGTTGTGCGATGACCTACAACTACCTTGGTATACTACCTCGTTATGTCTGTCTTCCAACTGTGTCTCTGTGTTAGGAGGTCACTAGGACTAACTTGTTATGCTGGTAACTCTGCCTGTTTTGCCCAACAAATGCCCCACTTGAAAATCCTCTACTCCTGACCTACAAAAGTTTTGTCTTCCTCATATCCAATGCTGCCTCTCAAACCCTGCCCTAGAGGGAGGCAGCCCATACACATAAATTAAAACCTTGTTTAAATTAGTTTGGCCATGATGATTTGGGTCGGTGGTCTTACTCCTCTCATCTTTGGGATTACCTAGGATTCTGTATTGTAAACCAGCTTCCTTGGAACTGTAACATCGCCTTCAAGAGTCTCCTGAAACTCTGGAAGTAAACAAACCTCACAAGACTGAAAAGCCGAAGTTCACAAGATTTACCAGGACCTCCTCCACTGGGCTATGGACTCTTAAACCGGTGCTGGGGGAGAAGATGCTTACCAGAGGTGCTGCTCCAGGAAAGCCCAAAATCTTCTCCAGCTGCCTGCAAATCATGCAGAAAGCCCCAGGGTTATAGCTTCATTAAATGGTGGACTTCTCAGTGATGCAGCTGCTTTTGAGTCAGCCTTGGTCATCTTAGTAAGCCCTCGCCTACATTCCTGTTCAGAAACTCTTTAGTTCTCCAAGTAGCTGCAATGTTACTTTGGTCTGTTGTGTGTTCTCTGTCTTTGGTGAGTGTGTGTGTGTGTGTGTGTGTGTGTGTTGGTGTTGTTTCTCCCCAGGAAATGACTCACAGGATGGTCTACCAATTCTACAAAAAATAAAAAGTAGATACAGTTCAGAAATAAAGCACCTCCCTGTAAGAAAGCTCTTTTTTTCCTCTTAGAGATATTAAACCCAACAGGAGCCCATATTTCTTAACCTTTTCCCTTCATTCTTTACCAGTCAGCCAAGCTTGTGAAACTGAGCTCTGATCAGGACAATGGGATACAGTCACCAAAAGGCCAGTGATAAAAGAGCCATTTCGACCAGTGTGTTTGCCAGCCAAGTTTGGGTACTAGTGAACTCTTTTTGGCAAAAAGAAATCACCATGCAAAAAGAAATCATCAACGAATAATCTTTGACATTATTGTTTCCCAATACTTCTTAGCATACACAAACCCCTGGGCTTAATCCCAATGCTGAAAGAAAAAAGAAAGTTACAGAAAAAGTAGTGCCTGAATCCAAAGTGCCCATAAAACCAGGTATCATCAGGGCAGCTTGTCAAGCAGCCTCCAACCAAGACCCCTAGATCGTAACTTCAACATCCCTTGAGGGATTCTGATAGTCCTTACAGTCTGAGCAGCACTGGGCCTGCTGGGGTTCCTGGAGAAAACTGGGAAGCATATTTTGTGAGTAGGGATGTGGACTGGGGTTGGTCAGTTGGTTAGTTTTCTTGTTTGGCGGGTTTATTTCCCTTTGAGTTAGGACCCAGCTATGTAGCACAGGCTGACCTCAAACTCCAGGCCTTCCTGCCTTACCCTCCCAAGTGCTCATATTATATATGTGCGCTACCAAACCTCACTTAGTTTTGGTTTTATTTTCTGATTTTATTTTATTTTGAGATAAGATCTCACTATGTTGCCCCAAATAGCCTGGAACTCCAAGGTGCAATCTTATCTCTGACTCCTAGGTAACAAGGTTACAAAGCTACTATAGTGTCCTGCTCAGGAATGGTGTTTGTTTGTTTGTTAGTTTGTTTGTTTGTTTCAGGGTGTGTTTTGCACTTTAAAATTACATTTATTTATCGTGTGTGTGTGTGTGTGTGTGTGTGTGTGTGTGTGTGTGTTTGTGTGTGTTTGCATTCATGACTCTATGTTTACAGGAGCAAGAACTGATGTGGAGGTCAGAGAACGACTTGTTGGAAGCTGTTCTCTCCTTTCACCGTGTGGATGTCAGGAATCAAGTTCAGGTCCTCAGAGTTGGCAGCAAGCACCTTCGCCCACAGAGCCATTTAGTGCAGCGGTTGTCAACTTTCCTAATGTTTTGACCCTTTAATACAGTTCCTCATGCTGTGGTGACCCCCCCCAACCAAAAAAGTATTTTTGTTACTATTTCGTAACTGTAATCTTGCTTCTGTTATTAATTATAATGTAAATATCTGTGTTTTCTAATGAACTTAGGTGACCCCTGTGAAAGGGTTGTCCAACCCCTCTACCTTCAAACTAGTTGACCCATGGCTTGAGAACCACTGATCTAATCAGAGTAGGTTCAACTGAAGCTGCAGTTGGAGAGAGCAGCTACCAGGTAGCAATGATGTAATTTACAAACCACATTTAAAGTTACACTGCCCAATCCCAATTTGCCTGGTTGCAATGTGTCTTTAGAAGGGAACACATGTAACATTAACTTGTGGAGACAAAGTGTCAGGTGTCCAGAGAAGTAATTTAGATCTGAGTGGCACATGACATGGGAGCTGGTTTGCTGGGCACTATAGTGTAGTATCCTTTACCCCTGGTATTGCTCTAGAGCAGAGGGGATAGTGACAAGATTTCAGCACTCACATGTAGTCTTTGGGCTTCAGAACAAACCCATTGGTGAGCCACATCATAGCTTAGACATCAGCATATTTCTCTGCCAAGAACCAAATGGCCATTATTGTCTCCTTACAGACCACAGGGTTTCTGGTACAATGATCCTGTCCTACAACTGAACCATTAAGGTAGCAATACACCATACATCATGGAATTGGTTAGTGAGACTTGTGGACACTGAAACCTGAATTTTATATCACTTGGGATGAATTATATTAATTGTCAACTTGACCGGATCTAGAACCTAGGAAAAAGAGTCTCTAAGCTTGCACATGAGAGACTATCTAGATAAAAATGAGAGATTACCAAAGCCTGTGAGTGATTGGGTTTTTTTTTTTTTTTTTGATTAAGTTAATCAAAGTAGGAAAATTCACACTAAATGTGGTTAAATGCATTCCATGGGCTGGGGTCCTGGACTCAATAAAACAGATGTAGCAGTACTTGATGGCTACACCGCTTTGGCTACCGGTGGATCACAAGTGTGTACCTGCCCAGGAACTAGCTTCAGATCTGCAAATAAAAGACACACACACACACACACACACACACACACACACACACACACATTAGCTTATTTTTTAATGTCTTGGCTACCCCAAAGGGTGGGCACTCCTAAACCTTCTCCTGTTACCCAGCCCCAGTGGGGGAAGTAGCCAGTGGCCACTTACCTGAAATCTCACATGGCTGGTTGGCGTTATCTCCTGCTGTTACTCTGCCCTGAGTCATGGTGATTCTGTCCTGTTCCTCTCTGCATCCTCACTGGCACACCTCTAAGTGTCCAGCCCCATGCCCAACCATTGGCCGGTAGCGTCTTTATTGATCAATCAAAAACCAATTGGGGACAAGGACAAGAATCTGGACACACAGATTCGCAACTGAATTTAAGCATTAGAACCGATCTCCAACAAAAGAAGAAAACAAGCTGTGTACCAGTTTACTTTCTGCTTCTTAATTGCAGATGTGACTGTGACCAGCTGCCTCCCTGCATCTCCTGTGAGCATGACTTTCTCACCATGGTGGACTGTACCCTTGAACTGTGATCCAAAAGAACCCTTCCTTCCTTTTTTAAGTTGCTTCTTGTCAGGTATTTCATCACAGCAACAGGAAAAAGTGACTGATTCAACATTGTAATCACAACTTAATAATCGTCTGGTTTCAAACTTTTGTGTTTTTTTGTTTTGTTTTGTTTTGTTTTGTTTTGTTTTGGTTTGGTTTGGTTTGGTTTGGTTTGGTTTTGGTTTTTGGTTTTGGTTTTGGAGACAAGGTTTCTCTGTGTAGCCTTGGCAGTCCTAGAACTAGCTCTGTAGAACAGACCGGCCTTCCTCTGCCTCACAAGTCCTGGGATTAAAGGCATGTGCCACCACCACCTGACCAAAAAAGTTTGGGGGTTGATTGTTTTATAATTAAGCTGTTTTAACTCAAAGGCTGGATTTATCTTGTTAAGTGTCTTGGGTCATTCAGAGATTCACCAGTCTGATCATGAATATATTTCAACAAAGAGGCTTTTATTCACATACTGGTACCAGGGATACACCCTGAACTCAGGATTCCCAAATGTAATGCCAAGTTACATTAGTCAGGAGTTTACATAAGCCAGGAACGGCATTAAAACCTATTTACTTGCAAACATGCATCTTGCAGTCAGAAGGTTGCATTCATTTTTGCATACAGATGTCTTGCAGGTCCTGGTTATTACCAGCAAAACACGCATGTGTTTACAGAAGCAGTAACAGAGGTTAACCCTGTGACCTATTATCTTGCACAAATAACAATTTTGTTCAAATTATACAAGACCAAACAATTACAAAAACAACCCTTAACATTTGGAGGACCAATTTTGCTTTGCAGTTCTCTCAAGCACAGTAATTTTTATAATTTAAAACATGAAGTCAGTGTAACAGCTGTGACAATCTGGAGGGGTATCATTTGTTAGTCATGAGGTAGATGTATGACTTCTCCTGGAGAGACATAAGCATCTCTTCATTATAGAGAGGGGATAACCACAGACCAAAGAAACAGTTCTACCTAAGTCTAGCTTAGTGAACCAATAAGTTCGTGAGGGTTACTCACAGAAACGTGATAACTCACAGAAACGTGATAACTCACAGAAACGTGCTAACTCAAAGGCAGTTACATCACTCAAAACCCCATCCTAACTTGGTGACAGCTTGCAAAACTTGTATCCCTAGAGATTCCTGCACAAGTTCCAGGAAACTGTGCCAATGCTGATCAGAATCCATCTACCTGCAACAAGTGCTTCTGTTGTATAACCCAAGGAGCATGGTTTCCTAAATCTTGAAACTATCAGGAGCTTCCAAGGTCCAGTATTTTCTTCCTGGGCCTTGTATGTTTCAATTATTTCCTGAGCTCTGTAAATGTTTCTATTCAGAGGAATAGCTACATAAGAAACAGAAGTGACAGAAAGCAGATATCAAAGAGGACCAAAGGTAAGTAACACCACAGAGGAAAGACCCAGCAGTAGGGCAGGCAGAAACAAACACAGATATGCCAGGACACCTGTTTGTACTGTTTCCACCTCCCACTGCCTGCCAGGGTTAATACCCTCTTGAATTTAAGATCATAACACAGATACTACTTCCTGTAATCTGCATCTAGTACTGCAGTCACATCAGCCTGATTTGTTCACTGGGCCTTTATTGTCATCACTGCAGTGGTTTGAACAAAGTATCATCAACATTTGTTAAAGGGTTGTTAAGTATGTTATGTAGTGTCCTAAGTGAAAGTCCTAAATGGAGCTTTTTAACACTCAGGAAGCAAGCAGTTTACAAGTCTCAAGGGGTCACTGAAACTTAAAAAATTCACAATGCCCCCTTCTTCCCCAAGGCCATACATAAATAGTAAGGACTGCCAGGAAAGAGATTCTCTGACCTGTCTAGCTGCCTCCTGGCTCTACAGAGAGCTTCAGGGTTGCAACTTTCTTAAATCATCACAAATGCTGGGATGGGCTTTGCCTCTGAGTCACCTATGCACCTACAAGAAGCCCCAGTAAACTTATTAGTCCACCAAGATGAATTGTGGTAGGACTGTTTCTTTTATCTGGTGTCTGTGTCCTATGTCTTAGGAACAGACATTTTTTTTTCACATCTCACAAGAAAAGTCCATGAAGCTATTGAGAAGTGGTAGAACCCTTTTAGAGGAAATATCTGATGAGGGGCATTAAGTCACTGGGGATGCACTCTTGAAGGGCCCTTCTTTCCTCTTCTTCTTTTTACAGCCCAGCCATGGGATTAACAGCTTCACTATTTTTTTGCTGTCCACTGTGGGAAGCCATGGCAAGGCCTTACTCTTGGCAAACACTCACCCTTGGCTTTCCTATCTACTATTCTTCTTTCTGCTTACATTCCATGATTCACTTGTCAGTTCTCAGAACTTCAAACAAGGCCTCATAGCAACCCACCTTAGTAACCCTTCCTCCTGATCTTTAGATTTAGCCAACATCCTGCTAGATAGATGTTTTTAGAACCCCTGGTAACAGAAAGGCTTTGTGAGAATAACTTAGTTAGACCCCACAGCTGCAGCCAGCTTCCTCCACCCGCAAAGTCCTCTTTGCCTTCCTACCCCTCCCCATATCCTGTTTTTAGAGTATATAACCTGTGTGAACAATAAAAATTTTGTCAGCTTGATCAGACTTCTTGACTTGCTGTGTCTCTTTATTTTCTCACGCATCTCAGGGTCTAAGGGTTCCACTTGATTGTCCAGCTGGCCTGGACAGTCCACCATGATGTACTTCATCATCACAGGCCCAAAGGCAAAGGGGCCAGCCAAGCACAGACTGTGAGCCTTCAAGATTGTGAGTCAAAACAATCCAGCCCTCAGTGTTCGCTATAGTGACAGAATGTTGTGTGCTGTGTATTCAGAAGCTGAGTTCTGTACCTTTATCCAGACTTTAGTAGCCTGCTATTGGGGCCCTATATAATCAATGTACTTAATTCCTGATTGGTCAATAAATGACTGGGGCTTATTGCTGGGCAGAAAGGATAGGAAGGCATTCCTGAGAATTGAGTGAGGGGGTCTTGAGAGAGACCACAAGGAAGAAGGAAAGGAGAGAGAGAAGAGGGGACAGGAGGAAGCCATCATCAGATGGGATGGACCAGAAGCACATGGCCAGGAGAAGTGCACCTTGAGGACAGGCTGATAGAGCAGAAGCAGCCAGGGAGACATCAGATTGGCAAGTGACAGGCATTCATGTGAGTTTTAACAGGTGGAAGAATGAGTATAGCTCAGAACCTGCCCAGTCTAGGCTTATAGCTTGTAAATAAAACACCAGGTTTCTGTGTCTTTGTTCAGGAAATAGACCAGATTGAGGAGGCGGGGGACAACATAGAATTAGCATATAACAAGGGAAGATTACCACATATGTTTATTTGTACAAATCTTCAACATCAGTTTGGCAGTGAGCTGCATTTACCCAAGTCCCACTTATCTCCCCATCCCATCATATCTGCTCTGGCAAACACACACACACACACACACACACACACACACACACACACACACACA
>JANHMN010000021.1:3312444-3352059 GCA_030674055.1 Rhabdomys pumilio
ACACACACACACACACACACACACACACACACACACACACACACACACGAGAGAGAGAGAGACAGAGAGAGAGAGAGAGAAATGAGATAGAAAAAAGTATTGCCATGGAAGCATAGTTCGTCACTCTCAGTACTGGATCCTCACAGGTCTCCTCTCTGATATCCTGCTGTTGCTGTTGCCCTGAGTCATGGAGATTCTGCAGCTTTGAATCTGAAGGGCTGGCCGCTTCACAAGTTCCAGCAGACCACAGAGGGGGGTAGATTTTGGGGTGGGCCAACTCAAACTCCCAACTCCTGGATCTGGGACTGGGAGGTAGCTGGCTTGGTCAGCCCACCAGCTCTCCTGTGCCCACACCACCATGGTATAGAGAGAACATCTTGTGTGTTGTACGGATGCGTTACCTGTCAATTAAAAAGCCTATGGCCTATGGCTTAGGAAGAAAATAGAGGTGAGACATTCGGGAGAGAGAAAGGATTCTGGAATACAGCCAGGCAGGAGATTCACCAAGAAGATGTACACATAGTACCTGAGCACAGGTAACCAGCCACATGGCAAAACAGATTAAAATAAACGAGTTATCTTAGGTTATGATTCTGGTCACAGAAGAGCCTAGCTATACAGCCAAGGCACTTGTAAATGTATTTTGAGTCTGAGTCTTATTTTGGGAACATGGGGCTGGGAGGCAGACCCAGACCAAACTTCTACACTGGGACAAGCTCTCCAGCACTACCCCAGCTAGTCCACCCCCATGCTGCAGCCTGCAAGGGGTAGGGTCAGCTCTTCATTTTTCCTATCCTCGGAGTCAGTTCACCTGCATCTTTGCCACAAGGGCCAGCTCTCCCACCTGCCGCTGGGAGCAATAGGCAGGAAGGCATCTCTCCTTCTCCCCAGACCAATGTAGCTGAGGTGGATTCCCCTGAGTGTTATCTTATCAGGCCCAAGCCTGTTCCTCTATGTTTAGTACAATAGCTACTCAATGAAAATATACGTGTAGAATGCTGGGTATGGCGGTCCACACCTTTAATCCCAGAACTCAGAAGACAGAGACAGGTGGATCTCTGTGAGTTTGTGGACAGCTTACACTACACAGTGAGACCCTGAGTGTGTGTGTGTGTGTGTGTGTGTGTGTGTGTGTGTGTGTGTGTGTGTAGTGAATGAACAAAGCAGTGTAATAACAAGCCCAGGATGCCACATAGGCTGCACTTGAACAGAGATGTCTGTAGTGGGTGTGGTTTAATATGAATTGACTGTGTTTATTATCTGTTTGTATGCTACAAAGCTTGACCCCAGTGTGGCTGTTGTAACTTTGATTTTTCTCAACCCTACTTTTAATAAGGGTTAAATGCTTTAACCTTCCTTCTAGCCCAGCACTCACCAGTGGCAGTAGAAAAGAAAGGTTATTAAACAGAAATTGTTCTTTCGAGCAAATCCCATCTGCATTGTCAGGAAATCAGCAGTTCAGCTCACACAAATCAGCAATGGCAGCTCAATCCATTCGCAAACCACAGATATACCAGCAGTCCAGTTTGGTAGTGTTGGAATAACAAACAGGACTCAGCGGCAGTGGCACACCCGAGCAGAAACAGCCAGGCCTCAGCTGAATCAGCACAAGTCAACAGGAGGAACCAGATCCACCAGGGATGCTAGGAAACGTTCTCTGCTGTGCCTCACTCAACAAACTCAAGATCTGTAAAGACTCAGACCAAAAAGCATTGCAAAGCCAGCTATGCAAGGAATCCTCCATTGCTGTTCATTGAGTCCTATTTATACTCCATCCAAACGTCATGACGTGTCCTCCACAGGTCTTGCCTCAGCACATGACTCTGTCTTAGACAAACTCTATGTCAGTCTGTATCAGCTGACATCACTCTGCCAATTGGCTGGAGTGTGCAGAAACGGCCAGAAGCCACCAGCATACCACCAGAAGTTTTTCTGTGTGTTTCTCTCTATGGAGTCATGACAAACAGAGCTCGGTTATGCCATAAAAGGTGAGCCAATACAGCTGTGTCATTAGCAAAGAATCTTTTATCATGCTCACATGCTTGCTTTAGCAAAACATCCTTCCACCCGTGTCAGCTTCAGGAAAACATTCCTTCACATGTTGCCCCAGCAAAACACCATCCGACACAACTGACTTCCAAAGAAACTATAAGTTTCCACTTCAGGCTGTGTTGGGATACAGTGGGACCTTTAAGAGGCATAGCCTACTGGGATAGAATTAAGTTTTAGGGACTTCACTCTTGTACGTAATGCTGGTCTACTAGAGTAAATTACTTAACAGACAAGGGAGTCTGGATCCTCACAGACTCTGGCTTCCTGTCTGATTCTCTCCTCTCTTCTTCTCTTCTCTGTCTCTCTCTGTCTCTGTCTCTCTCTATCTCTGTCTCTCTCTTCCCCCTTTTTACACACACACACACACACACACACACACACACACACACACACACAAACACCATAAAACTACCTGCAGGCTGTAACCCAGCCAAGTGAGTCTTAACCATAGCCTAAACAGCAAGGTCACTCAAACGCGAGCTTTTAGACAAACAAAACCCAAATCTGTGAACTCAAATACACTTACTATCCCAAGATAGTATGCCACATCGAAGGCACAAAAGACTCCAATTCAAGTTGATGTGAAACACACACACACACACAACACCCTACTCATCATGAAGTTGGTAGTCATTTATGTGGGCTACATCTGTACCTTGAGATAGATCAGGGTTGTCCTGTAGAGGGAGAGACCTAAAAATGATGGACAAGCTGGATGAGAGTGGCCAGAAAGTCACTTCCGGCACACTCAGAGAAGAACTCACTAAAGCTTCATTTGGAGGGGGTAGAGGGTCCCATGGAAGTTCTAACTGCCAACTGTCCATTTTTCTGTGAACTCCACAGAATTGGGGGAATATTTTAATCTATACAAACCTGTGTTTAGAAGTTCCACAACTCTATTGTGTTTGATGACACAATAGAGTGAGTCATAGAATTTCACAATTTATTTTTTCACAGTGCTTAGGATCTAACCAGGGTCTTGTCTGTACTAGGCAAGCACTCTGTTTTACCCTGGAGGGAAAACTCATTAAGACCCACTAGGAAACTGTGATTGTCACTGCTTATATAATGCTGAGGAGACCTGCTGAATCTTGTAAATTTCAAGAACTTCCTTAGACATATGTGTATGCTTCCTAAGTCTTATCTAACCTGACTCCAGGAAAACTTCAATTTAAAAAAAAAATAGACACTACAGGAAGAACCAAAATGAAGTGAAGCCCATGGCCAGAGAGATAGGTAGGATTCCCTGATATAGAGCTGACTGCCATCATACTTGGGCCTTCAGGGCAAAGGAGCCGATATCTGGAGTAACACCACCCGAACATCCCCCCATTCTAACACACACACACACACACACACACACACACACACGTACACGCACACGCACACGCACGCACACACACAGGCACACATGCATGCACACGCATGCGCACGCCTAATCTTGTAGAAGGAAATATCTGGCTGAAGGAAGCAGTACGCTTCAAAGGTCAAAGTACTAACCAGGGATGGGCAGAAACTTTCTCTGTAGTTTTTCTGACTCTGCAGAGACAAAGACCTACAGATCTGGTCATGAACTTCCAACAACTTTTAGCTAGCTCAGGGTTCTTCTCTCACCAACCGGGTATGACAGATTAGTCCCATTTCTTTCATCTTATTTGTATACCCACGGTTGTACCTAGCTGACATCCCTAGAAAATTGGACATTTGGAACTGCAAAGCCCGAGCACTGCAGAAACCAGTAGAGGCAGGAAAAAAGAAAGACTTTTGTGCCCAGTTCCTAGCTTGAGCTGGGAACCCAGATCCAGATATTCTGGCTCTTTTCAGAGGAAGAAGCCTGAAGACTTCAAGGTTAAACTTACCTGGACAGACTAGTCAGCAACTCTAATGCCAGAGGCATTAAAACCAACCTCAATGACTCAGCCAGTGCCAGCTGGCAGGGAGATTTGTTCCTGACTCAGCCATCAAGACGGCTCACTCAGATAGTCAGCAGAAGGGAATTCTTCCCTGCAGCTGCTTCCGGGCCCCAAGGCCAACCATTCCCGAGATCTGTGACTTCAGACTTCTAGTCCTACCTGCAATTCGGAAGTCTGTGGCCTCAGCTTTAAGAAAGCTTGTCAGTGATCTACAGACCATCTCTAAAAAAGGCTGCTCTTGGTTGGTGCTACCAAGACTTCAACCCCATTTCACTTAAATCCTCAGTACTTAAAGTTTAACCTATTTAGAGTTGTTAATCCCAAATGGACAATAAAGTACCTCCTCCCTCTTGTACTTTTAGAGGTGTGTGGGATAAGAACTTCATTGAAAATGAGACAAAGTCTCTGTCAACACTTCAATGGGACCAGAGGATTCATGTAGGTTGTGGTGGCGATCTACAGCTTCTGGGTGAGTGGGGTGAGCGATAATGAAAAGACTTTGAGCAGGAATGTGCCTTGATGTGATTTAAGTTCTAAGTCCACCCTGGGCACTGAACGTATCATGGAACACGAGCGTGAAGCTGGTTTTATTTCTTAAAGTGGCCACAACACTATTTCCTGCCTGGGGTAAAAAGCAATTAACTCTGAGTTACCAATGATGCATCCATGTTACATTAAAAACAAATGTTCTTCTTCTTGGAGTCATTTAACCAAGAATAAATACAGATTTGAAGTCTCTACTTCATACTTCCTTTGTCTTCTGTCCTCTATCTGTTGCATGAGTCTAAATTTATGCCTGCATCTCTATCTTTTCCTGTGTGTCCACCTGTTCTGACTCTGTGTTGTATGAGCTCTGTGTGTGTGTATGTGTGTGTATGTGAGTATGTGTGTATGTGTGTGTGTGTGTATGTGTATGTGAGTATGTGTGTATGTGTGTGTATGTGTGTATGTGTGTATATGTGTATGTGTGTATGTGTGTATGTGTGTGTGTGTGTATATGTGTGTATGTGTGTATGTGTGTGTATGTGTGTATGTGTGTGTGTATGTGTGTATGTGTGTGTATGTGTGTGTATGTGTGTATGTGTGTATGTGTGTGTATGTGTGTATGTGTATATGTGTGTATGTATGTGTGTGTATGTGTGTATGTGTGTATGTGTGTATGTGTGTATGTGTGTGTATGTGTGTATGTATGTGTGTGTGTGTGTGTGTGTGTAAAAGGGGGTGTGTTTTGCTCTGTATGTATTGAACAGCACAGAATGGGATACTTTACAGAAGTCTTTAACAGTTTTACCAGGGATTCGGTTGCTTGTTCTACCTGTTCCTCACAGAGCATCGCTGTTTATCAACTAATTTCCATAAATGGATACTTTCAGCTTTTTTTGTAGATTATAGAAAGTCGCTTCCAGCTTTGGTATTTGCTGCTTTCGTGTGAATTCTCTGAGTCAGGGGCATGGAAGAATACATCACTTAAGATTACAGCTATGCGTTATGTTAGGTTGTAAAAAGTTGATTACATGGGAAATCCAATACAAGTAAAGTTAATTGCTACATTGTTCTCTTACAGGCAAGTAAAACAAACAGGCTGAGTACACAGGAGAATAGCAATCTTGGATGACTTCGAGATGTATTATTAACTATGGCTGTGAGGTCCAGTAAAAGTTCCAGTCTCTGAGAATGTACTAGATCTATTCAAACCGTTGCATCACCACAGTCTCTCCTCCTACATATGCCTGGACAAGCAAAGCTGGACGTGGCTTCCTTCTACTACTCTGCATCGTTAACTCTTAAACTCCTGCATACTCACAGATTACCCCAAACTACTGAACTGGCAGGAAGCCAAGGACACAGAGGTGTCCACAAAGGTGCTTCATCCTTCATCCACTATCCCAGTGGAGGTTCAGCCTGTGACTGGCACCAGTAAAGAGACCTGAACTTTAGTTGTGGCTCATGTCACAGTTTATGTGTTGAAAGTTTAGTCCTCTGTGTGGCACTGTTAATAGGCTAGTCATGGGGGAGGGGCCTGTTGTTGGGAGTTTTTCTTCAGAAGATAGTTCCCTGAGACCAAATTAGTTCCTGCAAGTAATTTTGTGGGGCTGGAGAGAGCTCAAGCAGTTAAAAGTATTTGTTGATCTTCCTGAAGACTCAGATTCTGTTCCCAACACCCATATGTTAGGTGGTTCACAACTGCCTGTAACTCACGTTCCAGAGAAGCAGATACGTTTCTGGGCACTTAGACCCATGTGACATACACACAGAAGCACACATACGCATAATGAAAAGCAAAGTTAAGTTGTAAAAAATGAGCACAAACCTAAGATTTTTTTTTCTCTCTTCCTGTCTTAAGGACCGCTGCTATGACATCATCACTGTGCAAAGGACCTTCACAGCCACGAACTCAATCTACTTTAGAAAGTTGTCCGGCCTCAGAAAATTAAAAACTAATACAGCCTCCAATTTCACCGCTTCTTATTTTCGAGATACACCTATTCTTACTATGCTCTAAGTAAAGATAAAACGGACAATATCTTCTCTACTGGGTCCATATTCCTGACCGTGAACATCACGGCTGTCTGACACCACTACGCTTGAGGATTGTTTGTTAAACGGCAATAGTAACCTGAGTAGGAGAAGTGAGAGAATTGGGTCGGGTGGGAGAGGCAAGAAATGGCATTTAGGGTGCCCAAGGAAAGATGTGGGCGAGGTACTGGGTGATGTCGGGGATCGATGGACCAGAGGAAAGACATGAGCTTATATGTACCTTGGGTGCGATTTGGAGGAGCCGACAGAATTTGCTGCATGGCATTACACAGAAGGATGGTTACGGAGGCCCGGCCTGTGCCATGACATTCATAATTCAAGAGTGGCCGATCAGCCTAAGCACCCCGATCATGTCCCCTCCGGGCCCTAGGCGACTACATCTCCCAGCATCGCCTGCTCGGGCCGCGGGAAGGGAAAAGAAAAAAAAAAAGTTAAGGCCAAGCATTCCCGGAATGCGCTTCCTGCTGGCGCGGGCCGGGGGGCGGGCAGGCCCGGCCGGGCGGGGCGGACGGCCGCAGCCCCGGGGCGCGCACTCGGCGGGGCCGCGGCCCAAGCATGGCCGAGCCGCTGCTCAGAAAGACCTTCTCCCGCCTGCGGGGTCGGGAGAAACTTCCCAGGAAAAAGTCAGACGCCAAGGACCGAGGTGAGTGCGGGGGCTCTCGGAAAGGAAGAGATGGGAGCCCCGCTCAGCGTCAGATCCCCAGATCCCCGGTAGGGTACGCAGCGGAACCTACTGGGTGAGCCAGGACCAAGCCCTGATGCCAGAAAGGAATATGGACCGGATCTTTGTAAGGCGGGGGCCACGGACCGTTATGTGCAGCTGGCCTGAGATGCCAGCCCCTGGGATCCTTGCAAGGCCAGGCAGGGGGGCCTCGTCCCTGACAGGAAATGGGGCCTCGACGGGGCGCCCAGAGAGTGGCGGGGGCGGGGGCGGGGCGGGTAACAGCTGTGCTGCATAGACATAGCCTGTCTGAGTGGTGGGCACACACCAGAAGCCTCTGTCTTCTAAGCCCAGAATGAGAGATCGGGGACACACTCCTGTACCCAACAGAGGTCGTGCGGGGTTGTATCTTTTCCCCACCTCCGTGCCGTCATCGCGCCAGAGACTGCGCGCCAGAGACTGCAGTTGCAACTACTGTAGGCAGCCAAGAAACCGTCCTCTTTATTAAGACAGGGAAACTGAGGCACGTGGTTGTTGGGTGATTTGTCCCGGGCCTGTGAACTGACTTTAAACAGTCCTCTGGACTATGCTACTGATGACAGAGACCTGAAACTGAGGGCTAGAAGGTGGAAATAGGAGATGCTTAAATCTGGGGTCCACAGGCAACAAGACGGGACCTTAAAGAAACGAAAGCTATACGGGTAGGAGGCCTAGAAAGGAACAGTTAAAGGAGGCGTCCAGCACTCCACGGGCCTGCAGAACCCTTCCTCTCGGCCTTTCCCAGGGAGTCCCAAGGGTCCCCGGGACAAGAGAAGGGATCCGGGTGCCCACACATAAACACACACAGGAAATCAACCATGATGTCAGGGAGAGAATAGAGCCAAGATAAGGGGGCGGGGGTAATGGGGCACTGACTGTAGAGATCTGGCCTGGGCTGAGGGGCAAGATCCAAGAGGACCTGGGGGCAGAATTTGGGAAATGGGAGAAGGGACTTCATGAAAAAGAAACCAGCACTCCCTGTCACATTTCCTGACCTGCCTTCAATCCAGCAGCATCTACTGGGGCCTTGGGCAGGACTACAAATCCTGTTGTCTAAAATTGCTTCTCACACTGAGCTCCCTCAAGCCCGGAAGGGGACGGGTGGATGTGATGATACTGAATCTCCTCATAAACAAGACATGGAGCATCAGGAAAATGACTTGTTCAAGGCCACTCCATGAGAAGGGACAGGCGTAAAATTTTAAGATTTATGAAATGTCTGGAAGAAGGGAGACAGAACCAGAATGGCCTGAACCAGAACCTGGACTCTTGAGGCTGGTTCACAGTCCCTTTTGGCATTCTAGAGGCTGGGGCAGGGGACTCCCAAACTAGGACTGCAAAGGTATTAGCTAACTAGTCGCTGGGACCAAACAAAACAGCTGGCTCCAGGGGGGCTCCAGGCCAGCAAAGAGCTTCCTTGCTGACGATTTGGTTATGTGAAGTGAGGGCTGAAGTCAGTTAGCTGGACTGCTGCTGTGGACCCCTTGGGACTTGAAAGTTGGTTCTTAACCATCTTCATTCCCCACCAGGCCGCCCAGCCCAGCGCTCAGAGCCCAACCCCCCAGAACCTGAAACTCGCGTCTTTGAAGGGTCTCAGGCTGGAGCAGAGGGACCACCCAGCCCCGAGGCACCTCGGAGCCCCGCTCGAGGGGCCTACTTGCAAAGTCTGGAGCCCAGCAGCCGCCGATGGGTGCTAGGAGGGGCTAAACCACCGGAGGAGATATCTTTGGGGCCTAGAACACCTAGCAGTGGGGAGCCTGCTGGTGAGATTTGGTACAACCCCATCCCTGAAGAAGACCCCAGACCACCAGCACCTGAACCCTTGGGATCACAGCTAGCTTCCTCTGAGCCAGAAGGCCCAATCATCCAAGGTAGGCACGAAGTGTTATATTCTCATTCCCGTCTGCAAGCATGTACAAGCCTCACACACCAGACTCCAGGTGTGCCCAAGCCTTATTATACCCAGTCCCCCAGGGACCACAAGATTCATACTCCAAGCCCAGGCCCTGGACTCTGAAGTTTGCTCTCCCTACAGGTGCAGCTCCTACCAGCCCCCCTACCAAAACCTCCCGTACCAAGTCCCCAGGCCCTGCCAGGCGCCTCTCAATGAAGATGAAAAAGCTGCCCGAGCTGCGCCGCCGCCTGAGCCTAAGAAGTACACGCACTAGCCGGGAACGAGAGAGGACCGCCCCAGAAGGCTCTGTCATCAGCCGCTACCACCTGGACAGCAGTGTGGGGACTCCTGGCCAGGCATCAGTGGCTGGAGGGACTAGGAGCCCAAGGGGTGGGTACCTCAGCGATGGTGATTCACCAGAGCGTCCTGGGGGACCACCATCACCCACTGCCTTCCGTCCCTATGAAGTGGGCCCATCGGCCCGGGCTCCTCCAGCCGCGCTCTGGGGGCGTCTCAGCCTGCACCTGTATGGGCTAGGGGGTCTGCGACCAACTCCGGGGTCCACTCCTCGAGATATCTGCTGCCTTCTCCAAGTGGACGGGGTAGCTCGGGCCCGCACGGGGCCACTTCGAGGTGGACCAGACTTCCTGAAGCTGGACCACACCTTCCACCTGGAGCTGGAGGCCGCTCGGCTGCTGCGGGCCTTGGTACTTGCATGGGACCCTGGTGTGAGGCGGCACCGGCCCTGTGCCCAGGGCACTGTGCTGCTGCCAACCGTCTTTCGAGGTAAGACATGGGACTTCCAGGAAGGAAGAACAAGACACAGAGACCCAGCTAAGGGTCTCTTCTCCTGTGGTGCCCAGGGCGACTGGGTTTCACAAGTGAGGGAGTGGGGGGTGTCCTAGATGAGGGGAGTCAGGACACAAAAACCCTTAGGACAAGACTGGCTCAGTCCTCTTTGCATCTTTAGGATGCCAAGCGCAACAACTGGCTGTTCGACTGGAACCCCAGGGACTTCTTTACGCCAAGCTAACATTGTCGGAACAGCAAGAAGCCCCTGCCACAGTGGAGCCCCGTGTTTTCGGGCTCCCTCTGCAGCTTCTGGTAGAACGTGAGCAGTCCCCAGGCCAGGTGCCTCTCATCATCAGAAAGTGTGTGGGCCAGATCGAATGCCGAGGGCTGCGGGTGAGCAGCTGCCCCTACTCCTGCTACCTTAGACATAGGTACCCCTTCACCAATCAGCTCTCCCCTACAGCACCTGTCCATTTTATTACAAGATCTCAGCCCTCATGGAGCTCATTCTTTTGAAGTGAGAAAGATGATTGATTTTCATAAATGTCAAAACTAGCTGACAGGGGGAATTAAGAAAGGAGGTAACCTAGCATGGTGGCACCTGTCTCAAAAAAACCCCTGAAGGGTGGGGGGTGTCCAGGACAGCTTAAAGCAGGTCCCGACTTCCTGCCTTGCTTGGGTTAGTCAGAGAAGGCTTCCTGGAAGATATGAACTGTGAAGTCACATGAAAGCGACTCAGGTGGTCCAACCTGAGGGATTTAGAAAGCTAGGTTACGTGTCTTGGGTTTCTTTTGTTGCTGGTTTGTGGGATTGAGCATAGGGCCTCACAGGCTCCGTAAGCACTTTACTGTTGAATTCCTAGCCTTCATTTTATTTCTTGAGACAGAGTTTCACCAAGTTGCCCAGGCTTGCCTTGAACATACACGATTACAGTGTATATTACAGTATACCCTAGGTGACCCTCCTGCCTTGGCCTCAGAGTGCTGAACTCCTAGGCCTGGCTCAGGGGTCCCTGTGAGGGCAGTGTGAAGGCAGCCAGTGAAGATGCGTGTGAATGGCCCTACCCTCCCAGAGCATAACATCCACAGTCACCCTTGTCCAAACATCCTGGCCTTGCTGTCTATGGCCCCCAGGAAGATGCTCTTTCTCCACCTTTAACCCCAGGTAGTGGGGCTGTACCGTCTGTGTGGCTCAGCAGCAGTGAAGAAAGAGCTTCGAGATGCCTTTGAGCAGGACAGTGCAGCTGTGTGCCTCTCTGAAGATGTGTACCCTGATATCAATGTCATCACAGGTCAGCATAACATCTCTCCTTGGCCTGCTCGTTCCTTTCAACTGTCACCTCCAGGCTGGTCTGGAGGCCCCAGTGAACCTCCTCTCTCCTGTCTGATCTTATTTTTATTTCTAATACCTACCCTCTTCTCACTACCACTGTCAGTCCCAATGAATCCTCTGGCTTTAGAAGCCAGGGTGCCTTAACCAGAGAGGACCCCTCTGTCCATAGGCATCCTCAAGGATTATCTTCGGGAGCTGCCTACTCCGCTCATCACCCAGCCCCTCTACCAGGTGGTGCTGGAGGCCATGGCCCAAGGACACCCAAGCAGGGCTTCCCTGGGTCCTGAGGGCACCAGAGGGCTCCTCAGATGCCTGCCAGATGTGGAGAGGGTGAGTTGGCCGTGCTAGGAACTTTGGGACACAGCTAACACCAGTGTAGTGCTTTAAGCATGCCTGAGATATAGTCATCATACATGATCACCACATGCCAACAAAGTGTTTGATACTCATCTGTCAATTCCTGGGTTAAAATATCAAGGCTCGGTTAGTGATTTGCCCGAGGTCAAACAGCCAAGATTTGTTCAAACGCACTCTACTCAGGCATGGAGTTACATGCCTCCACTCCTAGCACTCGAGAGTCAACGGCAAGAGGATTTCGAGTTGGAGGCCAGCCCGAGCCACATAGCCACCTCCAAGCCAGACCGGGCTGGCTAGCAAACTGAGCAAACAGACCTGCCAACCTAACACAAGCAAAAATACTGGCCGGCAGACCTTAAAAGTCCTTGAAATTGCCTAACACAGTGTGTGTTGGAGTTCAAACCCTTCCATTGCAAAGCTAAATTGCCCTTGGCCTTAATCTCAACTTTGCAAAATACATTCCTAATACTAACACCTCCCCTATGGCTATGAGAAGCTGAACTCAAGTTTCTCCACTATAAGCCACCCCTGACTATCCTGAAAGTGCCACAAAGGTTCAGGTTTGCCCGCCTTGTGCCCACCCTGGCAACTCTCTCCACAGGCCACACTGACGCTTCTTCTGGACCATCTTCGACTTGTCTCCTCCTTCCACACACACAACCGCATGACCCCGCAGAACTTGGCGGTGTGCTTTGGGCCGGTGCTGCTGCCAGCAAGACAAACACCCTCTCGGCCCCGGCTCCGTAGCTCTGGCCCAGGAGTCACCAGCGCTGTGGACTTCAAGCGCCACATTGAAGTCCTGCACTACCTGTTACAGTCTTGGCCAGGTGAACATCACCCATCCCAGTCAGGCTCTCTTACATTTATGCTTCCCTACTATCAAGGGCTGGAACCTGAGGGCCATGCCTTTTGGGTGGGTTAAATTTGTAAGCTTGCCTCTCGAAAAGGCAATCAGGGATCTAGAATGCCACTCCTTTGCATCACAATTTACAGACCTCCTTGTGAACACCCCCCGCCCCCCCGCAGATACCCGCCGGCCCTCAGAGACCCCAGACGTCGCACCATATTTGCGGCCCAAACGACAGCCATCACTGCACTTGCCGCTGGCAGGCCCAGAAGTGGTGACTCGGCCTCGGGGCCGCGGAGGACCCGAAAGTCCCCCAAGCAATCGCTATGCAGGAGACTGGAGTGTGTGCGGAGGAGATTTACTGCCGCGTGGGCGAGACTTCCTGTCTGGGCCTGACTATGACCATGTGACAGGCAGCGACAGTGAGGAAGACGATGATGAGACTGGAGAGCCAAGGAGCACTACCGACTTCGAAGATGTGTTTGATGCACCCTTTAACCCACACCTGAATCTCAAAGACTTTGATGCCCTCATCCTGGATCTGGAGAGAGAACTTTCCAAGCAGATTAACGTGTGCCTCTGACCCCTCAAAGCAGGGGATGGACTCTGGTTACCAAGGAATTGCTTCCTGGTTGATAAGGAGCAGGTTCTGATTACTGGGTTCAAGTTACTAAGGCCCTGACCACCTAAAAGGACCTGACCAGAGTTGCGCAGACTGAGCGCCTGGTTACTAGGGAGTTGCCAAGGGACCAGCCTTTCATGCTAAGAATCATTCCCAATTCCTAGTGCCATTGTTTGGGCCCTAGCTGCAAAAACCAGACTCTTGGCATTTTCTTGACACTGATGCCATGGCCCCTCTCCTTAGCACTGGGGCTTTTCTTGCTGCCGGAGACAGTTCTGCTTGCTAGGCTGGGCCTCTCTTGCCTCCCCTTTGCAGGGGAACACCAATTACTGTGAGCATCACCCTGGGGTGTTAAGACATCCCTAGTTAACCCTCTTGCTGCTGCCAACCAAACCAGTATTAGCATTGAGCACTACACTCTGTCTCTTCCTCCCTTGAAGTATCTAAAGACAATCATGGGGTTCTGCTTAAGGGAAACAGCACCAGATTTGGCCTCTATCTGTGAAAGGGCAGCCTGGAGCTTATAGAAAAACAGCTGATTTCCCCCAACCCTCTCTTCTACAAAAAACTCTAAGATGAATCTCCAACCAGCAAATGAAGACAGAGTCTGACTTTTCCTTTCCCCAGCAGCCCTTTCCCACCCTTGAAAAACCGAGCACTTAATCCCTCCCCTTTCGGAGGGACCCACCTGAGTTATCAGGCTGGGGGATCTTTGGTACGGAAAATATTTATTGCCTCCATGCATGTGTGTGTCTGTGTGTGAGGACTTGTGTGCACTGCCTGTGAGGAGTGGGTATGTGGAACTCTTTCAGGGACCATAGAGTGAGATAGGATTTTCCATTCCCTGGCACCCCAAAATCACCAGTGATCTAGTGGGAGAGTTAGGGCCCCTTCCTGCCTCCCACTTCCACCACTTCCATCTTTGTGGACGATAAATAAACCAGTATACACAGGTTCTTCGACTGAGTCCTTTTGTTCATATAGCCAAAAGATTTATTAATTTTATGAGAGAAGGAACAGCTGGGCCTGTGCAAACAACTGCACAGGGATGCCAAGGTGCCTCTTTGCTCTTTGATTTCTCCACTCCCCACTCAGACGGTTAGACCTTGTGAGGCAAGCTTAGAGCAGGCAAGGATGAAAACTCCAGGTACGAAGAGGCAAGAACACTAACTCTGTATAATCCCTACACAGAAATGGAGCCATCTCTGAAATCTGTCCTCCCAATCAGGACGTTGATCACAACTGCATGGCCCTCCTGGCACAGCTGCTGGCCATCACGAAGTACCTTGACCACTTCATCCTCATTGTCTCGTGAGAGTATCAATCCCTGGGCCCCCAGGCCCATGGCTGCCTTGTGATAATCTAAAAGAAAATATGTTAGGCAATAGCAGAGGGTCCATCCAGGATAGTAATAGAAGCCCAGCTGGGCCCAAAACACCATGACCCCTCACCAGTGTAAGCCAGACTACAGGCCACATCACTGCCCAACCTGGGCACCTGCTCCCGAGAAATCTGGGTCCAACCTGCATCATTCCCTACCAAGGCTATCACTGGTACCTGTAGAAAAAAAAAAAAAAAAGAGGCCAGACAGCAGCCTTCAGTTCAAAAGTTTGACCAGCAACAAGACAGGGGCTGTGGCTCAGCCCCCAGCCCACCCTGGATGACATATCCCAGAACCCTGGGTATAAGCTTCCCTTAGGACAGCACAGTCACCTTATGTCTGACGAATGTGTCAAACTCAATGAGGCTGTAGCCAAAGGCTCCATCCCCAAACAGGCACCAAACCTGGAAGGAGCAGAGGGAGATGACCCAGGGCAGTTAGGGTAGTTCGCAGTCCAGAAAGCAGCTAGTCTCCCACATCCAATGCCTCACCTCGGCCTCTGGCTGACACAGCTTGGCCCCAAGTGCAAAACCTGCACCAACTCCCAGAGTCCCAAAGGCCCCTAGAAAGATAAGATCAAATTGCTGTGAAGGGTACATAAAGTGTAAGCTGCCCCGGGTGTGGGCCTTTCCTTACCAGGATCGAGCCAGCGCAGGGGTCCTCTGGGCTGTACTAAGTAGGCAGCAGTGGCCACAAAGTCCCCACCATCAACCACAAGAAGTGCGTTGTCAGGCAGGGTTTCCTCCACCTGCTGTAACACCCGTACTGGGTTTAGGTGCTGAAATACAGGCATTAAAGCCTTATCCCTGCAACAGGACAGCAGAAGTCAGTAGGGCTGGTTAGTATCAGCCCCTTCCCCTCCTTACTCTTGCCGTGTCCACTCGACCCAGACTGACCGATAGGTCTGCTCCTTCTGCTGGTCAGCTTTCCGAAGCTCCTCAGCCCAATCTGAGGACCACATCTGGCCCTGAAGGCCTTCCACCAGTTTGATTATGAAGGAGCCCACATCCCCTAGGAAAGGAAAAAGGCGTAGCTATAAGACCAGCCTCAGGGTGGCAGCTTCCCCCTGCCCTTCCAGCACCAGAGCCAACAGCTGCATCTGAAAGGAAGGCAGGAAAGTGGGCCAGAAGTTTTCTTAGGACAAAGCAGGTGAAGCCCCTCAAAGAGTCTCTGAGAACCCATGAGGGGGTCCTGGCAAGATGGAAGGCAAAGCCTGGGAAATGAGGGACAGGGAATTTGAAAATCCAAGCGGGCCTCATTACCTCCCTGCTCCTCACACCTCAGTGACACCAAGTCTCATCAATTCTGCCTCCAAAATATGTCACCCACCAAGGAAATCTTGCAAGCCCAAGCACATAAGAACTCACAGCAAGCACTGAATGGCTGACAGCTTTCTTTCTCCCATCCCTCTGGAGAAACCAGCAGACATCCATTCAGAGATGTGTTTCTCACCCTGTCTGTCCCCATACCAGGTCATGTAATTTCTGTCCTGCTCCCTCCCCCATCTGTTAAATTTGCAGTACTAGGGACCAAACCCAGGGTCTGAAGCATCCCAGGTAATCACTCCAGCACCTAAAAAAAAACCCTGTATTTCATTTATTTACTCACTGTGTGTATATATTGGGAGTGGGTGAGCACTGAGAGTGTGGGTTCTGGGGCTCAATTTCAGGTCATCAGGTTGGCAAGCAAGTGCCTTTACCTTCTTAACATCTTGTCGGCCCCTTTTCAGTTATGTTTTTTATTTCCTGGTTTATTTTGTTTTGCTTTGTTTTTTAAAGCAGGATCTTACTTACTATGCAGTACTGGCTGGCTGGCCTAGAACTCTGTATGTATAATAAGCTGGCCCTGAACTCAGAAATTTCCTTGCCTCAGCCTCCTTGGTGTTAGGATTAAAAAGGCCTGTGCCACCAAACTTAGCAAACTCCTACCTCCCCTTGGACATTTTTTTTTTTTAAGGCAGGATATCATACTATAGCCTAGGATAGCCTAAACTCAAGGTTCGACCAGGGTTTGCCTCAGATTCTCAGTATTCCTCCCGCTTCCACACTGGGATTATAAATGTGCATCACCACCGCCAGGTGTGCTGGTACATTCTTTCAATCTCTACACTTGGGAGGCAGATCTCTGTGAGTTCGAGGCCAAGCTTGTCTACATAGTGAGTTCCGAGACAGCCAGAGCTACATAGTGAAACTCTATTTCGAAATAAACAAACAAAACCCAAGTATACACTACCATGTGTGACACTTACGTTCTTTTTATTTTATCTTGAGATAGGCCTCCTTGCTAAGTTAAGTTATATGAACACATTTCAAACAGGTAATCAGCTGGCCTCTGAGATGGGAGGGAACCCCCACCTCCCACCCACCAAGTAGCTGGAATCACAGGCAGGCAGCAGCATCCCCGGATTGTCCAGCTCCTTCTAACAGCCCCTCCCTGCCTCAGCCTGCCAACTTCAGCCTGCTGCCCACCAACTTCTAAGAGGGACCTTCTTAAACACACAAGGTGTATCACTTCACCAGCTAAGTCAAAAGGACCCTGCCGCCTATGCTACAAGACAGTTCAGGTCCTTAGAACAGTGTCCAGCATAAAAAGGGGGGGAAAACCAGGAGGGTAAGAATAACAGAGAGGCCCAAAGACCACAGTCCAGATGAAAGCAACAGACAGCATTCAGGAGTTGTCACCAGCGAAACCCCAAACCTCCCCCTGCTGCTTCAGAAGCACCCATCAGTCTGCAGGCAACTGTGACTCGGGTTACCCAAGTGTCTCATGGTGCATGCTCCAGACCTGACGTTAAATTCAAGCTAGCTGCAGCAGAGGCAAGGTGAAGAAGACACCGTGCACATGATAGGGACCCTTGGGGCATGCTCACCCTGCACAGCCTCCTGAGGCTTCCAGAAGATGTCCGAGTTGAGCAACAGGTCATCCCGGTTCCGGTTGACACTGATGATGCGGCTCTTGCGGTTGAGGACACGACCATAAGACAGGCGGAAATCACACACAGCACCTGAGGTAGCAGCAGGGTGGCAGCGGGCACTACCTCACTTCCAACTCACTGTGGCACACCGAATGTACATCGGCCCCCATCCTGTACTGTCCCTGTATCTGTGCCACTTGCAGGGACTTTACGGCTGTTTACATTTGTTGGGGGGAGGGGCTTCATCCACTAGGACAGTAGACAACTTGCAGCCTCTCCTCCCACTATGGAAGTTCCAGGAATCAAACTCAGGTCATCAGATTTGGCAACAAGCACTCTCACCCACTAGGCCATCGAGCCAGCGTGACTTACAGCTCTTAATTCTAGACAGGCTTTTCTTGAATGGCTCTGATCAAGCATGGTAAAAGCAATGATGTGCCATCCTGAGACAACTCAAGAGGCCATGAAGGTTGGGTGTATGTAGCTCAATAGTACATGATACTTGTTTATCACGTGTAAGACCCTGGGTTCTAGGTGCTAGCCTCAAAACCACAAAGAAGAAAACAAAAACAGTAGCATGTTACCCAACCAGGCTGGTCTGCTGGGAGTGGCAATGGGGGACAGGGGACACATGGATCTTGAGGGGTAGTGTGAAGAGCACAGGTGAAGACTCAGTTTCCCAATCTGAGACATACCTAATACCCACCTCCCACCATCCCCTGGGTCATATATGCGCCCAGCCAAACAGAGCATTGTTACGTAAGACATGAGCAATCATGAACTTGCCATAACCACTGAATATGGGGTACCATCCAAGTCCTGTATAGCATATCAACATTTCAGTCAGTAACAGTCCATACTGTTCAAGACTGTGGTCTTGTGAATGGGCCCAGCAGTGTCCCAGCCACCCACTGGCTTGTGTATACACACTCAAAATCCACACAAGAAGAATCACTTAGTGGCACATCCCCAGAATGCATTCTGCCATTAAGCAGTACAGAGCTGTACACAGCAAAAGCTATTTTGTACTTGATGGAATACAAAATGCTTTGTGTAAAAGATATGTAAAACACAGCAAGTGCCCACAGGGTATGCATCCTCTCGGGGAAGCCAGGTCACAGCACAAAGCTGCAGTTTGGGGTGAGTCTGCTGGCTTGCAATATTCAGGTTTGTTTACATGGCCTTTGAAGGCAAGGGGTAGATGCAAGAAGACGTACGAGTGATGGCGAAGGAAGGGCGCTACAGCTGAGGACGGGCAATGTCAGGGCCAGATGAAGGGAAGGAGAGGAGGCTGAGCCCACCTGCCAGGACAACAACATCTGCTTTCTTCAGGGCAGCGCTGCGGTTCTGCCGGATGTGGAGAGGGTGGTTGCGGCCCAGCAACCCCCGAGACATCCCCCCAAGGAAGCAGGGGACACCCAGGGCCTCCACAGCAGCCCTGGCAGGGAAGGGGGTCCAGGCAGAACAGATGTCAGTATGGCCAGGACCACTAGAACACTAGAGACCAAGACCACAATTTTAAGATAGGGTGGGGGCTCCTCACCTAAGCTTGTTGGCAGGGGTTGGGGGCAGCATGGCCTGGCTCCCCAGCACCAGCAGAGGCCTTTTAGCCCGGCTCAGGATCTCCACACAGCGTTGAACCTAGAGTGATAAGTAGAGACCAAAGAGCCATTCCACAGGCTGGCAAGACAGCTGGCAGGCAATAGCACTTGCCTGGAAAACCTCAGGTGAATCCCAAGAAGCCATGTACAAGCAGAAAGGGAGAACTGACTCCACAAAGTTGTACTCTGGCCTCCACATGCAAGCAGTGGTACACACACAACACACACACACATACATCTAAAAAAATTTTAAAGGCCCATCTTGGGGTTGCTACCAGCCCACAAGATAGAGGTCTCAGTGCTGGTCCAAAGAGAAGATCTGCAACACCTTGTCGAATGGAGTCATCCACCACGAAGAAGAGTTAAATTCACCTGCTGGGGAGACGCCTGAGGAATATCCAAGGGCAGAGGTCCCTTGGGGCGAGGCTCCCAAGCCCCGACAAAGAGATTGGCCAGGCAGTTCTGTAAATACCTGTGAGAACAGGGAGGAACCAGTTACCATGGTTAATAGAGGATTCTGAAGGCTAAGAAAAGCAAAGGGCCAGGAAAAGAATCAGGGAGGATAAACCATGATACAGGGACACTAAATGGCCAAGTCTCCAACTCCAACCCTTCAGGTAGCAACCCTAACTAATTTGACACAGTTCCCAGAAACACATAACACAAGTAAAGAATGTCTGCACAGGGGCTGGAGAGACAGCTCAGTGGTTAAGAGCAGCAGCTGCTCTTCCAGAGGTCCTGAGTTCAATTCCCAGCAACCACATGGTGGCTCATAACCATCTGTAGTGGGATCTGATGCCCTCTTCTGATGTGCCTGAAGATAGCTATAGTGTACTCAAATAAATAAATAAATAAATAAATAAATCTAAAAAAAAAATGTCAGCACAGAAACTAGGGCTGTTTGTTAGACCCTGGCCCTACAGCACCCCAGCTGTGTGACTTTGGGCCAGTTTCTTCACCATTCTGAGCTTCCTCCTCTGTAAAATGGGATAGTTCCCATATCTACCCTCTTAGGAGATAAGACACATTGTAGTCTGGGCACAGTGTGGCTCAGTGGAAAAGCCCTTGCCTGGTATATTTGAAGCCTCAGCTTCCATCTCCAGCACCACTGCAAGGAGGGAAACACTTTGCAATGCGGTCTGTGGGAGTTATTAATGTTACCCAGTCAGTTCTTGCAGTACCTTCTGTCTCCCTACTCACTAGGCCTCAGGCCTTGAGTTTCTAAGGCACTGTGACACAAAAAGAAATCCTGCCCAGGCCTTGCCCTCAAGGAACATGCAATCTCACTAAAGACAGACACAGGAAGTATTCAGAGCTCAGAGCCAAAGCCTGCTCTGTCTGTTAGAGTAAGGGCTATAGGAAGTTGACACGAGGCCAAGAATAAAGGAAGCCATGGGGACTTGGTTTAAAAGGGAGAGACAATCCAGCACCAGAGATACGGAGACAAGAGGACTTGTCTCTAATAGTGAGCCAGCATGGCTACAAAGCTAACTCCTCTTTCATAAAACCAATAAAATTGGCAAGGAAAGAGTCAATCTTGCAAGTGAGAGAAAGGACATGGGGAGAAGAGGACAGAATGGCCAAGAGGTCAGGAGTCTTAAGAACAAGACTAAAGACAGACCTAGGGCACCTGTCTGTGATCCCAACATTGGAAAGGCTGAAAGAGGAGAAGTTTCAAGCTCCAGAATAGCCTGGGCTACACAGAGTTGGGCCAGAATTGTTTGGGCAAGGCTACAAAATAAAATCTTTGCTTGATGTGCACTCAAAGCAATCCTTGCACAGCAGATCATAGGAACCTGAATATCTTGTCCACTGACGTCACCCCATGCCGACTCCGCTATCTAGCACATAGATCTGGCCCACTAAATATCCGAGAGGGGAGGGGCAAGATAAAAACAAAGGGAGAAGCTAGAGATAATCGGGAATGAGGAGGTGGCAGAGATGGAGGAAGAGAAGAAAGAAAAGGAAGAGAAGAAAACCTCTGAAGCTCTATGCCTGCCCAGCTCTTCTTTCTGCTCACAAGGGCCATGCCTCAATTTGCCAGACCTACCAAGTTCCCTCTTGCCTCAGGACCTTTGTACATGAATTGCTTTTACAAGAAATGCTTTCCCTATAACTGGCTTCTCCAAGTCCATGTGTCCTCAAAGAATGAGTCAAAGGAGGAGGTGTGCATTTAGGGAGAAGACCACAAAAAAGGCAAAAGACGGAAGAAGGCTATAGAGGGGATAGCAGGACTCACCAGACAACCACTCGACCCATGAGGCCTGTGGGCAACTTGGCTGGTATCATCTCCTTCTCAACCATGAAGTAAGGATATAGTACATCAAGAGGCAGCTCCACAAACACCGGGCCTGCAGGGTAGGGGGGTACAGCCTATGGCACCCGCTGCAGCAACCCCCAAACTCCACCGCTTTACTACTGTCCAGCTCCCTCCTCCACCTACCTGGGGTGCCTGACTGGGCAACAGCTATTGCAGTCCTCAGGGTAGGCACAATGTCCCGTACCCTTCGCACAGAAGCACAAAACTTGCAGAGTGGCCTGAACAGAGACATCTGATCAATGGCCTGAAGTGCGCCCCGTTTCTGGCAGAGAAGGCATGAGACAGTTATCAGATAAGCTTGAGAAGCCTTCTTGGGGACCCTGCCTACCCTTAAGGACTAGGCACCTGCAGCAGGGTGCTGGCAGCACCACCCAGAAGCAGGACTGGGGACTGTGCCACTTGTGCATTCTTCACTGCAGTCACTGTATTGGTGAGGCCAGGACCAGCTGTCACTGCGGCCACTCCCACTGTCCCTGGAAGACAGACCTGATGACAAACACTGTCCCATCCCCAACCCCCCCCCACACTCACCTCTCATTCACAGGCCCATGTCACTGTCCTGCCAGGCCCTAGCCCTTACCAGTCAGGCGGGCCACAGCATCAGCAGCAAAGACAGCAGTGACCTCGTGGCGTGTGTCTACCACTCGGATGCCCAGCTTCTCACAGGCCACCAGCAGTGGGGAAATGTGCCCACCAACCAGGGTGAAGACAAAGCGTACATTGTGGGCTCTGAGCACGGCTGCCACACTCTCTCCACCATGCCGGACACTTGTCTTGTCCACCTGGGCCAGAGGAGATGAGGAACCAGACAGTCAGAGGCCAGCCCAGGAGCAGGTACAAGAACAGGTAGGAGTAAGGTGGAGGACAGAGGAACTTAGATGTTGGTTAGAGACACACCACTTTAAACCCAATTCAGAGAAAGGTACACTGACTTAGCAAATCATATTGTTCTCTTTGTCCTACAGCTAAAAACACCAAGGCTTGCCCAAGTGATAGAGTCCAACAGAAGCCATGTTCTTTTTGAAACTGTACTGGGGATTGAACCCAGATTGAACACAGAGCGTTAGGCACTCTACCACTGAACTACATCATCAGCTTTCCTTGTACTTTTGAGACAAGGTCTCACTAGGCTTCCCAGGATGGCTTTGAACTCCTTGTGTAGCTTAGGGAGGGCTTGAACTTGTGACCATCTTTCCCCAGCCTACCAAGTAGCAGACTGAGATAGAGCCTATGTTCTTAAGTGGCTCTGGAGGTTATACTGCCTGCTCCAGAGATACTGGGCCAGTTGGGAAGAAAGGAGATGGAGGTTAACTCTACAGAATCCAGGAGAGCCTAAGAAGAGGCATTAGGCCCCTGGCTTAGACTTGTGCCTGTTTCCTAGTTCCCCTGCAGGGCCTGGCACCTGGAGTGCCATTCAGCCTATTACCTCCCTCTCCCTCTGCTGGTGAGGCAAATGTCCAGCTGACATGCTGCCAGCCGCCATATGCCTAGCACGGAAGTGACTCCTGGCACAGACTGCCCTGAGCATTCAAGCCTCAGTAGCTTCCCAATCCCCACGTACCTCAAGGTCAGTGACACTGTCCCTGACTAGAAGAGAAGGGATTGGGTAAGGGCAAGAGTTTCTGAGACTAGAACAAGTGGTTTAGAGTATGGCTTGTGGGATCAGCTTTTTCCAAACCTGCCATCTAGAGCAAATATTAAACTTTTCTGTGGATCATTTGCTTCTTGTGGACACAAGGACAGAAATTATAGCACCTGCTTTGGTGAAGGTGGTACGAGATATGCCAAGAAAGCCTCTCCCCAGGAAGAGCTTACTATTAGAGCCCATTCCTTCCCCTGCCTACTTTCAGCCCACCAATCTCACTACATTTAAACAGCCTGCTCTGTTAAAATGACTCAGGCCCCTAGATATGGAGTCAGGCGGAGAGTGTGTGCTGTCCAGACAACGACAATTTCCCCATTATCTCGTACTAGTTACAAAGTTCAGGCCCATATACAGTTTGGCAAAGGGACAGAGCTCTGTAAAGAATCTCCCAACCAGCCACTTCTAGACTAGTCGGAACTCGCTTTCCACACCTGCACAGTGGATGACCTGGAGAAGCACCTTTAGTCCCCTCCTTCCCCTAGCCCTCCTTCTGCCCCTAAGCACCTTGTGCATCAGCTGATAGAAGAGCCCCAGTCTGTGAGCGGCGCCCAGCACGGCAGCCACCAGTGTCCCAAACGCCAGGAGCAGGAACGAGGGGAAGAAGCCCCCGGCAGATGCAGCGGCCGCAGAAGTTTCCATGAGGCAGAACCTAAGAAAGAAAGCAGAGCCAGAATCTAAGCACTATAATCCGGAAGCGGGATCGTTCCTAGGACCTGGGCCACACCCCCCGACCTGTCAGGCCACGCCCACAGACGCATCTAGGCTGGCCTAAAAGCTACGCCCCAGTGAGGCTAAGTCCTCCCCCTGACGTCACCAACTCCAATCTAAAAGTAGGCCACAGCAGGTCAAGGCGATTGCAGTAGCATCGAAACAAGGATGAAGTCCCTACTTACCTATTTGTTAGAGAGCCCATGCGGAACCCACCCTCCTTAACGCAGGACTGGGCCTCAGTGGAAAGCCCGCCTCGAGCTTATGTCATTGAGTCGTAAGGCCACGCCCCCACCGGATCGCTCAGCATAGGGCACGCCCCCAACCGGACTCCTGACCTTTGGCCTCCGGCCGAGGTCACATTGCAATAGGATGCTCCTTCAACTCCATTACGTATAACTAACTCCCTCCCGCCCACCCGCAAACAAGGCCCTAAGACTTTTGCCTATTGGGTAGGTCCCTGACTGCAGTAGAACTCGGCCGCTTCAGGGTCACGTGACTCGATAGTGTGCGGTGGTGTCCCTTTTGCCCACTTGGCTCTGCAGCGCCCCGTAGTCCAGGGTGACGCGCGTGCGCCAAACTAGAGTCTCGCTGAAAAAGCTACCCGTAAAAGCCGTTTATCATTGGTCGCTTCTCTCCCTCGCCTTTAATTGGCTTAACACTACACCGCGCCTTCCACACCCGAGAGAACCATCTCGTTGCACGTTTCCACGGGTGTGGACCGTGACACACCCCTACCCGAGCTCCCCAGACTAGCGCTATTTCGGACCTCAACATATGCAAGCTCCTCCCCTTCCTGGACCACTGTGTGACTTTGCATGATGTTTAGAGGAACCCCTAATGTTTGGTGCCAGCCCGGTTCGGCATCTTCCAGATGTCCAGCACCTGGGGATATTTTATTCACTCCGATCTTCCGTACAAATCCGTTTCTCCAATTTATGTCTTTTTCTTTGACTGGCTTTTAATCAGGGTCATCTGTGTAGCCAAGGGTTTTGAGCTATTTGCTAGAGCCTAGGCTCAGCAATTGATGTTTAACCATGTAAGCTGGTGCGAGGTATGTGCTTTTAATCCCACCATTCCGAAGGCAGAGACAGGAAGATCTCTGTGAGGCTTTCTCCGCAACCATGGTCTCTGTTTAAATTCCATGATAGAATATTTGCCTAGCACAGGCATGTGTACAATTTACCTCCCCCACCCACAAAACCCTACTGAACTATTTTTTAGTCAAATTACCATATGAATTATTTATGCTTGCTGACTGTGAGCATGCCTCCAATTTCCTCTTGAATCAAACAATTCCCTGCCATTCCATAAGAGTTGTTTTGGGAAAAGGCAGGAGCTGGACCTAGGCTCCCTACCCATTTATAGCAGATGTGCAACTTGGTATTCTTGTGGGTCCCCTAACAATTGGTGCAGGGGCTGTCTCTGACTCGTGCCTGCAATTCCCCTAGCTGGGCTGCTTAGTTGGGACTCAGTGGGAGAGGCCATGCTTAGTCCTACAATGACTTGATGTCCCAGAGTGGGCTGGTACCCAAGGGGAGCTTCCCCTTCTCCGAGGAGGAGAGAGAGAGAGGAACTTCTGAGGGTGGGAGTGGGGACAGGGCTTCAACCTGGATGTAAAGTGAATAAATAAAAATGAAGAAAAAAGTTGTTTTGGATTATTCCATCTTTCTCCACATCAGCCCTTCTCCTTTCCTACCTTTGGTGACTGCACATGGGATGGATACCCAGGTGGAATGGTCTCCTGACGGCCTCTTCTTCAGTTTCTGTCCCACACTTTGTCTCCATATTTGCTCCCTTGAGTATTTTGTTACTCCTTCTAAGAAGGACCGAAGCACCCACAGTTGGTCTTCCTTCTTCATGAACTTCATGGGATCTGTGAGTTGACTCCTGGGTATTCCTAGCTCAAACAGAACATTCTTGAGAAAAGCCTATGGAATACAAACTGGAGAGGCAGGGGCTATACAGGGCTATCTTTCTTCGGGTAGATCCTTTGAGGGCTCTTTACTCAGCTCTCTGTCCCACTTCCACCTTTGGGAGTGTTTTTCCTTTTTAATAATCTGCCTCTATCTCTATCTCTATTTACAAGTTCCTGGCATGGTTATTTTGCCCCAGGACACAAAAGCCTGGGATTCTATGCTATCTGAGCTCAGCCTCATGACTCAGCACTCCTAAGCATGGTTGCCTGACATGCTGGGCTTCCTCACTGTTTATCTGCCCTCCACAACTAACTTAAAAGACACAACTCCTTTATCTCCTCTGCCAGGATTTTCAGCTTGCCTCTACTGTTATTTTTCTCTCAAACTCTTAATAAAAATGTCTTTGGGCTTCTTTCTGAGTCAATTTTTAATTCATTTTATTAATGAGACCTCCAAGAGGAAACCAAGTAACAAGTCTATCTGACAGCTTCTTCTTGAGGGTTAAATGAATTAAAAGGAGACATGTTCTGGGAAAGGCTATGTGCTGACATAGAGTAACTAGTTCATTCTCTGTCTGTCTGTCACTCTGTTTCTTCATCTCTGTCTGTCTTTCTAGGAGCAGTACAGGGAGTAACAAAATACTCAAGGGAGCAAATATGGAGACAAAGTGCAGGACAGAAACTGAAGAAGAGGCCGTCAGGAGACCATTCCAACTGGGTATCCATCCCATGTGCAGTCACCAAAGGTAGACGCTGATGTGGATGCCAGGAAGTGCATGCTGACAGGAGCCTGATATAGCTGTCTCCTTAGAGGTCTGCCACAGTCTGACATATTCAGAGACGGATGATCACAGCTAACCATTGATCTGATCAAGGAGTTTCCAGTGGAGGAGGAGTTAGAGAGAAGGAGCTGAAAGGGTTTGCTGGCCCCATAAGGAGAGCAACAATACCAACCAACAAGAGCTTCCAGGGTCTAAACCACCAGCCTAGGAGCACATAGGGAGGGACCCATGGCTCCAGCTCTATATGAAGGAGAGGATGGCATTGTCGGGCACAGGTGGGAGAGGAAGTCCTTGGTCCCATGAAGGCTGGACACTGAGTTTGAGGGAATTAGAAGGTGGTGAGGTGGGAGTTGGGGGGTGGGTGTGAAGACCCCCAAACTCAAGAGATCCTTACTCAAGTCTTTGGAAGTCACGGCCACCCAAAAATTGCAAGACACCATACCTGGATACAATCAGCAGAGGTTTATTAGGGAGAGTTGGCCGGCCAAGGTCAATTCGTTTGCTCATGCAAGAGCTGAATTGATAAAAGACCAGCAAGCTGAGGGGTTTTTTAAAGGGGGAAAACCACAAAACCAGGGAAGTGGGGAGAGGGGTGAGGGATTGTCAAGGATACATAACATAAAAATAGCAAAACTTTCCAGAGGAACCCAACCTAAATGATTCAGGGTCATGTGAAAAACACTCTGTATACTCATTCTTCTCAAAAATGTGGTCTTGCCCTGTCACTTGCTCAACTGTTTCTCAGTTGTTGCCCTGTCATTGTGATTACTAGTTCCTCAGCCCCATCTAGATGACTTGCATTTTTCTTTGTGGTCAGGAATGTGTCTTCCTGCTTTGGGCCTTCCCCACCCACAGGTGGGTTCTCTTCCCTGAGGTCTAAGGAATGTTAATCTAGCAAGTGTCCTCTGACTCAGGGATAATGTACCCCTCCCAGGATATGGAATGTAAAGAAAGGCCTGTATATATTTTATAAAATGATCTTTATAATTTTTCACTCTACAGGTGGGGGCACATCCTCATGGAATCAGGAGGAGGGGGGATGGGATAAGGGGTTCCTGGAGGGGGGGGGAATGAGTTAAGGGGGATAACATCTGAAATGTAAATAAGATGTTCAATAAAAAAATAAGAATTATGAGGGAAAAAAAAAGAATGTTCTGTTTGTTAAAAACCAAGACTTCCAGTCTGTCTCCTTTTTCCTTTCTGTTTTTACGTGTGTGTGTGTGTGTGTGTGTGTGTGTGTGTGTGTGTTACTGTAAGACCCGCCCATGAAGGGAGGACCTCCCTCAAGCCTCAGGAATTCACGGCCACCCAATAACTCACAAGACACCGTTCTTGATGCAACAGCAAGAGGTATATTTCAGGATCAATCAACTGATGGTCAATTCATAACCCATGCAGGAGCAGAGGAATTGACCCCGTTGGCTGGGAGTGAAGAGCTTATATAGGGAAGAACCACAAAAATTCATGGAAATAATGAGGGGTCTGTACAGTGCCTGTTCTCACACCTGCAGCCACTCTAAGTCTCTAAGTCTCAGTATGACAGCCATGGTCAAGGAGATGGGATCTCTGCAGAAGCATCTTGGGCGCATCTGGAATTCATTTTTAAGGGCATCAGTGGGGTGATAATAAACCCATGGGACCAGCTGTACAAGTATATAATAATCTTTGGCCTCATCAAAGACAGAAGTAGATATACAAAGGGTTAATCCTGAACTGTAAGCCCACCATTTATCAATCTCAGGCACTAAGTATCTGTTAGCAGGGGTCCTCGGGCTCTATTCTATTGGCTAGGGGTCTCAAAAAGTTTCTATTTCTTTTTAAACACACTTCTAAAGTTGCTCTCTGACTTCTACATATATCTTGTGGCACACAGTTGTCTACATATACATACATTTATGTATATAATAAAGTGAAATTGTAAAAGGAACAAATCCATATAACTCTAGATTCACATTTAGTTCTTATTCTTTTGTGGGCGATTTCAATCTTGGAAATACAAGCTGTCATTTAACTTTGGGTATAAGCACCCTAAGCCCCACCCTCTAAGGCTGCATTAACCCTGTGCCTATAGGGTGGGGATATCTCAGGAGTCAAGGCCTGCTGCTCTTTGGCCTTGTAGAATAGCAGGTGATTTTAAGCTTGAGGAGGTTGTTTAGGTTTCTGACTGTTCTCCACTTGGCATCAGGCACAGGTGCTGGTGAAGTCAGGCAGTTACTCCATCTGCTTCAGTGGAGGTCGGATGTTCAACAGCACCAGGAACAGCCTCTTAGTAGCCTGAAAAATCATTTCTCACACAAGAGGGACATTCTGGGTTTGGAACAGGGGCAAGACAAGGGACACCCCCCAGCCAGCGCCAGTTCCCGAGGGCAATTTAGTTAAGGTCTCTTTTAGGGTTCTGCTCATTCTCTCTACCTGCCCTGAGCTCTGGAGACAGTACGAACAATGGAGGTTCTAATTAGTCTCTAATAACTCCGACAATTCCTGACTTACCCTAGAAACAAAAGTAAGTAAGACTGTTATCTGATCTAATTACCTCAGACACTTGAAACCTCGGGAAGATCTCTACTCTAGGCTGGTTTTTTCACTAGGTATTTTCTTATTTACTCTAAGTCTCATAAGCCTTTGTTTGCTGGCATACCTTACACAGTCTTATTATTTCTCTGGCCCCAAACCTGAGGTCCATTATACGCTTTAGATCTCTTGACTGCTTGGATGCACTTATATCTCAAGAGTCTGTCTGTGCATTTAGCCTAGTAAGTCTTTTGTTTTCTGGGGAGTATAGTTCTCCCTTCTTGTGTGTACCATTGCCTCTTTTTCTCTAGATAGTAGTTGGCAGGATGGCTAACAATCTGAGTTCCTTCTTTTCCTCTGTTTTAAGTGAGGCCATCTCTTAGACCCATAACCTGGACAGGCTCCTGTATCAAGCCACTTGATCTGTCTGGTTATTGCCTCAGGCCACTGAGTCTCCTCCCTTCTGGTGTCCTGAGCAACGAATACTCACAGTTCCTGGCTTCATCAGGGCATCTAAGAGATCTAAGATTTCTTCTGATGTGAACAGTCCTCTCTCTTGGTATATAGCCCTGTGGACATGGGCTGTGGCAAAGGCATGCCTGATGTCTATGTAGATGTTGATTTTCTTGTCAGCCCCATGTTCCAAGACTGCTCTCTGCATCAATGAGCCCAGGGGTGGGGAGTCAGCCCAGATGACATTTGTGTTATCCACCACAGTAGCACCAGCTTGTGTCTGACCAGCATGGAGAAAACTGCTCCCGTCTGTAAAGCAAGTTGCCTCAGCTCTCGGCCATGGTCAGTAGGAGAAGCCTTTCCTCTGCGTGTGAGTTCTCTTTTTGGGGGCAAGTTAGTTGCAGCCCTTCGGGTAGGAAGTGTATCTGGGCCCCCATCCTGGGGAGTAAGTCTTGACCTGACAGAGGGTAGGGACAGTCTAGGATGACCATAAATGAATGGGATACCCAGCCAATCTCTTGGTCCACCATTTTTCGGGTAGTCCATAAATACATTTTGGCCCATCGGCTTGGAGGAGGACTGAGTGTTGAGTCCCTATGTCCACCAAGACTTGGGTGGGTCTAAGTCCCATCTACCTCAATCGCTGTCTTCACACAGAGCTAATATCTTAGACATTTGGGGTGTTTTTCTTAAGGCCTGGGATTTCCTGACCCTGGCTTCTATTTGTTAGGACATTCTTGGGCCCCGCAGCTGGCTCCTTTACTTGCAATGTGCACACTGGTGTTTTTCAAGGAGATTTTTTTTAATCTCCCTTTGATTGGAGTCTCTCTTCTCTGCTTTTTCTTAACTACTATAGCCAAGCTTTTCTGTAAATTCCTTTCCTGTCACCTTTCTTCTTCTTCACCTCTCTTTTATCTTTTTTCTTTCTCTTTCTCTGCTCTTTTCCTTTCTCCCTGATGTAGTAGACTTTCTCAGCAACTCACACTAAATCATTAAGTGACTTATCTTGTAGTCTCTCTAGCCTCTGAAGCCTTGCCTATACTGACAGAATGTCTCTGTGAGCTAGTCTAGAAAGGCTATGGGCAACTCATCTGATCTCTGCTTAATCTCATGTGCCTTGGTCAAAATTAGTGGGGTCTCATGTAGCTCTCTCAAGATCTGCCAATGGGATCTGGCATGGGCCTTCAAGTGTCCCTTACCTTCTGCCACATGAAGGTCTCAGTCACATCTGGTTAGAAGTAACCCCTCTGTTCACCACGGCCTGATCAATTGATGGTGTCCCCATGTCTGAGGGAATATTCTTTTTTCGGTATCTTCTCTTGCTCTTTAGTCCTGAAGAGAGCTCTTGACAACCAGAACCTACAAGGGTCTTGAGGAAGAAAGGCTTTTATCGGGGAGGAAAGGGTATTCTTCCACTAGATTTATGTAGGTGACTATATTGGGCACTCGTTCTGGGTGCCCAAGGGATCCTGGCCTATCTATTGCTTTGATCACCTGTACAAAGGTCTTTATGGGTGGCTACCCTAATCAGCGAGTAACTAACTTACTTCTTACTATAAATTTGTATCTGTACCAAAATGGAGGCCTATTCTTTTGGCTCTCTGACTCAGGACAGCCTGTATCTTTTACAGCAAGTGACCTGCCAGACATGGCTGCAAGCAGTTTTGTTGGTTCAGAGTTTCCAAGCTAGAGTCACGTGACTTGTCTCAGCACTGCTCACTATTTTTTAAATATAAAATATATAACTATAACTCTCAGGTGAATAATCTTGCCGGGGCTGTTTTGTCCAGCTGCCATGGCTCAGGGAAGATGTCTTTCTCCTCTGCCAGGTTCTTAATCACCTGGGCTGTTGCGGCCCAAGCCGCCCCATGTTGGGCACCAAAAATGTTGAGAACCTCTCTGCCCCACACTTGGGGGCCAAAATGTCGTGGACAGCTCTGTCAATTTTGGAACCCGCACTGCCAAAAGCCTTGTATAAATTGTTAGAGCCCGCACTGCCCCAGGCTATTCCAGTCTGCAGATCAGGGTTCAGCAAGAGAGAGAGTGAGGATGGATGCGAGGAATGGAGACCAGACAGAGTGTGATTCAATCCTGTTTATTCTTCAGTCTCTCTTCCTAGTCCAAGTCCCAAGTCTTGAGTTCCTAGTACCAAGTTGCTAGTCTCCTTCCCAATCACTAGTCCTTTTACAAGTGTCTAGTTCCTAGTTGCTTTCTTCTGGTCTCAAGTCTCAAGTGCCTACTGTCTAATTCCAAGTTCTTCCTCCAAGTGCCAAGTGCCTAATACCTAATAATTTCTTCTGTCTGCCTCTCACCTTTTATATGTCTCACTTCTAAGCCACACCTCTAACTCACACCCTTAAGTCTGGCTCTAAATCACACCTTTAAGTCTCACACACCCAAGGGAAGATCCTGGGTATCTAAAACAAGATGTTATCAGAGTGTTTTCAGCTGTTGTAGGCTGTTGCAATCAAGTCTCTTGTCAGGGTATATGGCTCAAGTTGGCTGCACAGATGATAGCCGCCTTCTGTCGACTCCCCACACTGGGCCCTACCTATTTTCACAGGCTGCAGGTGGGAAGCCGCCAAGTTGCTACAGCAGTGACCCCCGAGGTCCCCAGCACAGCCACGCACGCCAAACTAGGCAGCTGTCACACGCTGCCCCCTCCGCAGCCTCCGCTCATAGCAGAGGAACAGAGCTTTCTTCTCTTGGCGACCAACTTGCGTGGCTGGGTGGTACAAGGAGTCTGTGCTAGGGGAGCTGAGAGCTGTTGCCTACTAGGTGCGGGCTGGGCGAAGGTGCCTTCCATGCAGTGCTATCTGGAGAATATCCTACATGTGGTGGGTGGGCTGCACAAACCCGAACCGCAGTCAAAAGACCTGCCTACCTCTCTGCTCTGTAGCAGCTCTCTTGTACCAGCAGCTCTATCTCTTTCTCTGCCAGTGGCCATGTTACCTCTTTTTAACTCAAGATGTTTAACACAGTAGATTCAGTCCAAATAACATCAGTCAAAGTCCAAGAACATATAGAATGACAACCAACACACAGTTCACAGAGAAAACAGAGAAAAATAACACAGACAGCTCACCCCTGTCATGGGCAGAGCATAAACCAGATGATACAGATAGTTCTCGCCCCTGTCACAGGTACAGAGATCAAGTTACACAATCAGGACATAGAAAGACTGTCAGAAATCTGCCTGCCTCTGCCTCCCAAGTAAGACTCTAATAACCAGACAACGTGGCCAGTCTTCATTGGACCTAATTTAACAGATTCAGATGCTGGACCAAGCCTAACATATTTAGCACCGCCAGCAATGAACAACACAAATAAAATACAGACCACCTTAACCAGACAACGTGGCCAGTCTTCACTGGACCTAATTTAACAGATTCAGACAACTTGGCCAGTCTATGCTGGACCAAGTCTAACAGATTTCTAACATGCCAGCAATGAACAACACAAACCAAATACAGACACACTACCACGAGAGCACAACAACCGCCGCCCTAGGTGGCAATGGCCATTCCTGACCTTTTTTCTCTGCCTCATCGTTAACACACAAAGAGACTAACAAAAACCCGTCTCAATCACAAGTGCCAGCCGGGAGGGATTCCACTTCCTCCTCAGCACCCAGATGGGAACTTCCCAAGCGTCCTTGGGGTCCCTATCTTCCTGAGACATCTCCCAGGGCGCAGCAGCACGTTTGCCGGTCACCCGTTTGTCTCCTCCCAAGACAAAAAAAAAAAATGGTTTACTGTCTCTCCCGAGAAAGAAACAACTGCCAGTCCAAACCGAAAGTGCACTTTTCAGAAACCAAACAATTCAGAGAGACAGCCACACAGCAACCAGACAGAAAACCATGGGTGAAATCTTACCTCCAAGTGGGTTCTTGGAGATTAGGGTCGTCGCAATTTCCTGGCTAATGCACCAAAATGTAAGACACCCCACACACACACCCCCATGAAGGGAGGACCTCCCTCAAGCCTCAGGAATTCACGGCCACCCAATAACTCACAAGACATCATTCTTGATGCAACAGCAGGAGGTATATTTCGGGATCAGTCGACTGATGGTCAATTCATAACCCATGAAGGAGCAGAGGCATTGACCCCATCGGCTGGGAGTGGAGGGCTTATATAGGGAAGAACCACAAACCAAGGGAGTGGGTGAGGGGGTAACCAAGGAAACATAACATAAAAACAGTAGAAAGTCTTAAAAAGTCCCAACCCAAATTTAGTCAGGGTCATGCAAAAAACATCTTATACACTTATCTTTTGTAAGGATGTAACCTTGCCCAACCATTTATCTTGTGGTCAGCCAGTTCCTGGGACCACTCAGATAACTTGTATCTTTCTTTGTGGTCAGGAATGTGTCTTCCTGCTTTGGGCCTTCCCCACCCACAGGTGGGTTCTCTTCCCTGAGGTCTGAGGAATGTTAATCAGCCCCTCCTTTCCCATCCTGATTGTTAATCCTGCAAGTGTCCTCTGGCTCAGGGATAATGTACCCCTCCTGGAATGCAGAATGTACCCAGGGCAGTGAAGACCTAAAATCTCACATTCAGTTCCGCTTCACTGGAACTAGTGAACCTGCATTCTTTTGCTCAGGTCTAGGGGTCATAAATACTTCCTATATTTTTCATAAGTTTTCTATACCTTTCATTACACATGTGTGGGTGCACATTCATGTGGTACACAGTTGAGGTCCAGAATCATCCTTCATTGTTCTTTACTCATTAAGGCAGGTTCTCTCAGTCAAACCCAGAGCTCATCAACACAGGTGGTCTCCTCGGTGAGCTTGCTCTGCTCTCCTCAGCCTTGGCCCTCTGAGGCTGGAATTGCACGCAGTCCACCACGCCCATTTCCCTCTACAAAGTGACTTCTTTTGAATATTAAGCATTCAATTTTTTATTACACTGTATTTATTTTGTGCAAGGTACATGTGTGAAGGTCAGAGGACAACTTGGTTGTCACTTTTCAGCATGTAAGACCTGGGGATTAAACTCAGTTCTTCAGGCTTGACAACAGGTACTTTTACCACTGAGCCAGCCATCTTATGCCCCCCACTTATGTTAATCTTGGTGTCTTTGTTTCCATGTGACTCTGATAAGCCTTTCTCTTTTTTTTAATGTCTTTTCCTTTCTTTTAGACACTGGCCAGCACTTGCACACACTTTCTCTGGCACTGTTGGCAACTTCACTCTTTCTCTGAAGTTCCTCATTTGGTGCCACATAGCTGCTTATCTACCTTATGTCTGGTTGGTGGTCTCCATTTCCAAACATCCCAGACTAACTTAAAAGTCATGGCCACCTCTCTTCCTCTTCTCCCTCCTTCCTGGCAGCTTGCCTGCCCTGTTGTTTTTCTTTTAAATTCTAATAAATCATCTTTGAGCTTCCCTCTTAAATTATTTTATTAGTGAGGCCAAGATGACAAAGTGGGGGCCTAAATTTCACTGGTAACCTGTGGCACACCAGGCAAGGCTCCCCAGAATTTGGGAGAAGTTCAAACAAGCTCCTTTCTCAGTCAACATCTAGGAGACTCCATCTAAGAAACAGAACTCAGTGAATAGATCGAGTAACCACCCTCCAACACAGACAGCAACAAGGACCAGCCAGCATGTGGCAGAAGAAGGCATGAATAGAAACTCCTGATCCTTCCAGCTCCCTATGCACAAAAGCATTGCCTGTTAACCAGAGAACTGAATTTTAAATGTCTGAGGTTTCTCCAGCAAAATTCTTTGATCCAAGACAAGGCTGTTAAAGTTGCCCTTCTAGTCATAAGCTTTCAATTCACACTTACTCAAAATTTCAAAACCTATTTCTGTCTCACTGAAGCAAGGTCACAAGCCAATCTACTTAGCCTTAATACAAGCGTAACCCCCTCTCCTTACACACACACACACACACACACACACACACACACACACACACACAGTAGATGTCGAAGAGCAACTTTTGAGAGTCAGTTCTCGCCTTATACCTTGTGAGTTCCAGGGATCAAATGCAGTCTCGTCTTTCTCTGCCTATAGAATCACAGATGAAACGCCCTCCACAGTTTTGGTCTGAGAAGCTGCAGGTGTGCACTCTCTCACTGTCCCACAGTTTCAGAGCCTCAAGCTAATCAGACAGTGATCCGGTTGTGGTTCCCGCCAGCACTACCTCATATTGTGAAAGGGCTTTCCCCATTTAGCACTTTTACAACCCTGTGTTCAAGTCACCGTTCCACTGTGAGTGATACGCACATCCTTCCTGAACAGTAGAACATATTCTCCTCTTATTTTTAAGTTTATGTGCATGGGCGTTTTGTCTGCGTATATGTCTGTGCAGCATACACTATGTGCCTGGTGCACTGCAAGGCCAGGAGAGGATGTCAGACGCCCTGAAACTAGAGTAACAGACAGTTTTGAGCTACCGTGAGGGTGCTGGAAATTGATCTTTGGTCCTCTGGAAGAGGAGCTCTTAATCACTCTTAAGCGCTAAGCTCTTAACCACTGAGCCACCTCTCCAGCCCTTCTCCTGCCTTAATGACCATCAAACTTAGAGTTCCTACTCAAATACATTCCCAATGCACCCTGATCACCGTGCACAGGAGGAGTCTGAATTGGTTTGGGGCTCATTCACAGTAAGACAAAATTGTATCCTTGAGTGAACTTTTAACGAAAATCCATCATTTGCCTTTTTTTTTTTTTTTTTTTTTTTTTTTGCCTGTGCATATGGTTAAAATCAAATAAATTGGGGAAAGGGACATGTGTGGTAGAAAACAGTTGTATATATCAATCAAAATAGACAGCCTTGGGGTAAGGGAGATGACTCAATGGATAGGAGCACTTTCTGCTCTTTCCAAGGACTGGGGTTTAGTTCTCTACCCACATGGTGGCTTGAAGCCCTGTGTAACTTCAATTCCAGGAAATCTGAAACCCTTTTCTTGCCTCTACAGACACCAGAAATTCACAGAGTGCACATACAAACATGCTGGTAAAATGCTCATCTACATAAAATAAATAAATCTTAAAAAGAAAACTACTCTCACTATTCCCCTTTAATGACTAATTTCTTCTTCTCTTGAGTCTCAGACAACAGTTAGGATCCATGACCATCTTTACTTATGTAACCCACTGCTCTCAAAGCTCTCTCGTGGTGGTGTTGTTGTTGTTGTTGTTGTTGTTGTTGTTGTTGTTATTTTTATGACAGGATTTCTGTCCTGGAACTCATTATGTAGACCAGCTGGCCACAAACCCACAAAGATCATGAGTCCTCTGCCTTCGAGTGCAGAGGGTTGAAGAACTTTCAACCCATTTTGTAGTTTGGCTTAACAAAGTTTTCTCACTACTTTTCCATGAGTTTGACTAAGAGGCCAAGAACCTGAAAACAACAGGCTGTACCACTGGCAACACAGCTTGAAAGAGACACAGAGATGATGAACATGACTTTCTGCCTGAGTAGTTCTGAAGGTTCTTTGGTGTCACATACCAGACATGTTGCTGCTAAGGATTTCACTGCTGTAGCCTTGAGAACCACCATGTTTATGAGCTTCAGAGAGTACAGGATTCAAAAACTGTCCAGGAGGAAGGAAGTCATCAGTGATGATTCTGCCCTTCTGTAGCTAGTGAGATAGCCAGACATAAAGTGCTGCTTGCTTACATTCCTGATACTCAGAAGACTGAAACAGGAGGGAAACAAGTTCAAGGACAGCCTGCTGCAGAGTGAAATGAAGGTCAGCCTGGACAACTTAGTGTCTCAAAGAGAAAGCAAAAACAAGCACCTGTCTAGCATGTGTGAGGCCTTGGGTTCAATCCCTATACCACCAGATGGTGGATGGTGATGATGACGACGACAACAACGACGACCACGACAAGGAGGACTATAATGATCGATGGAATCAAGTAAACAATGAAACAGGCAGAAAGAAAAGAAGCTCACGTGTCTCATTTAGTGATTCAGCAATAACATGGTACCCAGATCTCCTGACCAAGACTCTGAGGCAAGAGGGGCCTATGGGCTTGTATGATTGGTTGATTAGTGTGAATATTGGAGGGTGTTGAGTTGACTTTGTTACAATATAAAAGTGAATTTAACAAAGCATTTTACAACTAGTGATGGCATCTTTCTGTTTGTCATGAATTTCCACTTTTGAAACAGCTCATAGGCTCACTGGCCTCAGGTTTCCCTAGCCGGCTTAAGGACATTGCTGGGGTTTTAGTGATTTATACAATGTTGCTGGCCATGGTTAAAATGTAGCAGTCTTATCCCAAGGGGTCACTACACAATAAAAAGAGCAAGGTACTGGAGGACAAAATAAAACCTCCCCCAAAACAGTTTTTTTTTTCTCTAGGTGAGTAGCCTGTGAAGCCTACAAGGGAATAACTGACTTTATCTATTTATTTTCTCCTCAGTAAAGGTAGTACTTTAACACCTTGACAGCATCTTCCAGTTTGTTGGGTTTTGTCACAGTCTCTCTGTGTTGCTCAGACTGGGTAACTCATAAGTACCTATTATCCCAGTGGTTAACCCTCTAACACTGAAAGCTTTTAATAAAGTTTTTCATGTTGTGGTGACCCCCAACCATAAAATTATTTCTGTGGCTACTTCATAACTGTAATTTTGCTACTTTATAAATTGTAATGTAAATCTTATTTTCTGATGGTCTTAGGCCATTCCTGTGATAGGGTAATCTGGCCTCCAAAGGTGTGGTGACCCACTGAATTATCCTATCTTGTGTCAGCCTCCCTGGGACCAAAGGCACTTAACACTACTCCCAGAGACACCTTTTGCTTCTAAACATCCACTCTGAGAGTGCTCCACCGTAGAGCTGCACTGTAGCCCGGGATTCAATTTCGAAGAAAGAAGAGAATGGGTTCTGGTAATCAGCTGCCAGCTCCTAGCTTTTTTCACCTCTGAAACAAGATCCCTATTTCCTTTTTATTGATGAGAAACCTTAAGCCTCAGAGAGTTGGAAAAACATGTCTGATGTAACACCCCTCCTGCAAGGTTAAGCTAGCATCCAGTCCCAAGTCATCTGAGCTTTTAAAATTTTTCTTTTTTTATTATTTTATTTTTAGACAAGGTCTCATTATATAATTATGACTGGTCTGGGACTTGCCATATAGATCACCCTGGCCTCAAACTCTCAAAAAGTCCTCTGCTCCCTGCTCTTAGAATTCAAGGCCAGAGTATCTGTGCCTGCTTTGTACTCTTAATGATCATGACAAATTCATTGAGAGACAACTGTGGATCGAACCAAGAAATTAAGAAAGAATACTGGGAGCTGGAGAGATGGTTCAACAGTTAAGAGCACTCTTAACTCTTGGCTGCTCTTCCAGAGGTTCTAAGTTCAATTCCCAGCAACCACATGGTGGTTTACAACCATCTATAATGGGACCCTCTTCTGGTGTGTCTGAAGGCAGCGACAGTGTACTCACATATGTATATATAATAAACAAATCAAAAGAAAAAAAGAAAGATAGAAAGAAAGGAAGGAAGAAAGGAAGGAAGGAAGGAAGAAAGAAAGAGTGCTGGTCTGCGTTGTGGTTTATTTTAATGTAGATATATGTATGTTATGAAATGCACATTTAGATTACATGTGCTGTTGCACCATGTACACGCCTGGTGTGGGGCCTCTGCAAAGTCAAATTCTCTTAAGCACTGAGCCATCTCTCCAGCCCAGCTTTCTTCTCAAAATCAATAAAAAATAATGTCACATGTAAGATATAATAATACATATGTAATCAGTTCCTGCATGTTGCTCAGTGGTAGCCCAGAGTCAATATAACAGGAGATGCTTGAGGATCCATCACCAGGGACATTTCCCCTCTGTGTTTTGACTTCAGTGGATTGCCTGGCACTAGGAGTATTAGTTCAGCTGCAGCATCAGGTGCCACATTAAGTGCATTAATGCTTTGTAGGTGCTTCTGTTTATCCTGAAACCTAGATGAATCCATTCACTCACAAATTACTCCTTTAGCAATGTTTCTGTGGATTTTCAGTTTCCCAGTTGTGTGGTCTCAGAGGTATGGGGGTTGGGGTTGGTCATTGCTCTGCTTTGATGCATGGAATACAAATTCTACCAGCCTCTGTTAGGTTTATGCCTCATACAAGAGTGGGCCAGGGCATGACTCACACCTTGGAAGGGTGGATTTGGTGCCGCTGTTTTAGGTTCAAGAAGGTGGGAGCAAAAATGGGTGGGCTACAAAGGTGCTTTGGTACCTTGGTCTCCTCTGTCATTAAGCTACATCCCCAGCCTGGGATATTTTGTCAAGATTTATTTGTGTATGTATCTGTATATGTGTCTTTGTGTGTGTGTGTGTGTGTGTGTGTGTGTGTGTGTGTGTGTGTGTGTGTGT
>JANHMN010000021.1:3352069-3381609 GCA_030674055.1 Rhabdomys pumilio
TGTGTGTGTGTGTGTGTGTGTGTGTGTGTGTGTGTGTGTGTGTGTGTATGAAAGAGAGAAGAGAGAGAGAGAGAGAGAGAGAGAGAAGAGAGAGAGAGAAAGAGAGAGAGAGAGAGATCAGATGACAACTTGCAGGAACCAGCTCTTTTTTCTATAATATAGGCTGTGGGGATCGAACTCCAGTCATCAGGGTACCTGCTGAGTCACTTCATAGATCCCCACCCCCAGTCTCTCTCCTGGAGTTTACTATATAATCCAGGCTGTCCTCCAACTCACAGTAACTCTTTTGCCTCCTGAGGGCTGAGATTACAGGAGTGAGCCATCATGTCTAACTTGGTTGCACCATAAATATTGCTTTTAGACTGGGTGGAAGGGTTTACAGAATGTATGTGTCACTAGAATGTGAGAAAACATTCCAGGCCTTGATGAATAGCCTGACGCTGGATGCAGGAGGTGCATGACTTGTTAGGTGAGATCCCTTGGAAAGGAATCCCCTACTTATGAATGTCCTAGTTATGAAAAGGCACCTGACTATTGTTTGATCCTGGACACAGTCACCCCAGCCACTTTGCCTGTTTGGAAAGGTGTTTTGGACCAGTTAAAGCCAAAACATCCACAAGATGAAGAAATCCTCTTCATAATATTGACTTTAAACTATGCTACAGAATTTTTAGTTTATTCTTATTTTTATTATATCAAATACACACAGCATAAGCTGCATTATCTTGATCACTTCTCTAAAAGATTACTGTACTTAGAGTGGGGTGTGGAGTTTACATACCGGATCACAAGTGTGGAGCTCAGAGGACAACTTGGGGGTGTCCATTCTCCACTTCTGCTAGACAGACGGATCTTGGAGACTGAGCTCACATCATCAGCCTTGGCCACAAGCACCTTTACCTGCTGATCCATCTCACCAGTCTAACCTTAATCACTTTTTAAAATATTTATTTTATGTTTAATTATATGGGAAGGTCATGCACATGATTTTAGGATTAGCTCCACTTGGAGCGAGAGGTCCAGGAGGTTGTGAGCCATGGGTTCTCCGAATGGAGCCCAGATCCTCTACAAGAACAGACGTGCTCTTAGGGGCTGAGCCATCACTCCAGTCTCCATCTTTAACTGTTTTTAAGGGATTTAAGTGCCATCTCAGTGGCATTAAGTGCACTGACTCTGTTGTGTAGCCCCAAACACCATCTGTTTTCAGAACTTTCTCAGCCTGAAAAATTGAAACTGTGTGCCCATTAACCAGCTGGCCAAGGGAAATTACAGTCTGTGAGACCCTAAAAGAACCTTCATGGCATTCTTCACATAAATGGGGAAAAATCCAATGGTTTACACAGAAGCAGAAAAAAACCACCAGAGGCAAAGAGCCCTGAGCAAAAAGGACAATGTTAAAGGGGTTACAACTGCAGACTTCAAGTTATACTCAGAGCTACAGCCATAAAACAGCACGATGCCAGCCCCAAAGCAAACATGATGAGACAAATAGAAGAACATGAGTCTGATATTCAAAAAAGACACCAAAAATGCGTACCAGAAGAGAGATAGCACCTTCAACAAACAGTACTGGAAAAACTGGATTTCCACATGTAGAAAAGTGAAATTAGACCCAAATCAATCAATCACAGAATTCATCTCTAAAGGGATCAGCACACTGAAACTTCTAGAACACAGGCAGTCCTGGCATGGTATCAGTGTGGGAAAAGAGTTTCTAAGTAGGACTCCATCTGCTCACTTTTTCAACTTTGTCAACTTGACATAAAGTGGTGTCTTCCAGGAAGAGACAACGTCAACTCAGAAAGTGTCTTTATCAGGCTGGCCTGTAGGCAAATGTGTGGGAAACCTTCTTGATTAATAATTGATTCAAGAAGGCTCATCCCATGGTGGACAGTGCCTCTTGTAGGGAGTGGTCCTGTGTTATATAAAAAAGCACACTGGGCAAGCCAGCAAGCAGCATCACTTCATGGTCTACTCTCTAGGTCCTGCCTTGAGTTTCTTCCATGGCTTCTCTCAGTGATAGACCATAAACTGTAAAACGAAATAAGCCTTTTCCTCCACAAGTTGAGTTTCGGTCAGTGTTTTATCACAGCGACAGAAAACAAACAAGAACACTCAAGACTTAAGGGCAGCAATTGGCAAATGGGTCAAAAACTGAGAAGTCTGTACAGCAAAGAAAACAGTCAATCAAGTGAAGAGACAGCCTGCAGAGTGTGAGAGACTTCTTGCCCACTACAAACCTCAAAAACCACACTAACACAGATCTCAGTCAGATAGGGACAGTTTATCAAGCATACAACTCAGGATTGATCAACCAGGACCATGATCCTGGTTCAGGAACTGAACTGTGACCCCCCAGTTAAGGTTCTACAGGGCTTTTTAAGCCTGAGATCCACAAACATTTGTAACAAGTTATTCCACCAATCAGGATTTAGGGGTGGGGATTTCCTTAGGACCATGTCTTTGTTGTACATTTGTCCTGTGCCCATCCGTTGGAGTATACAACTGTGGCAGGAGACTTGCCTTGTGTAACATTCATGTCTTAACTTGTCAACCAGGATGGGACTTGTGTAACATTCATGTCTTAACTTGTCTCTCAGGATGGGACTTGTGTAACATTCATGTCTTAACTTGTCAACCAGGAAATCAGTTGCCCACACACGTTTCTTTCTGCTGAGTAGGATGTCAGTTCTCAGGGAAGTCTTAAAAACTTAAACTTTACTTGACCACTACTCAAAATGGAAGTCTTATTCCAAATGATTCCTTATATTGGTGCAGGTGTAATAATCTCTCTTATGTTGGTGTCCATCTCAGGGGCAGCTTATACCATAAAGGCTATCAATATATATCAATATATCAATATCGTGATTATTGGTTTCCAAGGGCACAGAACATAACACAATATGTAAACAACTTGGCATTAGGAAGTTTCCTAGTAACAGCAGAAACATGAGAAGGTTTCCTTATGATGGCAGTTTAGCCAGGTAACGTTTTACCTAGGCTTCAACATTTTACCTAGGCCTTAACACTCTGTCTAGGCCTTAATGTTTTACCTAGATCTTAACAAAATGCTAAGTAAAGCTACTTGAGACCTCATTTTTACCCGAGTGAGAATGTGTAAGTTCAAGAAAACAACTGACAACAAATGGTGTTGGGGACATGGGAGAACAGGAACCCTCATTCACTGCTGCTGGGATCACAAACTGGAAGAACTACTGTGTAAATCAGCACGGAGAATTCAAGAAAAACCTAGAACTAGACTACTCTGGGGCATAATACCCAAAGAACTAAATATCCAGTTTTAGAAATGTTTGCTTGTCCATATATGTTGCTGCTCTATTTACGATAGCTGGAAAGTGGAAACAGTCTAAGCCACTAGGTGGTGGCACACACCTTTGATCCCAGCCCTCAAGAGACAGAAGCAGGCTAATTAATCTCTGAGTTCAAGGCCAGCATGGTCTTCATAGTGAGTTCCAGGACAGCCAGGGCTATACAGAAACACTTTCGAGGAAAACTAAAGGGAAAAGGAAGATAAAAGAAAATAAAAGAAATATTTCAGCAAATTCATAGACAGAAAAATTCTAACCTAAAGAATGAGATGCCTATGAATGTAGAATACCAAATAGACTGGACTAGAAAGTCCCCTTAGCACATAATAATCAAAATACTAAACACACAGAACAAAGAAAGAATATTAAAGGCTGCAATGGAAAAAGACCAAGTAACATAAAAAGGTATACCTATTACAATAACACCTTACTTCTCAGTGGAGACTCTGAAAGTCAGAAGGGCTTAGATGTTATACAGACTCTAAGAGACTCTAATACCAGCCGTGAGTACTATATACAGGAAAGTTTTCAATCACAATAGATAGAGAAACTAGGACCTTCCACAATGAAACCAAATGTAAGCAATATCTGTCTACAAATTTAGCCTTCCTATAGATGGAATTAAAAGGAAAACTCTATACTAAAGAAGTTAACTACACCTAAGAAAACACAGGAAATAAATAATCCCAGACCAGCGGAAGAATATGCCTTCTTCTCAGCATCTCATGAAACTTTCTCCCAGGTTGATCACATACTCAGACACAAAGCAAATCTCAACAGATGCAAGAAACACAAATGAAATAACTCCTGACCACCGTGGATGAAAGCTGGGTATCAACAACAACAGAAACAAGAGAAAACTTACAAACTCATGGAACAGTTTGCCACTGAATGAAAAATGAGTCAAGACAGAAATTAAGAAATTAAAGCCTTTCTAGAATAGAATAAAAACGAATACACAACATATCCAAACCTATAGGACAAATGAGAACTTTGCTAAGAGGCAAGTTCATAGCTCTAAGTACCTACGTTTATAAAGGAAAGATCTCATAGGAATAATGTAACAGCACAGCTGAAACCGTTAGAACAAAATTAAGAATTCACACCCCAAATCAGTAGATGGAAAGAAATAAACATATGGCTAAAATCAATAAAATAGAAACAATAAGAAACAGTACAAAGAAAAAAATGAAACAAAAAGTTGTTCTGTGAGTAAATCTACAGATTTGCTCAGTTTAAGCGTTAACCCCTAGTGAAATAGAAACAATCATCAAATTTCTCTACAGTTAGTGCATGACTGTTTTGAGTCATCAAAGTACATCAAAGTATATGAACATAATTCATGATTTATTTTGCATCCTTATATGTCTCCATTCTTTATTCCAATATTATTTATCTATTTGTATGTCATGTGTCCAGTGTTTTGGCTGCATGCAGGTCTGTGTACTGCCTGACAGAGGGGCTGTTGGACACTCTGGAACTAGGGTAGCAGAAGAGTGTGATCCTCCATGTGAGTACTGGGATCACACTGTGTCCTCTGGGAGAGCCATCATTGCTCTTAACCACTGAGCCATCTCTCCAGCAGAAGAGGAAGAACACCCTTAAAACAGCATCCTCATGTCTATGCCCTGAATCTGCCTACATTCACAAAGTTCAGTTTTTGAATTAGTCTCTCTGGATCTGTAGATCTTCAACCTGTAGCCATTTAGGATTTGGTTTTGATCTGAGATTTGTTCGTGCTTTGTGCAAATGAATATGTACAGGAACTTGCACACACCCAATGTACATACATAACATATGTCCAAGTTAGGTATACAGTGCTGTCTACTATCGGTCTCGATGTATTTCAAATAATAAAAAGCTTAGAAAGTGCTAGTATAAAGGTGAATTTTATAAATGTATGAGGGTTTGAGGGTAATAACTGAAGTATGCAAAATACTGCAGGACTAAGGAAACAAGATCATTAGTCCCATAAACGTTCCTGATGGTGACTCTTTTTTTGGCTTCTCTTCCTAAGCAACATAGTGTCTCAATGTTCCTTTTCACAGGCCTGATTTCAGTTACACTGTGCCTTTTACATGCTCCTGAATTAATTTTGATACATGGTTTCTCTACTCTTCCTGTACTGGCATCGTACTCGACTTGCTGGGAACGTCAGTATGTTAAACTATTTCTGGTTTATTCACCCCACTTACTTAATGAACAGCTCATATGTCATGTTTTGAAGTTTTAGTTAGTTCTGAATGTTGGGTCAATACTGGTATCCTCAAAATAGTAGTGATCCTGAGTGTTGGAAATGACAGTCTGGGCTCAGCTCGGGCTGGACCCCGAGTGCTTAAACAGAAAAGCTGATGTCGGGTAAACACTTGTTCTTCATTTGATAAGATACTGCAGATATGAACAGACTATTCTCTGCATGATTGATGGTTACCTGGCTCAGAGGAAGTCATATTCTCTGGGCAAGGGGTAGAGTCCTAACAGTAGGCAGCTTGCCCTCCTGGGGGGATTTCCTGGACCCAGGACCACAGCGCTGGCAGCATACAGACAGAAATCTGAGAGACATTAAATGAATGGCAGCAACACTCATGTTTGTGTGGAATCCCACCCAAAACAGGAGTGGTTTAGACTCCTATAATTTGCATATTTTAGTGTCTCTAAAGGCAGACAATGAATTTTGAACAGCTAGATTCAGTAGGGTGCAGCATCCACAGTCCATGAAGTAAAAGCATGTTTACAAAGGAATGGCTGTTGGAGAGTCATGGAAAGATTACAGGGTGAGGAAATAGAAATGTGGGTTCTGGGTAGAATGTCCAACTGTTTGGATTCAATCTCTGGCCTTCACAACTGCTATAATAAATGGCTTTTTTTTCTATAGTAATGATTAATGTTATTGACTTGACAGGACCCAGACACTATAGAAAAAGAAACTCACTGAACATCAGTGGGAAAGGTTTCTAACTTAGGTGAAGGAATTGAACAAAACCATCCAGGACATAAAAATGGAAGTAGAAACAATAAAGAAATCACAAAGGGAGAATACCCCAGAGATAGAAAACCTAGGAAAGAAATCAGGAGTCATAGACACAAGCATCACCAACAGAATACAAAAGATAGAAGAGAGAATCTCAGGTGTAGAAGATACCATAGAAAATACTGACACAACTGTCAAAAAAATACAAAATGCAAAATGTTCTTAACACAAAACATGCAGGAAATCCAGGACATGATGAGAAGACCAAACCTAAGGATAATAGGTATATATGAGAGTGAAGATTCCCAACTTAAAGGACCAGTAAATATCTTCAACAAAATTATAGAAGAAAACTTCCCTAATCTAAAGAACAAGATACCCATAAACATACAAGAAGCCTATAAAACACCAAATAGACTAGACCAGAAAAGAAATACCTCCCATCACATAGTAATCAAAACACAAAGTGCACAAAACAAAGAAAGAATGTTAAATGCAGTAAGGGAAAAAGGCCAAGTAACATATAAAGGCAGACCTATCAGAATTACACCAGACTTCTCACCAGATACTATAAAAGCTAGAAGATGCTGGACAGATGTCATACAGACCCTAAGAGGACACAAATGCCAGCCCAGGCTACTGTACCCAGCAAAACTCTCAATTACCATAGATGAAGAAACCAAGATATTGCACGACAAAACCAAATTTACACAATATGTTTCCACAAACCCAGCAATACAAAGGATAATAGTGGAAAAGCTCCAATACATGGAGGGAAATTATACTTTAGAAAGAGCAAGAAAGTAATCCTCTTCCAACAAATCCAAAAGAAGATAGCCACACAAAGATAATTCCACCTCTAATAACAAAAATAACAGGAAGCAACAATCAATGGTCCTTAATATCTCCTAACATCAATGGACTCAATTCTCCAATATAAAGACATAGGCTAATGGACTGGATACACAAACAGGACCCAGCATTTTGCTGCATACAGAAAACCTGCCTCAGTGAAAAAGACAGACTTTACCTTAGAGTAAAAGACTGGAAAACAATTTTTTAAGCAAACGGTCCTAAGAAACAAGTTGGAGTAGCCATTTTAAAATCTCCAGCTCGAGAACACAAAGGGAGGGACTCATGGCTACACCTGTATAGGTAGTTGAGGGTGGCCTTGCCAGGCATCAGTGGAAGTGGAGGGCCTTGTTACCTGAAAGTTTGGATTCCCTAGTGTTGGGGAATTTCGAGAGCAGGGAAGTGGGAATGAGAGGATGGTGGGAGCACACCCTCACAGTAATTGGAGGAGGGGTATGGGGTAAGGGGTTAGGCATTAGTGGAAGTGGAGGGCCTTGGTGCCTGAAAGTTTGGATTCCTTAATGTTGGGGAATTTTGAGAGCAGGGAGGTGAAAATGGGAGGATGGTGGGAGCACACCCTCATAGAAACTCCCAGAATTATATGGATAAGACATGATAGAGGCAGGCCACCAGAAGACTAGATTCCAGAATTCAAACAAAAAACTATCTTGATACTAAAATTTGTTTTGAGAATTGTATATTGCAGAATACACAGCCTCGGTGTATCTACTCATCAAGTGAGCTGAGCAGACCTGCTCGAACTTCTGATGTCCTGGAATTCCAGCTGGATGCAGTGAAGACACAGACATCCAAGGCTTATCAATTTACTTTTCCCTCACCCCTCTTCTAATATTTTAACGCCCATAATCAGATTGAAGAAGTTAATGAAGAGTCGGCGCCCCTATTGCCTGGGCTTGGGCACTGAGGTGGTTAATATTGGGCTGTCTTTCTAGGGGAAAGTAGTGGTTTTGTTGGAACAGGGAGGATTAACTAGGATTTATTGCATAGCCATAACCTATTCATAGAAATATGTATAATTGTTATTAAGATGAAGTTATAATTTTTTAAATGGTACAAAATTTACTTTGATTTCAAATTTAAGGTTTTCATTGGTATGAGCTTTTTATTGATATAAAAGTGAGATGAATATTGTTACTCTCATAGGCATTGTGCCTATATAACACATTTAGGAATACAAGGCTTAGACCCAGTCCTTCTTTAACTTTTTTAACTGATTTGAGATGGTTAGCCTGTGAGTTGAGTGTCTATAGCAAATTCATGGCTCTGAGTTTATTGTTAGGGTGTTTTCTATATTTTATTTAGAAATAGCTGAGAGGAGTTAACAGACAACAGTCCAGATTGCCTTACATGAATAGTTGGTTTTCTTTGTTTTTGTTTTTTTTGTTTGTTTGTTTGGTTGGTTGGTTTTGTTGTTGTTGTTGTTTGTTTGTTTGTTTTTTCGAGACAGGGTTTCTCTGTATAGCCTTGACTGTCCTGGCACTCACCCTGTAGACCAGGCTGGCCTTGAACTCAGAAATCCGCCTGCCTCTGCCTCCCAAGTGCTGGGATTAAAGGCGTGCGCCACCAGCGCCCGGCAATAGTTCGTTTTCAAAATGTCAAAAGTCCACAGAATTGACGTTACAAACATTTCTGTATAATGTTCATTTTGATTCGAGACCTGTCTGCTCCTGACAGCTTCCTGTCTTGGATTCTAAGAAGAAACTGAGCATCCTTGGAGTTATTCCAGTTGTGGTGAGACAGCCACTAGGCAAGAATTGTCTCTTTTCATCTACAGACAAATCCCTGTCCAGAAAAGGACACACTTGCGGAATGGTTGGCTGATTATATCTGCCAAGACAGAGTAATCAGCCCTTAATAATTCTGCATCACTTGGTCTGTCAGATGATCCTGGGCCAGAAGCCTGAAGACCGGATGCTCCAATGTTTTGTAGTATAGGGACTGTCCAGGTGTTCAGCGGTCTCTATAATTTGGCTAAGTTTTAGAAGCTATGCTTTGTGCTTCCCATAATTTCAGTTAACTCAGTCATTCTGAATTTCTGACTGGGTTGAAGACTTATAGTCTCATAGCCAATCCTGGCTATTTACTTTGAGAGAGAAGGTTTGAGAGGATGGTTTTCAGCTGACATTCATTCTAAAGTCAAGAAAAAAAGCCAGGTTCAGAACTAAGTCTTTTAGTTAGGAGGGATGACAGAGGTTCTGTTTAGTCAACAAAATTATGGACTGGGTATTAGGTCTATCTTGTACCTTACTGACCCAAATTGATATAGCTATGCTCTAATTGTATTTTAAGAGAAAAGTTTTATTTTAACAGGAAGCGTGATATGTAGAAGGAGCTAAGGTGGGAGGAGTAAGGAGAGGAAGAGGTAAAGGAGAGGAAGAGGTAGGTCATGAGAGAGAGAGAGAGAGAGAGAGAGAGAGAGAGAGAGAGAGAGAGGGTTAACATAGAGGTGAATGCTTGCGTGTCTCCACCAGTCAAAGATAGTTGATATATCTAGGTTGGGTATTGGGTTACACTTCTGATTGAGCATTACCAAACATATAGAGCCTTTGATTAACATTTTTAAAGAATTGTATAAAAGCAAAAAGGAGAAAGGGGGATGGGATAGGGGTTTTCTAGGGAAGGGAAATGGGGAAAGGAGATGGCATCTGAAATGTAAATAAAATATCCAATTTAAAAAAAAAACCTCCTGAAAAAACAAAACAAAGCAAACAAAACAAAAAACAAAAAACCAAAAACCAAAAAACAAAAAACAAAAAACAAAAAACAAAAAAAAAACTTAGAACAAAGCACTCCTAAATAATGAATGGGCACTGAGACAAATCTTAGCTTTCTTGAAAAGACAGGTATGTCCAGTAGATTTCTGAAAATATTTAAAACTTCATTTCGTAAAAGGAAGGAGGTTTGGGTTTTTTTATATTTTTTTGTGGATATTTCTGGTTTTTTCCTTTTCTTTCGTATTTTAATTTGTGGAGAACTTCACACTGCACCTACATCGGTCCCATTCCTTCCTCCCAACCTGTGGCTCATCCTGTGAACAGCCTCCTTATTGATGACTCAACATGTACATAATTGCTATATATGCACTTGTGTGTGCATGCTTGCATGTGTGCATGTGTGTTTGCGAATGTATGCTCGCATGTGTGCATGTGCATGTGTGTGCATACTTGAGTGTATACATGTGTGTATGTGTGTGTGCACACACGTGTGTATGTGCGCATGTACATGTATGTGTACATATGTCCAATTTTTTTAGTTTATCTGATAAGTTTCATACAAAAATCCATGGCTGGCAACTTGTCTTGTTCAGGCACAATATTGTTGGGACTTCACAGGTCCTGTTTTCCTGTTTGTTATAACTAGAAGAAACTCTCTAGATGAAGACTTCCTGAGCCTCTGATTCTTACAATCTTTCCACCCTTTATTTATCTAGTTAGTTAGTTAGTTAGTTAGTTAGTTACATCCCAAGCTCCACCTCTACCCCGCCTCAGTCCTCTCCTCACAGAGTCTCTTCTCACCCATACACACCTTCACACCCCACCCCCGGCCACATCAAATCTCTGAAGGACTAGGCACATCCTCTCCCATGGAGGCCAGACAAGGCAGTCCTGCTGGGGAGTGGATACCACAGTAAGGCTATAGATTTAGGGACAGCCCTCCACCACCCCCATCACTCCAGTTGTTGGAGGAATCCACATGGAGACCTACATGTCTGCTACATATGTGCTGGGGGCCTCTGTCCAACCCATTTATGCTCTTTGGTTGATAGCTCAGTCTCTGGGCTCCCAGAGGTCCAGGTTAGTTGACTCTGTTGGGTTTTTTGGAGCTCCTATCCCCTTTAGGGCCTTCAGTCCTTCCCACATCTCTCCATAAGAGTACCCAACCTCCATCCAATGTTTGGTTGTGAGTGTCTGCATCTGTTTCAGTTAGGTGCTGGGTGGAGCCTCTCAAAGGACAGTTATGCTAGTCTCCTGTCTGCAAGCATAACAGTATCATTAATAGTGTCAGGAATTGGTGCTTGCCAATGGAATGGGTCTCAAGTTGGGGCAGTTATTGGTTAGCCATTCCCTCGGTCTCTGTCCCAGCATTTTTTTTAGACAGGACAAATTCTCGCCCCTTCTTACACAATTTTCCCCAAGCCACAGATACAGGGGTTGTCTAGCAGATATATTGTCACAGAATATTTAAAAATGACCACTGACATAACATTTCAATTTTAGTTGTGCTCAGTAATATTTTAAAAATCAATTCTCTATCACCCCTATTTCTGGTATGATAAATGTATAGGGAAATATATATTTCTATATTGAACATGTTATCACGATAAGATTGTAAGGCTGCTTGCAATACAAAGTCTATATTGAGTTAAAACGGGTTTTCTCCTTCCCACAATACCCTGTTCATCAGAGATATTGAAGCCTGGGTTTGAGTAGACCACTAGAAAGTAAAACGAGCACAGGCTCTTGGGTACCTAGAAGCTAAAGCCAAAGTATTCCAAACTGTGCAATGCTTAGTTGGAGGGCCTTAAAATCCCTTCAAATTCCACATGGCTAATTCCAATGCAATGGAAGTGATGTCACCTGACAGGGGAAAAGAACACCATCTCTCTCCATTTCCACAAAGTTGACCCTATACTTGATAGAGAGTCATTTCATGCTGTCCATGGGCCACAGCATTGCACATGCAGTAACTCTCCTCACTCACAGCCAGGTCACATTCTCAGGCAACAATGCCAAGAAGGCCCTGGGCAGACAATTACATAAATTTTACAGTCCTTCCTCAAATAGGAGCAATTGAAGTGAATGCTATCACCCTTGAAGGTAGAGGCCTTCTGGACGTTTGGAAGGGCTGGCTGTGCAAAATGTGTAGAATTCGAAGTGGTGTGAAAAAGTAAGAGACCCATACAATGCTTCTAACATAAAATATTTTTTTTGCAGGCTTTAATTTTTTTCTGAACCCTACTTTTAATGATGGTTCTCAAATGCTTTAGTCTCCCTTATAGCCCACCACCCATCAAAGGTAGTAGGAAAGAGGTTATTAGGAAAAAGGGGATATGGATCTGTTTAGAAATTGTTCTTTGGAGCAAATCCCATCTGCATTGTCGGGAAATCAGCAGTTCAGTTCACAGATCAGCAGCTCAACCCACTCACAAACACTTCAAAGATACACCAGCAGTCCAGTTCAGTAGTGTCAAGACAGCAGTAGTGGTGGCAAGAACTAGTAGGAACATCCAGGCCTCAGCCGAATTTGCCCAAGTCAGCAGGAGGGCAAAGGGCCAGCAGGGACACCAGAAGTTCTTGGCTGTGCCTCTCTCAGTGAAGCGAAGATCAGCAAAGACATGAGAAAAGACACATTGCAAAGCGAGCTCTACAGGCAAGCCCGGCTGAGCCATGCCAAGCCTCTCACAGTCAGATGAGTCCTTCCAAACATCATGTGTCCTCCAAGGGTCTTGCCTCAGCATGTGAATCTGTCTTAGCAAAACTCCACATGAGTCTGTATCAGTTGGCATTCTGCCAGTTGAAAGTGGCAAGAAACCATCAGCACATCACCAGAAGTTTTTTGGTACATTTCTCTCTATGGAGTCATGACAAGCACAGGTCAATTACACAATGTACGGTGGACCAATACAATGTCATTAGCGAAGAATTCTCACCACGCATCCTTTCATGTGCTTGCTATATCAAAACATCCTTTCACCTGTGCCTGCTTCAGGAAAATACTCCTTCACATGTTTGCCCCAGCAAAACACCATCCAACACAACTGACCTCCCAAAGAACCCTTAAGTTTCCACTTCTCCTCTTGCTTGCAGTTATCCCATTGCGAACTCATAGCCCAGACTTTCAATGTGTGCAGCATTGCCTTACATTTAGCATTAACGTTAATAGAGAATCAGTCCTCATAAATGATGGCCTCCATTGGCTGATGATTCCAGCATCTGCCCTGGGACCATTGTGATAAGTGTGATGCAGGCTCTGTTCCTGTAAAGCTCTCTTTTCAAGTCTGGAATCTGTGCCCTTGTGGTCATCTGCCATGAGCCTTCCCACTCATGTCCAGTGGAAAGGAAGCATCAGAGAGACAATGCCAAGAGAGAGGGCTATGTCCCTGGGGGACATCTGGTACAGAAAAGGAAGGTAACCATGGTTACTCATGGTCACTTTGGGCCAAGGCCCCAAAAGTAAGCTGAAGAAAATAATCAAAGCAGTTATATCTTCCAGCCTACAATGTGTCCTGCCTGCAAGATGTGCTGGGGTAAAGGTGGCACAGAGCTTGTGGCAGTGGCCGACAAGTGGCTGTTCGAACTTGAAACCCATGTCACAAGAGGGAGCCCACACCTGACAATCCTTGGAGAGTCAGGCACCAGAGGCCAGATTAGATGAAATGATTCCTGATGATACTCTGCTATACTCATAGACTGGAGCCTAGCCCAGTTGTCATCAGAGGGGCTTCATCCAGCACCTGATGGGAACAGACACAGAGACCAAACCTTAGCTGGAGCTTGAGGAATCCTGTGGCAGAATGGGAGTAAGGATTGTAGGAGCCAGAGAGGTCAAGGACACCACAAGAAAACCCACAGAATCAACTGACCAGAGCTCGTAGGGGCTCACAGGCTGAAAGACATAATACAATGGAAACTCCCAGACATCTACAAGGGTAGCCCTAGCCAAGACTTCTAGCAGTGGGAGAGATGGAACCTGAACCCTCTATTTTCTGTAACCCTGCAAGGCTTCCAGTTTGTGTTTTAGTTGTTGGGGTTTTTTTTTTTTCTTTTTTTACACAGTAACTTAGTCTGAAATTCAGTTTGAAAAGAAACCAGTTTTAGCCATTAAAATTAGTTAAGTCTGTGGGACATGTTCTTCTAGCTGGGCTGCCTTGTCTGGCCTCAGTGGGAGAGGTCACACCTAGCCCCACAGAGACTTGATATGCCAGGGTTGGGGGATACCCAAGGGGAGCCTCCACACTCTCAGAGGAGAAGGGGAGGGGGAAAGATGGAAGAATGGTGGGAGGGGGTGACCTGGAGGAGGATCAGTGAGTAGAATATAAAGTGAATAAATAAAAATAAAAAATATTTTTAAAAGTACAGTCAATTTGTGCAGATGAACAAATTCACACCATACTGGAAAAAATAGAGCAAACAGGTAAACATGATAAAATTGTCCAGCAATAAATAAATATTGGCAGACAAAGAAATTCAAAAATCTCAGACTAGGGAAGGTATTCTTTTTTTTATTATTACTATTATTTCTTTTTTGTTTTTCAAGTCAGCTTGAGACCCATCTCACAAGAGGGAACCCACACCTGACAGTCCTTGGAGGGTCAGGCACCAGAGGCCAGAGTCAGTGAAATGATTCCTAATGATACTCTGCCATATTCATAGACTGGAGCCTAGCCCAGTTGTTATCAGAGGACTCTCTGTAACAGTCCTGGCGGTCCTGGAAATCTGTAGGCCAGGCTGGCCTTGAACTCACAGAGGTCTGCCTGCCTCTGCCTCCCAAATGGTGGGATTAAAGGCACATGCCACCACAGCTGGCAGGAAAGATGTTCTTAAGGTGGAGAAATGGCCTATAGGTCTACCTCCAATGTGCTTGTTCTGAAATCTACAGCAACTAACACAGTCAACTCTTGTCACTCCATCCTTACGAGAAAATCGGTGGTCACTTCCTTCAACGGCGTCATCTCTTTTTACAGAAGTACAACTGTACTTCTAGAATTTGACAAAATACTTTGTCAACCCTTCCTTCTATAATCCCTCTCATGCAGAGATGACATTGAAAGTGTTAAAGTCTAAAGGCAGAGCAAAGTAAGATGGAAAATTTCAAGTAACAAATACAGAAAATAAATTGAATAAAATCCAAGTTCTCTCTTCAGCTTTGAAAGAAACAGGTCAATAAAATGCCACCATCACAGGAAGCATCTAAAGATGGAAGTGAGAGAATGCTATAAGATTATCAATAAGGAGTGAGGATGCTTGAATCTACACTTCCCCTGGGGCACAGAAATCCTGAATTTGGGAAAGTAAAAAATGAGAAAAAGAATTACTCTGTCACAAAATCCATATTCTGTAACATTCTCAAGACAGTAACTGTGTTTACAGGAATGTATATGTGGATAGAAAACAGAAAGCAACCACCACATATCTGTCCAGAATATATTCTGAAGAGACATCCAAATATTCTATAGCTAAACACAACAAAGGGAGTCTGTAAGAACCTGCAGACAAAATCCAAGAGAAGAGCATATTAGCAGAAGAATCTGCCAAGCTGCGAGTCCCGTGGTGGTGCAGCCAGTGTGCAGCAGGAACACACACAGCTCATGTGTGTAATGCTGTATTTGCTGACAGCAGAGATTGCCACTTACTCCTACATCTGAGGCCCCACGCGCATGTGAAAGACAAACTGAATACGTGTGTGCACACCTTCTTCAGCCACGGGCATCATAACTTCATCTGAGCCCACACTGAGCAGAACCCAAGGACAATCTCCTCTGGAGGAGACTTACACACAGTTACCACCAAACTGTCTATATGAAAACCATTTAGGGTGAGGCAAACATATTGTATCTTAAGATATCATGCTAGAGTAAGGAGGAAATGTCAGGTAATGCCCAAGTCAGACATGACCATCTTAAAAGAGCGTAGCACCCCCATGTCTAAAATGGAAGACTTTCCTGTCCTTTATTTTTAAACTTGGCCTGAGTCTGCAGGACTCATAGCACATGCTTTCTGCTGTGCATTCATGTCTATATCTCTTATCATGCCCATGCCTGACTCTAAACAGGTTGTGCCACGTTTCTTGAGAAATCAATGATCCTGCTAAATTCACCAATTATAGATCAGTAACTTAACTTATATGTACCAACAATGTCTCCTGTTTGCATCTGAACTTCAGCTTTCTGTAATATTGTTTTATTACAACCGTGGCTGGTTGCACCATTGATATATAAAAATAGAATCTCCCTACACGTAGGTAATTGGATTCATTCACTACTAACATTCTCTGATAGCATGATATTTAGAAAACTACTAGCTTAGCAACACCATTTGGGTTCCATCCCCCAAGCCGTAAGTAGTCCCAAAAGCACAGGAAGGAGATATGCCAATGACTATTTGTGTGTGAGTGTGCAGCCTTGATGCATGTTAGTATAAAAGCACCCACAATGAAAATTATAAACAGAGAATGTCAATCATTGTGTAAATAATGGCTCTTAATATTAGTTCATAAATGACTCAATATTAGTTCATAAATTTTGCTTCATACCCAAATAAAGCAATGTGTAGAAACTGGTGGTGTAGATGTGGGGTACAAGATAACAATCAGCAATTTCTCTTCAAATTTTCTGTACTCTTGATACCACCCGAAAGCAGCTCCTTATTTAAAAAAAAAAAAAAAGTACATTTGTTCTAGTCAGGTATCAACTAGTTATATATTGGTGGTGAATATCAGATGATAGATAATCTAAAGAGAAAAACTGCAATGCAAAGAACTTACAGTCTAATGTCATTTACATGGAAATAAACGATGGCTTATCACTGTTATTTTACACCTTTTCATAGGATGGTGCTTAAATGTTGTTTCTATTTGCTGTTTGAACAGATAGAATAACACAGATGAGTACATAAACTACTCCCAGACGGACTGAAGGAGCATCCTTTTGAAAACAAGTAATTTAGTAACGACAGTCTCTCAGCCCATTTCCTTGATCTCAAGCACAATTATTGATATCCCTTGAGTTATAGGTCCCTAAGGATCTATTAACATTCTAAACCCTGATACATATTTAGACATAGATTGTTTGGATTCAGGGTTAGGATAAGAACCTTCTGTCAGGTCCTAATGTGTTTAAGACTCTACAAAATGACATAGTTAAGACAAAGAATAAAGCACTGTAGTCACAATGTAATGGTCTCTAAAATTGTCTCAGAAGTGTCCTAGAGATGAGATATTCTCAGTCCATCAAGAACTTTATTCTGTGTAACTCTATGGTCAAGATTTATGGGAAAATATGGTTCTTGTTTTAACAAACTCATGTTTTGATCATTTTGCTGTGATTCTAGACCAAGAATTCCAGTCTATAGATGACTGAGCTCGTATAAGACACATCTAAGAATAATGTGCCCTTAAGCAAGTCATAATGAACTATGTAATTCCTTTGATATAACTGAGGTATTTCACTTCTCTTTTTTTTCTTTGTTAACATATACCTTTTTATTTTTTCTTTCTTTTTTTATTGGATATTTATTTATTTATAATACAAATGTCATCCCCTTTCCCCAATTTTCCTCCCTAGAACCCCTTATCCCATAACCCGGTTCCTTTATGTTTTTATACCATTTTGATTACATGCATGTATTAAGGTCAGTTCTAGGTTGAGGGTCTAGAAATAATATAGATACAAATAGTCAAAAAACAAGCAATACAATAAACACAAAGAGTCAAAGAAAAAGCAAGACATTAAACCCAATTACATGAACAGTCCCGTGATCACTGTTTCTAAAGGCTTATCAGGATGACCAAAGTATCTGAGCCTACTTCCCTGTCCTAGCCCAAGGTCATTTTCATGTCTGAAGCCTACTTCCTTGTCCTAACCTAAAATTTACATTCCTGTCTAAAATTACTTCTTTGTTCTAGCTTAATATTTAAGTTCCTGCCTCAGATTACATCTTTGTTCTAGCCTAAGATTTAGATTCCTACCTGAAATTACCTCTTCGTTCTAGCCTAATGTCAGATTCCTGCCTGAGACCTATTTCCTTGACCTTGGCCAATGTCACATTCCTGCCAAGCAGCCCATTTCCTTGTCCTTGACCCATGTCAGATTCTTGCCAAGAAGCTCCAAGGACTCTCTGCCTCTCCTCCTTTTTAATTTCATTAACAAGACTGAGTCTGTCTTAGGTCGTTCTGACAAAAATGCCTTCCTTACCCGTCGAGGAATATGCATTATCAAAAGCAATGTACTTCTGTCTTATGTTGCCTTACGTTCTCTGTGCAGAATCTTAACCATCCTTGGCTTGCCAGCATGTTTTTTAATAACTTTGTCTAGGGGGTATTTCACTTCTTGCTTCCTCATTTCTTGTCTGAAACTGAATACTTCAAAGTACCTGAAAGTATGTAGTCTAAGAACTTTATATCTTCATACTTTGATTTGTGTATATGTGGCCTCATATGTATACAAAATGGAAGTGGCTCACTCAAAGGGGGAATAAAATAGTCATAAAAGACAGATGAAGAAGGGAACTTGGTAGGAGACAGGATGGAGAAGGGAATATGAGGGGTTCAGGATCATGTGTGGGAAGACACAGGGGAAATAGCCAGATGGCAGCGAGAATGAATGGAAATCTGCAACAGGTGAGGACCTGCCAGAGATCTGGGATAAGGAAGGCTCTCAAGAATCAATGGGAGTGACCTTAGCTGAGACTTACCACACCAGGAATATGGAATCTGAAGAGGCAACCTTCTGTAGCCTGGGCAGAAACCCTAGTGGAGCGATAGGCACACAAACCCACTCATGAAACTTTCAACCCAAAATTTATGCTGCCTACAAGAAATGCATGAATGGGTGATGGAGTGGAGACTTAGGGAATGTGTAACCAAGCAATAACCAGCCCAACTAAAACCCATCTTACAGGCAAGTACCAATCCCTGACACTACTAATGATACTTTGTTATGCTTGCAGACAGGGCTCTAGCATAACTGTCCTCTGAGAGGCTCCACTCAGCAGTTGACTCAGACCAATGCAGAGACTCACAGCCAAACATTGGTTGGAGCTTGAGGACTCATATGAAAGAGCTGGAGAAAAGACTGAGAGCCTCAAAGAAGATAGGAACTCCACAGGAAGACCAACAGAGTCAACTCACCTGGATTCTTAGGGCTCTCAGACACTAAACCACCAACCAAAGAGCATACATGGGCTAGGCCTAGGTCCTCCCTACTCAGGTGACAGCAGATGCTAGAGAGCATGTGGATAGAAGGGAACACTCTTCCATTGCTGGTGGGACTGCAAACTTGTACTCTGGAAATCAATCTGGCAGTTTCCCAGAAAATTGGAAATAGTTCTACCTAAAGACCCAATCATACCACTCCTGGGCATATAACCAAAAGATGCTCCACCATACCACAAGAGCACGTGTTCTACTATGTTCATTGTGGCCTTATTAGTAATAGCTAGAAACTAGAAACAATCCAGATGTCCCTCAACTGAAGAATGGATTCATAAAATTTAGTTTATTTACACAGTGAAATTCAATTCAGCTATTAAAAACAAGGACAACATGAATCTTGCAGGCAAATGGATGGAACTAGAAAATATCCTGAATGAGGTACCCCAGACCCAAAAGGACATGCATGGTATGTACTCACTGATACGTGGATAATAGCTGATAGTGGATACGTGGATAAAGTACAAAATGCCCATGATATACCCACAGATCCAAAGAAGCTAAACAAGAAGGAAGCCCTAAGAGCAAATGCTTGAGTCACACTTAGAGGGGGAACATAGTCATAGGAGGCAGAGGGAGGGAGTAAACTTGGTAGGAGAGGGGACAGGGAGGGAAATGAAAGGACAGAATCTGGTGTGAGGAGAGACAGGAAAGAAATTCAGAGGGCCAGGAGAATCAGTGAAAATCTACAACTGCAGGTGCTAATTGGAGAGGGACAGGGGAACCTCTAGGAAGTCCCAGAAACCTGGGATGAGAGAGACATCCAGGAGTCTTACCTAGAAGTGTTACCTTAGCCAAAGAGCATAACAGTGTGGATATGGGACCTGAAGAGACCACCTCCTGTAGCCAGGCAGGACCCCCAGTGGAAGGATAAGGACAACAACACTCTCACAAAATTTTTCCTGTCTAAAAGAAATTCAGAGACAAAGATGGAGCAGAGACTGAAGGAATAGTCAACAAATAACCAGCCCAACTTGAAAACCGTCCAATGTACAAGCACCAATCCCTGATATTATTGGTGATACTCTGTAATAGTTGCAGACAGGAGCCTAGCATAACTGTTCTCTGAGAGGCTCTACCCAGCAGCTGACTGAAACAGATGTAGATACCCCAGCCAAACGTTGTATGGAGGTCAAGGACTCTCATGGAAGAGTTATGGGAAGGTTGAAGGCCCTGAAGGGAATAGGAGCTCCGAGGGAAACCAACAGAGTCAACTAACCTGGACCTCCTGACAGGTTCCTGTCCTAAAACACATGACCATGATATTCCATGGAGAGAACTGTGGCAATCAGTCATGTGGGTGCAGCACCCCTAAGCCCCTCCCCATGCAGCTGGGGCATCCCTAACATCTCAGACCAAGCCACTAGAAAGCATCCACGTTTAGACCCCAACTCACTCCAAAATGTTTATAAGATCCTATGCACAAAGAATAAAGGGCACAAGTTATTTTACCAAAGATCATCTGAGATCGCCTGCCTTATTGAGTTGTAACACTCCAGGGAAGAGTATTCTCTCAGGAAGCTTTGCCGTGGAAGCTGCTGTGGAGTCTGGACCCCACTTCTTGCTTAGTGTCCCGTGTCCCCCATCCCCACTTTGACTCCTAGTTACCCATTACTGTGTCCTTCTGCAGCCTGCCACCAACTCCAGGAAATCTGGAGCCCAGCCACGGAAGAGGCCCAGCAGTCCACCTTGCTCTGGCTCCCCCTTGGAGAACTGCAACTCTTTGGTCTTCCAGCAGGACCAAAGCCCAAAAGATCTCCACAGACAGTGCCCAGTACGCAGACCATCATCTGTCAAGTGGCACTAAACAATGGCACTGTAACCTAGAAACTCTCTGGTGCTCATGAGCCAGCAGAATTAGTAACATGAGGAGACCTGTATTGACTAATGCCATGTACAAAATAAATACAATTCCCTTCAAAATTGCAAAAATATTCTCTACAGACCAAAAGAAAATCCCAAAGTCCATACAGAAGCATGAATGAAAGACCCAAAATAGACACAGATATCCTAGGCAGAAAGACAATGGTGGAGGTTTTACGATATCTGATCTTAAATTATACTATAGTGCCATAGTGACAAGACAGCATGAACCTGACACAAAACAAGATGCTAAGCAATGGCCCAGAACAGAGGGCTCAGAAACAAACCCACACAAATACAAATAAGGCACAGGTGTCCCGTGAAAAAGACTTTATTAAATGGTGCTGGGCTGGGCATGGTGGCACACATCTTTAGTCCCAGAACTCAGGAGACAAGGCAGTAGGATCACTGTGAGCTTGAGACCAGCCTGGTCTACATAGCAAGTTCCAGGACAGCCAGGGCTACATAGTGAGACTCTGTCTCAAAACAAAAATAAACAAAAGTAAAATAAATGGAGAGAGGAAGAATGGGCATCCTTGTGCCGACAAATGAAGCCAGATCTGTGTTTTTTACCTTGCACAATTAAAACTGTATCAAAGATCTCGAAGTAAAACCCGAACCTCTAAGTATGAAACTTTACAACTACTAGGGAGAATACTTTCAGATATGGGCATAAGCAGGGACGTTCTGAAAAGGATGCTAATAACACAGGACATAGTTCCAAGAACTGACAACTGGGATTGAACAAAATTAAAAAGTCACAGCAAGGACAACCACCACCAGAACAAAGAGATGGTCTCCACAATGGAAAGTGTTTTACCAACTCTGCATCAGATGCTGGGTCCATAACTGGAATATACAAAGAACTGCACAGTTTGGACAGGCGGGAGGCTCAGTGGGCAAAAGCATGAGCTTCCAAGCTGGGTAGCCTGAGTGTGATCCACAGGGTAGAACAGAATCAAAACTTGCCCTCTGGCCTCCACAAAGCACCATAACACATGTACACACACACACACACACACACACACACACACACACACACACACACTCACTAAATAAAATTTTTTCATTGAAAAATTTTTTTGAAAAATAGCAGAAAAAAAGCAGTCATGGGGGGGCAGAGGGAGGGAGGGAGGAACCTGGGTGGGAGAGGGGACAGTGAGGGGAAGGCAGGAACATAATCAAGTATTGGGGAAGCAGAACTGAAGCCCTGAGGGCCAGCAGAAAGAATGGGAACAGGCAACCTCAGGAGGTAGGAGGTGGGGGGAGACCTTCTAGAATGTACCAGAGCCCTGGGAGGCAAGAGACTGTCAGGACTCAAAGGGAAGAACCTTGGATGAAGTGCTCTACTGTGGGGAGGGGAACTTGTAGAGCCCACCTCCAGTAGAGGGACAGGGCATCAAGTGCAGGGATGGAGTTGACTTCCTACAGTCCAAAGCTCTGACCCAGAATTATTTCCGTTTGAAGAAACTGCAGGGCCAAAAATGGAGAAGAGCATAAGAGAAAAGAGGTCCAGTGACAGGCCCAAATTGGGATCCAGTTTAAGGGGAGACCAGGGCCCTGACACTGTTACTGATGCTGTGGTGTGCTTACAGACAGGGGCCTAGCGTGGCTGCCCTCTGAGAGCAAAAAGCAGCTGAAAGAGTCAGATGCAGATACTAGCACCCAACAACTGGATGGAAGCCGAGGACCCCTGTGGTTGAATTGGAAGCTGGAAGAAGCTGAGGAGGAGGATGGCTCCATGGGGAGACCAGAAATCTCAACTGCCCTGGACCCCTGAGATCTCTCAGACACTGTGCCACCAACCAGGCAGGATACACCAGCTGATATGAGGCCCCGACACATATACAGCAGAGGACTGCCTGGCCTCAGTTTGAGAAGATGCACCTAACTCTTGAGAGGCTTGAGCCCCCAGGGAGTGGGGAGACCTGGTGGGGTTGGGGTGGGGAGATGGGACATCCTCTTGGAGAAGTGCTGGGGGGCACATTAAGGGAAGAGGAGGTATGGGATGGGGAGCGGTCAGGACAGACCAAGAGTGGTATAAAGTCTGGACTGTAAAAAAGGATTAAAGAATACAAATAATTAAGTTTTAAAAATTAAAAGCAAAGAAAAAATTGCAGAAATTAAACACCAAAAATTATTTAAACAGTCAGTGGGCTAATGAACAAAATAGACAATTCTCAAAAAGAGAAATTCAAATATTCAATATAAATTTGAGAAAGTGTTCAGCATTCTTAACCATCTGGAAAATGTAAAATAATACTTCTTTGAAATGCCATGGTCAGAACAATTATCTCCAAGACAACCACTGTCACAAATATTGGCCAATGTGGGGAAAAAAAATGTGGGGAAAAGAAGAATCCTCAACACTAGTGGTGGGACCTGAATCTAGTATAGCCACATGGAAACAATACACAATTATACAGCTGTATCACCACGGGGCATAAACCTGGAGGAGTTAGAGAGACATCACACAGAGATACTTGTACATCCATGTTTAATGCTGCTTTATTCACAATAGCAAGGAAATGGAACCAGACGAAATGCCCAGCAACTGATGAATGGATAAAGAAAACTGGAATCCATGCATAATGGAATTTTATTCAGCCATAAAAAAAAAAAACACAAATCATTGCACACACAGGGAAATGCATGGAAGTAGAGATCATTGCATTAAGTGAAATAAGTCAGATTCAGAAAATTGACTCTGGGGCTGGAGGGATGGCTCAGTGGTTAAGGGCACTGGCTGCTCTTCCAGAGGTCCTGGGATCCCAGCACCCGCTGGACAGCTCACAACCTACTATAACTGCTGATCCAGGAGAACCAGGGCCAACTCTTCTGGCCTTGCCGAGTACCAGACACACACTTGATACACAGATGTCTATATAAGCATAAGACGCATACACATTTCGTAAATAATAGTTTTAAAGAACACTTTGAGAAATACAAGTACCATATGTTTTCTTTCATGAGTGGACCCTAGATTTAAATTAAAACATGTGTGTTCAGAGGGATTGTCCCATTGTGCTACTAGAAATGGAGCCATGAGATGGGAGGAAAAGATCTTTAATGTTTACACATGCGTGTGTGCGTGTGTGTGCGTGTGTGTGTGCGTGTGTGTGCGTGTGCGTGTGTGTGCGTGTGTGGGTGTGTGTGTGTGTGCGTGCGCGCACTCAAGTGAGTGCACGTTTTGGGGTGTGGTAAACAGAGTCATGAAGCAAATCTGACTTGAAAGCAGAGGGCAGTCTTTGAAGAAGAAAGGGAACCAGCGAGATGGGGCTGAGGGTTTGGGATGAAGAGGGGGAGGAGGATGAATGTTGAACAAAGTTTGCGACACATGTGTATGAAATGCTACTAAGAAATCCAGTGTAGGAGAGGCGGATCTGAAGACAGGGGAGGTGGGAAGGAGGGACTGGAAGGACAGGAGGGAGGGGAAACTGGCATCAGAGTGTAAAATATGAGAGAAGAATAATTTTTTAAATGTCCATCATTTTACATGATAATTTAAAATTTTAATTTAATGGTACTTTTCTGAGCCAGGCAGAGATACCACGTGCTTTAATCCCAGCAGCTCTCAGGAGGCAGAGGCAGGTGGATCTTTACATGTTCATGAGCCTGGCTTACAGAGAGAGTTCCAGAACAGCCAACACTGTGCAGAAAAACCCTGTCTTGAAAAATCAACAAGCAAAACTAAACTAAAAGTACTTTTTAAAAATTCGTACTTAAATGTGTGATTCTGACCAAAAGGCAGTCTTAAACAGCCTGGGGGGATTTAAAAAAAAACAAAAACAAAAAAACCACCCAGGGCCTTGCATGTATTGGGCATGCTTTTCCACTGAGCTACACCTGTGGTCCTCACCTCCTCTCCTGGTTAAAACTTCTATGTGGACACTGGAGTAAACTGGAAAATAGAAGTGATGTACATGTAGTAGGTTTTTGGGGTTTTTTGTTTATTTTTTCCTCCATGAGACTCGCGTGGAGAGTCACACGGGAGGGAGGACAGCGGGATTCGAACTCAGAGAGAAGGGCGCGGCCGCCCTCTGGTGGCGGGCGCCCAAAGCCGAGCGCTACCGCATGCTCGGTAGTTCTCATCTATGAAGTTCTCAAATAAAACTTTAAAACCCACAGTTTTTCTTCAAACACTGCTTTCTGTTGGGAGATCACTAACATGAAGTTGAGTGGGTAATGACGTAGGGAGGATCTGGGAAGAGAAAGAATTATAATAAAAATACATTACTCGAAAAAATTAAGAAACTAAAATTTTAATAAAATTAATAAAATTTAAAATGTTAAAGAAGAAAACCCTGCCCTCTGCCTGTCTCTATCCATGGGCCGTACCAGCGCGCCCTCCACTGGCAAGTGTTAGGCATTGCAGAGCGCACTGCACCATGTCAAGTACAAGAACCCATGACAAAGATGAGGCACCCTTTATTGTGGTTACATTGTCTCAGGCAATTAACAGAAGTCACTTCATCTGGCATAGGGTTGCCTCCTGTTTTCCCAGTAGGGAACTAGAGTTCCAGGGTGAAGTCTTTGTTTTTTAAATACGTTTGTATTAATTATTAAAGAAGCACATACACACATACAAGTTCTTACTTAAATACTCCACAGCCCCGCGCCAGGTTCTTCCTCAGGGCTACCCTCACCTCCTTGTTCCTCAGGGTGTATACCACAGGATTCAGCAGGGGCGTCACCACTGTGTAGAACACTGCCACCAGGCGGTCCTGGGAGGGATTTGCCCCAGAGTCAGGCCGCAGGTAGATGATGGAGGCGCAGCCAAAATGCACGATGACCACCGTGAGGTGAGCCGCGCAGGTGGAGAAGGCTTTGCGCCGACCAGCTGCAGAAGGGATTCTCAGGATGGCCGCCACGATGAAGGCGTAGGAGAGGAGGATGAGGAGGAAGGAGAATAGCACCACGAGGATGCTCAGGAAGAAGATGCCAAGCGCCTTGTGCGAGCTCTCAGCACAGCTGAGCTTCAACACAGGGGCAATGTCACAGAAGAAGTGCTCCACGCGGCCTGCGCCGCAGAAGGGCGAGGAGAAGATCATGCAGGTCTCAATCAAGGCCACTGAGAAACCAGAGCAGAAAACCAAGGCTCCCAGACACAGGCAAACGGTGGGTCTCATGATCACAGAGTAGCGCAAGGGGTGGCAGATGGCCACATACCTGTCATAACCCATTAGGGTAAGGAGGAAGCAGTGGCTGCAACCCAAGCCTAGGAAGAAGAACATCTGGGCCCGACAGCCTGCGATGGAGATGGCCTGGCTCTCCATCAGCAAATGAGCCAGCATATTGGGGATGGTGATCAGTGTGTAACAGGTCTCAGAGAGGGAGAGCACGGCCAGGAAGCGGTACATGGGTGTGTGGAGAGTGCGATCCACCTGGATGATGGTGATGATGGTGGCGTTGCCACTGAGCGTGACCAGGTAGGTGAGGAGGAACAAGATGAAAAGAGTGGGCCTCAGTTCTGGGAGGTTGGAGAATCCCACCAGCACGAACTCTGTCACCAGCCAGGTCCTGTTGTCCTGCAGCTTCTCGAGAGCCTGAGAGGAGACAGGGTTACTGGAACAAGGCAAGGCAGTGAGGCTTGGCTGGGCGTCATGTGTGGGGTTTGCACTGGTTTGCAGACAAGACAGGGGGACTTAGAAACGATCAGTTATTACCCAGCCAGCAAAGGTGTCTCCTCAACATATAAGAAGAATTAACCAGGTGGTGTTGGCACATGCCTTTAATCCCAGTAAATGCACGGGCAGGCAGATCTCTGTGTTAGAGGCCACCTGGTCTACAGGGTGAGTTTCTGGATAGTCAGGGCTACACAGAGAAACCTTGTCTCCAAAGAGGTGGTGGGGGAGGCAAGAAAAGAGAGAGGAGAAAGAGTAGGGAGGTATACACAGGTATACATTCAACAGACATGAAATAAAAACAAAAGAAAGGAAAAACAATTTATAAACCAGGACCTGAAGAAACAATTCAGTGGTTAAGAGAACTTCCTCCTCTTTCAGAGGATGAAAGTTTGCTTCTTAGATCCAATAGTGGGTGGCACACATACACACATAAAAATAAATCTTAAAAAAAAATCACAAAGCAAAAAAAAAAAAAAATTAAGCCTACAGCACCCAGTATTCCCAGGTCTCCCATCCAAGTATTACACAAATCTAATATGGCTTAGCTTCTTAGAACAAACAAGGTCAGGCACACGCAGGGCAATACAGCCATAGACACAAAGTAAAGATCTTTAGATGGGGAAAGAGGCATTAAGGCTGTAGCTGGCTTACTTAAATCTAGAGAGAGATCCTAGATGAGAAGCCGTGACCAACAGTGTGTGGAGAAGGAAATGAAGCAGGGGAGGCAGGCAGCCGAGAAAGGTGCACGATGGGCTGCGTGGATGCTCGGTGGGGGAAGAATGCTTGCTGTTCAAGTGTGAGGACCTGCATCCCCAGACTCCTGGCAGCTGGCCGCACCCCTCTGAGCCTCGCCTGTAAACTCACAGATAACTCCTATAAACTCACAGTTGACAAATAGTGCTGTGACCAAGTCCCCAACCCAAAGACCGAGAACAGGAAATCCTGCATGTGGCTAGACTACCAGCATTCTAAGGCCTTTCATTAAGACATATCTTCCCAATGAACTGGAAACCCGATTCGAACACAGAACTCAAGGTACCAGCATTCTGACAGCTAAAAGTACCGGGCTGAGACATGCTGTAAACACAGGAGAAGATTTATGTTCCCACCTCTCACACAGGAAGACCAAGATGTCCAAGGACTCACGTCATGGGACCTGCAGTCCTCATCTGCTCACTTGGAGCCGATGAAATCTGCACCCAACAAAGATCCTGGAACAGCGCTTGTCTGCAGGGGTTGCCTGTGGGTGCTGAGTTCAGGGACCTGCCAGTGTCATCCCCACTGTGACAGCAAGAGATCCAGGGTCCTTCCTGAGAAGTGTGGGAAGGCAGAGAGCTAGAAATCCTGGGGAGACGGTCTGGTCCCTCCTGCTTCCCTATTTCTTCTCATCAGGAACCTCTAGGTCTGTAGCCCCTCCCCTGCCGCTTCCAGCTCTCAGTCTACAAGATTCTGTGTGTGTGTGTGTGTGTGTGTGTGTGTGTGTGTGTGTGTGTGTGTGTACATGCCCGTGTAGCTCTGGGCTGCGTGACCATTTAGCCCCACACTCCCAAGCCCTCTCCTTTTTTTGTCTCAGCACCACCTGTGCACAGGTTCTGTGTCTGCCGTGTTCAGAGCTGGAAGAGGCTCCCTCCTGTTCCCTCTGAGCACATTACAGATTCTCCTGGACAATGCGGACCCAACTCAAAATTGGAAGGAAACACCTTCAAAACAAGCTCCATGGAAAGATGTCACTGTTCAATCTGAAAAAATTTCCCTCCCTTCATTCATTTTTAGACCTCTCCCTAAGGTGGGGATGGTCAGATGGCTTCTGTAGCCAGAATGTAACTTACCATGGCTATGATAGGTAAGAGCCTAAGAAGGGAGGGGCTGAGACCTACATTCTCATATTCTGGGATCTCTGGAGCTTCTGTCCCAGAGGCTCTGCAGTCACTAACAAGCCTCCCAGGGCCAGGATCGTGCTATGAGAAGTACTCTCTCTCCCGGAACTAGAGACCCTGGGGTCTTTTTCCCCAGCACCCAGACATAAGCCTCTGAGTAGGGAAGAAATTATTTGGATCCTCTTTTGGGGACAGCAGTCACAAATGAATCCCTAACTCCAACAGTGATGATCTACAAGGAGTGTCACCTCAGCTGGTCAAGGCTGCTTCCCAATGACTCTGCCTCTGTGGGAGAAAAAAGTAGATGATTTGATGTTGTCACTTGGGTTGCTCAGGACTAATTTAGAGTGCCTCAGCCTCCACACGTCTGTTCTTTCTAGCTAATTTTTTTTTTAGTCACTAAACATCTTAGTTAGGGTGAAGAGACACCATGTCCATTTGACTGGGGCTGGCTTACAGTTCAGAGGTTTCATCCATTATCATCATGTCAGCAAGCATGACCGCATGTAGACAGACATGCTGCTAGAGAGGCAGGAAGTAACTGAGGGTTCTACATCTGGATCTGCAGGCAGCAAGAACAGAGTTATAATACTGGGCCTGACTTGAGCATCTGAAACCTCAACACCGACCACCTGGGACAGGCACACTTCTTCCAACAAGGACACACCTACTCCAAGGCCACACCTACCCCAAGGCCACTCCTACTCCAACAAACCCACATTTCCAATAATGCCACTTCCTGTGAGTCTCTGGCAGCCATTTTCATTCCAACCACCACATCCATGCTCCCCGCAACTTCTCCCCACCCCTCAGAACGCCACATGTTCTGACATGCTGCAGCTGACTACATAGAGCATCCATCACTGCTGCAGTCTCCTGTCCATCCTCTGCGCCAGGCTCCAGATCAGACTCTGGCTGACCAGTTCTTCTCTTCTCTTCTCTTCTCTTCTCTTCTCTTCTCTTCTCTTCTCTTCTCTTCTCTTCTCTTCTCTTCTCTCCTCTCCTCTCCTCTCCTCTCCCCTCCCCTCCCCTCCCCTCCCCTCCCCTCCCCTCCCCTCCCCTCCCCTTCCTC
>JANHMN010000021.1:3382009-3404675 GCA_030674055.1 Rhabdomys pumilio
TCTCTCTCTCTCTCTCTCTCTCTCTCTGTGTGTGTGTCTGTGTGTCTATGTATGCATAGATAGATAGATAGATAGATAGATAGATAGATAGATGATAGATAGAGATAGAGATATATAGATATATAGATATATAGATATATAGATATATAGACATATAGATTCATGCAATAACCATTAGTAAGAGACCACAATGTGAAGGAGAACAGGGAGGGGTGTCTGGGAGAGTTTGGAGGGAGAAAAGAGAAGGGAGAAAAGTAACTATATTATAATATCAAAAGCAAAAAAGATTTATTCTATGTATATGAATGTTTTTATCTGCATGCATGTATGTATACTGAGTATGTGCCCACAGAAGTCAGATGAGACGTTGGATCCCCTAGAACTGGAGTTATTGACAGTTATGATGCATGCAGATGCTAGGAATGGAACCTATACAAGACAGGTTCACACACACAGTCCTCTGTAAGAACAAGCAGTGCTCTTAACCACTAAGCCATCTCTCCAGCCCACGTCCTGATACTGGTCATGGTTAGGGCTCCTGTCTTGCATGTCAGATCATGGATTCCTCTTCCTCACTATTAAAGTTGTACCGAAGGACATCTTCTGTGTTCCCTTTCTTGTTGTCCATTGTGATCATCCTCTAAGCATGTTTTCTTTTTAATTTTTTTAAAAAGAAAATTTTTGTTGATCTCAAGGTCAGTCTGGTCTACAGAGTGAGTTCCAGGACAGTCAGGACTACACATAGAAACTCTAACTAAAAAGCAAACAAATAAATACATATAATATATAGTTTTTTAAATCTATATATTTTATGTTTATTTGTTTATTTGTGTGTGTGTGTGTGTGTGTGTGTGCATGTGTGCACAAGTATACCATACTGTGTGGTAAGTTGCAGATAATGGTTTTGTCCTTCCACCATGTGAGTCATAGGGATCGAATTCAGGTCATCAGACTTGGCAACAGGCATCTTAATCTGCTAAGTCATCTAGTCAGCCCCTGTGCTTATGGTGAGCCCCTGTCTGTATGGTAAATTCTTCTTCTCTAGTAAAGGTTGGACCTTCAAGGTATCTTCTATTAACTTCTACTATGTTTTTTTTCCCTCCTCAGTCTCTGTAACCTTGTCATAGGTTACAGGTTTTTGGATCCCAGAAAAGACTCCTCAGCGCAAATCTAAATTGTATTTGACTTCCATTTTGACCGCCTACCTAGCTACAAGAAATGCAAACGAAACTGGCAAAATGGCTGAGAAGGATTAGGAATTTGCTGCCAAGCATGATGATCTAGTACAGCTCAGAAGCCCTCATGGTAAGAGGAGACAATCAACTCTGACCGGAAGAGCATGTTTGCACATGCTCATGCATGCACACACAGACATGCAGACAGACAGACAGACAGACAGACAGACAGACAGACAGACACACACACACACACACACACATGAGAGAGAGAGAGAGAGAGAGAGAGAGAGACAGACAGACAGACAGACAGACAGACAGAGACTGGAGAATAAATACAACTTTTTAAAAAAAGAAATGCAAATCAATATTCCATTTCACCCTTTTTTCTATCCAATTTGTCCACCAGGTTAGAGGCTAACGTGGAGGATGCCAGCACATCTCAGTCCCACTTGTATCAGGGGCATCTCTTCATTCATGTGGCAGATTCCACTCATCAAGGATGCCTGACGCTCCATTTCATATATGGGAAGACAGATATCTTGGGGTTCCCCTTAAATAGGGACCTCAGACAGAAATAACCAACTACCAGTCATAGTAAGAGTAAGCCAGTCATCAGGAGCCCATTCCTACTGTCAGACAATCAAGTCTCAGTTGCATGTCCAATCACGCATGACAGGGAGCATGCAGCCACCACTACAGCAAGGAGATACTACATTCCACAACTTGTGGATCAAGGTAGCTGTACAAGGATGATCTCTGTGGACTCTCAACCCTCACAGAGATGATGGCAGCCACAGGTCTCAGCAGGCATGGCATTGCACTCCTCAGCTCATCTTTGATTCTGTCAGTCTCTATTCAGGCATTAGTTGTTGTGACTTTTGTGGAGAGACTTAAGTAAGTGTCAATTTATCCCATACGAGATGCCATTGGCAACGTGGAGAAATAATTCCAACCAGTGAATATCTTAGTGAACCAGTGAGTTCTGAGGTTATTTACAGGACTAAAAATACCTGAAAAGAGCAAGCATGTGAGGGTCATAGGACCCTGAATTAGGCTTTGATGTCCTGAGTAACATTAAATCATCTACTTCCTCCCACAGAGATCTGAGTTGACACTCTACAGATTATTGAAAGCACTGTTGGAGCTAGGAATGCATTTGTGGCTTCTCCCTGTAGAAGAATTTGAACCCAACATGGCTGCCCTGGCCAGGGATCACATCCAAAGACCATCTAGGTCCGTGTGACCAGCTGGAATGCAGACATGCTCTGATTACAGTATGATCTGGCTCAAATACGGACACGCCCTTTAATCCCTGACATTTAAGCTAAGGTGAGTTTGTAGAAGGAAGCAGCCATGATTGAAAATGATGTCTAGTTGAGGGGCAGACAGAGAAACAAATCAGGGAAAGACTTGACAGAATGGGTCAGAGATAGGGTATTCCCCGCTCTCACAAGAACAGCACAGGAGGAGAGGCTATTTTAGAGCAGCACAGGGGGAGAATGTATGTGTGGCAGTTTTAGCAGAACAGTTTTACAGAGACAGGTGGCAAAGTAAGTAAGCTAAACACAGGTGAAGACAGAACAAGCCAGAGAATGAGAAGGAGTCAGAAAATTAGAACATATTGCCAAAGTTAATATGAGGCCAGGCAGAACAATTCAGTGAGAAGCCAAGAGAAGCCAGAATGAATCAGTCAGTATGGAATTTTAGATTGTACAGAGACAAGAAGCCTCTAGACCTAGGTCTGGGGATAATTAGAACAGAGGAAGAAACTCTCTGGGCTCAGCCCAAGCAGTGTATCCACACAGCTTGGATACAGCTCTCATCTCCTCCCTCCATCTGAGGGAATAAAAGCAAAATTAATAGTCCCCAAAGGAGTATTCCAATTAATCATTCCCTGCTCTGAGGCTTAGGGCTAGATGCTAGGGGAAAAGACCCTGGGCTCTCTAGTTCCAGGAAAGAGAATTGCTCAGAGCACCAGCCTGGCCATGGGAGGCTTGTTAGTGACTGGAGAGACTCTGGGACAGAAGCTCGAGGGACCCCAGAATACGAGAATGTGGGTCCTCAGCCTCTCCCTTCTTAGGCAGAGAGGGACATTCACAGGGATGTGAGAACCTGTCCTGTCTATGAGAAGTCACCTTCTAGGTGCAGAAGCCACCTGCCCATCCCTACCTTATAAAGAAATAAAAAAAATGAATGAAAGGGGGGAAATTTTCAGATTGTCTGAACAGTGACATCTTTCCATGGAGCTTGTTTTGAAGGTGCTTAATTCTAATTCTGGGTTGAGTTTGTGGGGTCCAAGTGAATCTGTAATGTGCTCAGAAGGGAATAGGAGAGAGCCCCCTCCAACTGTGAACACTATAATCACAGAACCCCGGAACACATATGGTGGTAAGACAAGAGGGCTTGGGAGTGTGGGGCTAAATGGTTCTGCAGCCCAGAGCTACATGGGCACAGAAAGAGAGAGAGAGACAGAGAGAGAGAGACAGAGAGAGAGAGAGAGAGAGAGAGAGAGAGAGAGAGAGAATTTTGTAGGGTAAGAGCTGGAAGAGACAGGGGAGGGGCTACAGACCTAGAGGTTCCTGATGAGATGAAATAGGGAAGGACAGACCAGACTCTCCCAGGATTTCTAGCTCTCTGCCTTCCCATACTTCTCAGGGAGGACCCTGGATCTCTTACTGTCACAGTGGGGATGACACTGGCAGGTGCCTGAACTCAGCACCCACAGGTAACCCCTGCAGGCAAGAGCTGTTCTGGGACCTTCACTGGGTGCAGATTTCATCAGCTCCAAGTGAGCAGAAGAGGACTGCAGGTCTTATTTCACTTGCTCTGGGACAAGCTCTCTTAGCTTTCAGGATGATGGAACTTGAGTCCAGACAGGTGGCTCTACAATTAAGAGTTCTTGTTTCTATTGCAAAGGACTTGGATTCATTCCTAGCACCCATATATGATGGCTCATAACCTATCTGTTAACTTCAGTTCCAGGAAATTCTAGGAGTCTCTGTGAGCAATAGGCATGTACACAACACATATACATACATGCAGACAAAGCGTTACACATAAAATATTATTGTTAAGATGATTAGTGAGGAAGTCTTGTCTTTTTATTGTTTATTGAAATGCTAAGATTTAGAGTCTGCGTGTAGCCTAAGGGACCCTGCCCCCAGTTAACTCTGATTGATAAGTAAAGACGTCAGCAGCCAATAGCTGGGGAGAGGAGATATAGGCGAGGTTTAGGTTTCCCTGAGCTAGGAATCACAAGGAAGGAGAGAGTGTGGAAAGGAAGCCACGATGGGATAGTAAGAACATGAAGGAAAAAGAGTGAACATAGGATAGAGAAACAAGAAGTCACCATGGCCTCTGGGCTAAGAGAACATGGCCCAGAGGGCTCTCTGCTTGAAGCTAAGAGCAGCTCAGATGAAGCATAGTAAGTAATACCTTAGGTGATGGATAGGAGACAGATTCTATCAGGAGTGTAGGCAGCTGCCCAGCTACTGTGCTGCTTAAGGCAGATTAAATATAAAGACTGTGTGTGTGTCTTTCATCCGGGAAAGTGGTCAAAGGCAGGAAGTAACCCCATGCCTAGCTTCTTTAATATTTTTCCAAAACATTGGAACTTGAATTATGTGTTTGAATCTGGTTTTCTGGGTCAACATAAAAGTATGTTTCTTAATTAAGGGCATTAGGATATGGTAGTCAGTAGAACTTACTCTTTTTTTTCTCTCTTTTTTTTTTGTTTTCAATTTTATATTTTCTGTATATTGGTGTATGGTGTGTGTGTGAGTGTGTGTATCTGTATGTGTGCATGCAATTTTTGCGTAAGTGTGCACACAGGTGCACAAGCAACTGAAGACCATGTCAGATCCCCAGAGTCCATGTATGTTCAAGGTGGGACACTTCTTCTGTGATGTCACGCCTGTGTGAAGCTCAGTTGTGTTCCCAACAACTTTCTTCCTTTTCTATTCTCATGTCTCTTTGTCATTGTTATTGTTGACTCAGTGAGTTTTATTAGGGTTGTTTACATGAGTGTGGGTGACCCTAACCCCACTATATGGGGATGGTGAGGTAGAACAAAGCCAGCTGAGATAAAATACCTCAAGCTAGAGTGCCAGTGAAGTCATACACACATGAATATTTGAATCCATCAGCTCCATTTCTACAGCAGTTGTTATAATCGTGTAATCTTATACAGTCTAACCAAGGAAGGTCACAGTGGATGGGTCTTCCCACTTCAATTAACACAAAGTCATCCTCCACAGACATGCCCAGAGGCCTAGCGCCATCACCAACCATCACAGCTTCCTAGACCCCAACCAAGACCTCTCCCCCAACCACTACAAGACACCCACTGCCGAAAAAACAAGAGTCTCACAGGTGCTTGCAATTAAGTTAGCTATACTAGGTGCAAGAGTGGGCTCCCCCTATGCAATACTTCCATTTACATAAAGCCAGAGTGTGTGACAATCTTCATGTGCACAGCCCTCAGGAATAAAAGCTCTGTCCTTGCTTGAGTGTCTTTGCATTTTCCATCATTTACTCCCTGGACTTTCTTTACTCACGCACATGGCTAAAGGTGCACTTCTTGGGCCAAGGATCCAAATGCAAGGAATTCTACATAGAGATCTTCAGTTAAGAGTTCAACACCAGCTTTGGCTACATACTGAATTTGAGTCCAGCCTGGACTACATAAAACCTTGGAGGGAACAGGAGGTGGGGGAAATGTGGGGAAGGGGGAGAGAGAGGTGGGGGAGATCCTTTAAAGGATGGTGAATCAACCCACCTTGGGGAAGAGCAAGGAGGCTAGGATATGTGTGCCCAACCTGCCATGCTCTGATTTGTTGAAGGCTGATCCCACAAATCATCATTTTTATCTCAAACACCTTGAAAAAGCTCTCATGGTGAGGGCTTGCTGCCCCGTGTAGCAGGATTCAGAGATAGAGCCCTTGGGAAATGATGGGACGAGGGCTCTGAACTGAACTGCTGATGGATTAATGAGGTTAGGGAGTGGTCTCCCTCTTATAAAGGAAAACAGTTAATTGGGGCTGGCTTTCAGTGTGGGAGATGTATTCCACTGTTATGACGGGAAGCACGGCACATGCGGGCAGACATGGTGTGGACCTCCATTCTCCCCCGCCCACTTCTCCACCCACCTTCATCAGAGTTTTAAACGTGAGCTCTAATCTTTGTAGTTGTTTGTTTGCTCTTTGGATTTCTGTTTGTTTCTGAGATATTGTCTTTATAGTAGCCAAGTTAGTCTTGAACTCTTTACCCCAGGTTAGCCTCAAACCTAGCATAATCCTGCCTCCTCCTTGAGTACAGCTTCATATATGCAACAACCACCTCTCCCCCTCCTCCCTCCCTCTCTCTCTATTTTCCCCTCCCTCCCCCTCCCCTTTCCTTCCCCTCAACCCTCCCCCCATTGTGCGCATGTGTCTTAGTTAAGGTTTCTATTGCTGTGATCAAACACCATAACCAAAGCAGCCTGGGGAGGAGAGGGCTTCTTTGGTTTACACTTCCACATTGCTACTCCCTATTGAAGGACAGCAGGACAGGAACTCAGGTAGGACAGGATCCTGGATGCAGGAGCTGGTGCAGAGGCCATGGAGGAGTGCTGGTTACTGGCTTGTTCAGCCTGCTTTCTAATAGAACCCAGAACCACCAGCCCAGGGATGGCATCACCCATAATGGGCTGGGCCCATTACTTTGTAATTTGACCTAAACAATTAATCAAATAAAATTTTAAAAAGAAAGAACCAAAGAAAGAAGGAAAAGAGAAAGAAAAAACAAAGAGAAAGAAGAAAGAAAGAAAGAGAGAGAAAGAAAGAGAGAGAAAGAAGAAAGATGGCTCAGCAGGTGAAGGATTTTCTGTAAGGATGAATGCCTGCATTGACTCCAGATCCATGTAAATCTAGGTGTGTATAACTCTAGCTCTGCACTGCAGAGTCAGGCAGATCCTGGGGCTCCCTGGCCACCCAGGCTAGTAGAAACTCTCAAGCTCCAGTTTCAGTAAGAGACTATCTGGGGTGGGGGGAGAAGGCAGGGGTTGAAACTGATAAAGGACATGACATGAGCCCCTGGCTCCCACATGTGCACACAGTGCACTTGCACCTGCATGCACAGGTACACACACCCCCAGCACACACTCAGGACACACACACACACACACACACACACACACACACACACACACACACGAAAGCACATAAACTGGAAACAATATCTATTCTTCTACAGCCTGCCCACCTTTAAATTCATCCCACTCTGAGCGGTGGTGGTGCACACCTTTGGTTCCAGCACTCAGGAGGCAGAGGCAGGTGGATATCTGTGAGTTTAAGGCCAGCCTGGTCTACAGAGTTCCAGGACAGCCACGGCTATACAAGAAAATCTGTCTCAAACAACAACAACAATAATAATAATGATAAAAATAATCAATTTTTTAAAGGAAAAAAGTAAGTTCTCAAAAACCACTATAGTGTTTGTGGAGTTTTTTTTTTCTTTTGGTTTGTTTGTTTATTTTTGTTTTGTTTTGAGTTACTCTATTGGTTCCTTAAGGCAATTATCGAACAAGATCTAAAAAAGGAAATCACCTGATAAGATGCTTAGTAACAATGACATCATCAACTGACTGAACTTACAAAGCACCTGGGAAGAGAAGTTTTCTACATCAAGTTGACCTGAAAGCATATCTTCAGGAGATTAGAAAAGCATGTGTTAATTCATGGATTGATTAATTGATGTGGGAAGACACTGCCTACTGTGGGTGGAATCATTCCCTAAGCAAGGATTTCTAAACTGCGTAGGATTGTAAAAATCCAGCTAAACACAGAGAAACAAGTATACATGCATTCATTTCTTTCTCTCTGCTCTTGACTGGTGTCATATAACTAGCTGTTTTAAATTCTTGTCTCTTCTTCACAAAGTTGGACTATAACCTGGAATTTTTAGTTAGAAAAAACCCTTTGTCCCTAGGTTTGTTTTCTGTTAGGTATTTGCTTAAAGCAACAGACAAGAAGCTAGACACCTGACAAAAAAAAGGAATCAAGGGTGGACTGGCAAAGTACGTGGCTTTGCCCCAAGATGGGAGTTCAAGTTAGCCCTGTGGAGGCAGAGGCCCAGAAACGCACACTCTGGGCCTGGCACAGAAATCAGACACTCGGATATTAACTATTCCTTTATTAGGTGGTAAGGGAACTGGGAAGGTGAGGGCTGTACAGTGCAGGACCTGGGAATTCAGCTACAACAGACTGTGACCAGGTGCCATATTATAAAAACATTCTATTAGGCAGTGAGACTGAGCCAAGGGAATAACAGGAAGGGGGAGAGCCACTCCCACCTTCAGCCCTGTATTTACAATCAGAAGTGGAATGCATACAAAATACATCTCCCCTGACGTGCCCTCCCCCCAGGCCCTAAAAGGTGAGCCAGGCTCTGGGAGGTGGGCCTGGAGTGGAGGCTTTGGGCAGGAAAGACCCCTTTCCCAGTGAGCCTGTAAGTCTTATCTGGAATGCAGTGAAGTGAGGAAGAAGGATGGGAAGGGGATGGAGGCTCCCAAGTGTCCCCTGACCCCAGGGGAGGGTGTGCCCAAGGCTGGCTACTTGGTACATACCAGGGCCACATACTCAGTACGCGGGACCCCAGTCATATCTGTGTACTCGGTACACAGAGTCCGGATTAGCCAAACGGGCCCACAGACTCAGCCCCACGGGGGCGCTGGAGGGATTTGCAGCGGGGGAAGGGAGCAGCTCCATATATATATTTTGTAAAAAATAATAATAATAATAAGTTTGTTTAAATGAATTTGTCTCTATACAAAATGTAAAAAAGAAAAAAAATAATAACTCACTCATGTCAGAGTGTGAGAAAATGAGAAGGAAAAAGGGGGAAAAAGAAAAAGAAGGCAAGGAGAGGAATCAAGAGGAGGTCCCAGACCCCTTAGAGGGCCGAGATGGTGGGAGGTCAGCCCCTACTCATTATAAATAAAGGAAGACTGGGGGTCTGGGCTGGTGACCAACTCGGTCACACTACAAGACAGGTTCAGGAAGGCTGGTACAGAGATAAAGGGATGAAAGTAAGATTAAAAGGGAGGGAGAAAGAAGCCATGGAGGGGTGTCACTTCAACACCCCTCCAAGATCCAAGAACTTAGGCCATTACCTGCCTCTTGGGGGTGACTTCTGGCTGGGGCCCCAGCTGAGTCTGGGACTGAGGGAGGGAGGGAACAGATATGGGGTGTGGCTGAGCAGGCAGGGCTCCAGCGGCTGTGGCACTGGTAGCAGTTGCTGGGCTAGGTGTTGAGTCAGACCAGTCTGAGAGGGAGGGAGGGGACGGGCTGGCCCAGTGCTCTGGGGACTCAGGAGATGGAGTCAAATAAGGATGCTCGCTGGGAACCCGCAGGAAGCGGGCCTTGGTCGGGCTGCTGTGGGTCCCTGCTGCAGGGTATTCCTCTCCATGTCCTGGAGCAGCCAGGTAAGGTGGAGGCCGCTCTTGGGGAGAAACTGGGGTTCCCGGGTTAAGCAGCTGGGGTCCCGGAGCCAGGGGCAGCAGGAATGAGGGCCCTGGAGGGGCAGGTGGAGGCAGCCGGGCCCAGTCAAGGGGAACAGCCACAGGGTTGAGCAGACCGAGGCTGAGCACACAGCCCCCAGGAGGCTGGCGCCCCAGAGGACCCGCCCGACTTGCACCCAGCTGTGCCAAGGACACTGCTGTAGCCGTGGTGGCATAGGGACCCTCCAAGGGAAAACCTCCAGGGGAAGCAGGGGGCCCACCAAAAGGCCGTGGTGAGTCCAGCGAGTCCACCGGTGACAGTGTTACAGAGCTGTCTGCCAGGGGGCCTGGACAGGCCAGTGTCAGCTTCTTGCCTCGACCCCGAGTTCCCTGTGGCCCCAGCCCGGTCTTGCCAGGTGGCCTCCTGCTCTTCTTGGTCCCAGACTGCACCGCTTTGAGGCCAGGAAGGAAAGCCCCTGGTGGGCAGAGCAATGGCCCCAAGCCATGGGGACCAGCGGGACTGCGGGGGCCACTGGGCTGATCCAGCAAGCGCACAATGTCCTGGTGCAGCCGCTCCTGGGCCACATCCCGAGGCAGCCTGTCCAAGTGATCTGTGATCTCCCGGTTGGCAAAATGATCCAGCAGCAGCTTGGCAGCCTCATAGCTGCCCTCACGAGCAGCCAGGAACAGTGGCGTCTCCTCCTGAGGTGAGGGAGGGCAGAACCCACAGAGGTCAGTCACTCTGACCAACACCTAGCTTTCTAATCCCTAGGGCAGCCTGAGAACTAAGAGTTGATACCCTAAAAATAGATGGACCTGGGTTTGGATCCCAGCTCTGTTGCAGAAACAGGCTCTCCCTGTAGCATGTCCCTGTAGCAGGCACATCCTTGGCCAGGACTTACCTTAGACACAAAATTTAAAGGGGTATCAAAACTTCCCAGTCAGCAAAATAAATTGTGTGTTGATGCAATGAGTTATAAAAGTTTTAAAAGCCAGGTGTTGGGGCTCTCCTGGTTAAACACACCTTTAATGGTTCTCTGTGAGTTCTAGTTCCAGGCTAGCCTGGTGTACAAAGTGAGTCTTTGTCTTTAAAAAAAAGGAAGGGAGGGAGGGAGGAAAAGAGAGAGACAGAGAGAGAGACAGAGACAGAGAGACAGAGACAGAGACAGAGACAAAAAGAACATGAGCAAAGCCTATAATCCCAGCACTTGGGAGGCTGAGGCAGAAGACTCAACAAGAGTTTGAGGTCAGCTTCTGCTAAAGTAACCAGTAAGACCTAATCTCAAAAAGAGAAGGAAACAAAGTAAAGACTGAGAATATGGCACAATGGGTAACCACACTTGTCACTCAGCCTGGTGACTTGAGTTCCGTCCCTGGTACCCACACGGGCAGCTCACAGCTGCCTGGAACTGCAGCTCTAGAGGAAGTCAGCACCCTCTTCTTGCTTTAAGGGTAAGTGCAACTCACGTCTACATAACTACATGCACACACTATTTAAAAATAAAATACATTGGGGGCTGGAGAGAGGGCTCAGTGGTTAAGAACACTGACTGTTCTTCCACAGATCCTGAGTTCAATTCCCAGCAACCACATGGTGGCTCACAACCATCTGTAATGGGATCCGATGCCCTCTTCTGGTGTGTCTGAAGACAGCTACAGTGTACTCATATAAGTCTTTAAAATAAATAAATAAAATAAAATAAAATACATCATGAAAAAAGTAGCCAGGCATGAGAGCATATACCAGCATTTAGGTAGTAGAAATACAAGAATCGTGAGTTCAAGGCCAACCTGAGGTAGGAAGCCAATCTCAACAAGAAAGAAGGAAAGAAAAAGAAAGTTATATATATTTCATTTATATATAATTTACATTTATATGTATATATTATTTACATATAATATATGCCTAAGCATATATATAATGTATATATTTTTGTTTAAAAAGGAAGGGTCAGTGACATGGGTTCACAGATCAAGGTGGCTGATGACCCGAGTTCAGGCAACAGGATCTAATCAGCAGAAGGGAACTGACTCCTGTAAACTGTCTTCTGGCCGCCATATACTTAATACATGTCACAGATAAAACAGAGATTATGGCCCTTTGGCGAGTTTTCTCACAGTCACCCTAACATTTCCCTTTCCCTGAGAATCTGCTGAGTGCCTGACAAATGAGCAAGCTTGCTGACGCTCAGCTAGCATGGATGCTATGTTTGTGCAGTGACAATGGGGACACTGAACTCAGGGTCACTCAGTGACGACTACAGAGGTCTCCTTTGCTCTGCTCTCACAGCCTTCAGGCCCGAGTCCCACTCCTGAAAGCCGACTGCATGTAAGATGGATGCCACCAACATACAGGGGCTGTAGCACTGCTGGCCCAAGGGCTCACCTTGCTGTCCTGCATGTCCTTGTTGGCTCCATTTTTCAGCAGAGCCAAGGTAGCCTCCACGTTGTTCACAGCTGCAGCCCAGTGTAAGGCCGATTTCCCTGTAAGGAGAGGAGTCATGTCACGTTCTCTACTACAGAACAGGCAGAAGTATGTAGAAATGGCCTGGCAGGCTGGACAGACGGCTCCGTGGTTAACAGCACCGGCTGCTCTTCCACAGATCCTGAGTTTAATTCTCAGCACCCACACGTTGGCTCATAACCATCTGGAATGGGCTTCGATGCTCTCGTCTCGTGTGTCTGAAGACAGCGACAGTGTATAGTTTACATAAAATAAATAAATCTGGGAGAGATGAAGAGAGGAAGAGAGGGGTAGAGGAAGAGACGGAGAGAGAGACAGAGGGAGAGAGAGAAGAAAAAATGGGCTGGCAGCACGAAGGACAGTTGCGGGCACACCCTGTGTATCTGAGCTCCTATGGGTAGGTCTGAGTCTGTACAGAACTATAGTACTCCTCAGACCAAGGAGGACCCTCTGCATGAGTGTGCATGTTAAACTGATTCAAAACAAGCTAGGACCAGCAAGATGGCTCAGTGGACAAAGGTGCTTACTGTACACACCTGAAGGCCTGAGTTCTAGCCCCAAAACCCACATAAGAGGGAATTCCAGTAATAACAAAATAAACAACTCATCACTAAAACTGAAACTCTTTTCTTCCAAGGATACCATCAAGGAAATAGAGACTAGTTAAAAGCATTTGCTGATCTATCATGAAAATCGGAGTGTACAGACCTCTGTGTGTGTGTGTGTGTGTGTGTGTGTGTGTGTGTGTGTGTGTGTAGGGGTGATTTGTTACATGTATGTCTGTGCACCGTGTGTGCACCTAGTGTTCATAGAGGCAAGAAAGGGCATCAGATTATCAGATTCCCTTGCACTGGAGTTGTACATGGTTGTGAACCATCCTGTGGGTTGTGGGACTCGAACCCAGGTTCTCTGAAAGAGCAGTCAGTGCTCTTAAACAGTGAGCATTACTCTAGTCCCCAAGAATCTGGATCAAGAAACTCGCAAACACCTGTATCTCCAGCTACAAGGGATCAAAAGCTCTTTTCTGTCCTCTGTGGAAATACACACACTCATACAAATGTATCACAAACAAGCACACACACACAGAGTGGGGGGAGAGGAAAGGAAAGATGGAAGGATGGAGGGGTGGAGGAAGGGGTGGAGGGAGGGAGGGAGGGAGGGAGGGAGGGAGGGAGGGAGAATAATAAAAAAATTTATTTTATTTTTGATACAATCTTTTCTCTGGATGGCCCTGGCTGTACTGAGATTCACTGTGTAGACCAGTCTGGCCTCGAAATCGGAGATCTACCTGCCTCTTCCTTCCAAGTGCTGGAATTAAAGGTGCGTGCCAACATAACTGACTAAAAATGAATCTTTCAAATATGAAAGATTGGAAGCTAGAGAGATAGCTCGGTGATTAGGGCCATTTATTGCACAATCATCGTGACCTGAGTTCAGATCTCAGTGCTCAAATGACAAGCTGAGTGCTCTGTGTGCACCTGAACCCCAGCTTGGGGTGGAGTAGAAACAGGAGGGTCACTGGGACTTAGTGACTTCTAGTCTAGCAGAGAAATGTGATCTCAGGATTCAAGGAGAGACCTTGCCTCAAAGACAGAGAGGCTGACTACAGTGGCATACACTTTTAATTGAAGGATTCAAGAGACAGAAGTAGATGGATCTCTATGGGTTTAAGGTCAGCCTGGTCTACAGAGCGAGTCCGAAACCAACCAGGGCATCAACATGAGACTGTCTCAAACAAACAAACAAAAATAGACAGAGTGATAAAGAAAGACACCTAGCACCATTCTCAAGTCTTCTTGGGCCAAGCACACACACACACACATGCACACATGCATGTGCCCAGACACATGTGTGGGTATGTGCATGTAACTGAAGTGCCCAAGGATCTGAAACTACAGGAAGTTGTAAGTCACTATGTGTATGCTGGGACCTGAACTCAGATCCTCTGTAAGAGCAGCCAGTGCTCTTAAGCACTGAGCCATGTCTCCAGCTTTATATATGATATTATTTATTTCCATATTTTTTATATAAGAAAGCTTTTTTAAATATAGGCTATTCAGAACATGTACTGGGGCTTGTAGATCAGTCAGTAGAGTGCTTGCCTGGCATAATGACATTGTGAATTTAATCCGTAGCACTGTATAAACCAGTGTGGTGGCACAGAGCGGTAACCCCAGCACTTGGGATCTGCCTGGCTTACACTCCTAGATCACAGTCCATCACTGAGTGAAGTAAGGCATTATCTTGAAGGCAGGTTCCACAGCATCACCTCCAACTAAGGAGCTCACTTCCCAGGCAAAGCCCAGCAGAAACAACGCAGGATGGTGCGTGCCAGCCTGCTCACTTGCAGGCTCATCCTTAACTAGCATTCCTGTATAGCTCAGGCTCACAGGCCCCAGAAACAGTGCTGCCCACAGTGGGCCGAGCCCTCCTCCTATGTCAGTTAACAATCAAGACACTCCCACACTGACCTGAGCAATCCCCCAACGGACATGCCCTTCTCAAAGACTCTAGGCTATATCAAGTTGACAGGGAACACTAACTAGGACTATGTCTCAAAATTTTTATTTTTAATATATTTTCCTGTATATATACAAGATAATACATTCTTGTTGACTGATAATTTACAATCAATTTTTACAACATTTTCACCACTTTAATTATCCATCATTTATCAGATAGTAAGGCTTCCATCCCAAGCCTTAGGAAACTGTCAATATGCTGTCTTTATTTTCTATATTGCCTGCTCTGGGTGAGCTGTTTCTTTCAAGATTTATTTATTTTTATTATTTTTAATTATGTGCATATGTGTGTTTGCACAGGGGGGTTGCATGTGAGTGCAGGTATCTTCAGAGTCTAGAAGAGGGCATCAGATTCCCTGGAACTAGAATTACAGGTAGTTGTGAGTAGCCCAACTTAAGTGCTAAGAACTTCTGTCAGGTCCTCTGAAAGAAGAGCATGGACTTTTAAGTCTCAAGTATCCTAGGCTGGCCTATAACTCACTATGCAGCTAAAGATGATTGAATTTCTGATCCTCCTGACTCCAGATAGGCCCTGAACACTGGGACTACAGGCTTGCCTAATATTAACGTGCCTAATTTTATGTGGTGCTAAAGAATGAACCTGGCAGGATTCGTTCATCAACTAAACTATATCCCTGGTCCAATATTTTAAACATTGAATGAACTAAAAGAAAACTTAGCTCTTCCTTTGTCCAAGCTAATTTTCAAGTGCCCAACAGCCACAAGTAGCCAGCAGCAGCCAAACCAGACTGGGCCAACAAGTATTTCTTCCAGTTCTCAGAGAAAGTTCTAGTGACCACCACTGAGCTACAGTCATGAGAATCTCAGCTGTCAGGATTCTAATGCACACAAAGAGCTACTCAGCGCTGCCTTATCCTTCTGCAGAAGTCTGGTGCAGCCAGTTGTCCAGTTGTATTCAACTCATATGCATTAATGTAAAAGTTTCCCTCCTGTAACTTTGTCTCTTAATGGTCTCCATTAAGCTGTTTAGTTATTACCCTGTGACTTGCATTCTGGACCCTTGCCAACTCTTAAGTTCTATCATGACCCCTTGGATGGGCCCTCTTCTGAGGCGCTCTGACGGTTGATCCCCTCGTCCCCCTTCTGTCGGTCTTAAAGCACTTACAGAGAGATCAGTGCTCCCAACCCCTAGCAGCAGTTCTGATGACATACAAGGGGGGACTAATGGGCCATGAATCATCCAAGTCACCCCTCTTCTTGCTCAGACTCAGGACTCAGAACTAAAACAACTGGACTGAAGCCTCTTTTGCATCAATGAACTTCTCTTTGTCACCAGCTCAAATCAGCTGAAGACCCTCTAGAAGTGAGACAACTCCTTGACTGCTCCGGTACTCCACAGTTAAGAAGGACTAGCTCCAACTGGTGCTAAGGATGAACCCTGTGCCCTCCTGGGACAGCACTGCTTTCATGCCAACAAATGCTGTCTGGTTGGAAACGGGGCCTAAAGACACGGGGACCAGACAAAAATTCCTTCTAGTTTCCTCCCACTCTGGCTCCTTTCCTGGATGGCTCCTTTCCTCCTCACACCATCATACTTTTTACCCTGTCTTTTAAATGTTTTACTGACTGAACCCAAACAAACCTTTCCACACACGCTTCCCAGTAGCTCTCACCCCACAACAGCTCCATTCCTAACACATCTGCAAAAGGACTGCTCAGATGCTGTGTAGAAAAGGGACCTTCATCTCTTTCACCCCAGGCCAGGTCTTGCCCTGCATTATTTTTATATCCTCTCAGAATTAGGACCAATTTTCCTGCTGAAGGACTACACTTCCCAGCTTCCCTTGTGGACTACAAAAGTCATTTTCTCTCCTATAAGAGGCCACATCCCATCTTCCCCATAGGCATTTTGGCCATTCACACATACCAGTGACAAGACGCCCTCAGTCTCACTTTAAGTCAGATCAAGCCTTCCTACCTTTGGTCTCTCTATAGCAGCCTTTTAAAAATCAGCTAATATCAACCATGAATGACCCCCATCCCCAAGGTCATTTGCCTATTACAGTAGTCTTAGACTACTTTGGAGAGACATCAGCTTGCCATTCAGTTGAATTCAAATTACCGTGTAAGAAGCTGGGGGTATCTGAGTTTGTTGAGGCTCACTAATGCAAAGCTGCTTCTTAAATAGAATCTGAGTTCTAGTTCCAGTCCTTGGTGGAAGCCCAACATGCTACTTAAAAGTCAAAAAAAAAAAAAAAAAAAAAAAAAGTCTTAAAAGGACTGTCTCCTTTTAAGAGTTAATTCAGGGAGCTGGTAAGATAGCTCAGTGGTTAAGAGTACTGGCTGATTCAGTCCCCAGCACCCACATAACAGATCACAACTGTCTGTAACTCCAGTTTCAGGGGATCTGTCGCCCTCTTCTGGCCTGTATGGGCACTGCATGCATGGAGTGCACAAACATACATGCAGGCAAAACACCCTACACTTAAAATAAACATAAATTATTTTTTAAAGGTATCCTAATAGAGCCTGTTAATTATCTGTCCAGGAGTCTACCTTTGTCCCTCCAAGAAATCTGAGTCACCTGGAAACATGCTAAGGACAGGAGAGGACTAATTATCCCCTCAATTTTTCCTTCTTAGGATCCCCTCCCTCAAAGCAGTTGCTTGTCCGATTTTCCTGCCAGCTTTTCTGAATATTTTTCTTTTTCTGTATATGCATGGTTTTGTGTGTGTGTGTGTGTGTGTGTACGTGCATGTGTGTGCTCTTTTCTTTCAGGTACTGGCTAAAGCCTGGACATGAGCCCTCACTTGTCCTCTGAAGCTCACAGCTCACATCTCCCTTAGCGCCCACCAGGCTGCTGCTTTCCAGTCCCATCTCAAAAGACATGAATTTATCTTCCTCTTCTCCATCTCTCTGTTCCAAAAAGACTGACAGTTTGCTTGCTCTGTTGCTTTCCTATCAAACTCTATTCTAATTGTGTTTGAGCTTCCTTCTGAGACCATTTCTGAATCTTTTTATTGTTGAAACAAAGGACGCAGGAAAGAAGCCCACCCTTCTCAGTAACAGTAGAGTTGGGATGCTCCTGGTGGGATGCTGTCCCACATGCTGGAGTGCACAGCACAGACCTTTACCCAACACAACAGACCAAGAACCACCCAAACATAGCTGTCCATGCTGATGACGTTTGTGTCTTAGAGTGTCTACAGCTGTGTGAGGCCTCGCAAACAAGGATAGCTTGTTGTGACCCTTGCTCATGAGAGACCCAAGACAAGCAGGCCATTACCAGGCAGCTGCCCCCACAGATGACCACATGCAAGTTATCCCACTGTCTAGCAGGTAGCAGGAGAGTCCATTTCCTTAACAAAGCAGCTAGACAGGCTTGGGGTGTAGCACAGTGAGAAACAAGTTTGGTTAGTGTGAGCAGAGCAGGAGCTTTCAGCCCCAGTTGATAAAGAAGTGTCTTGTTGGGGGATGCCTTGTGCACTGTGTATTTATACACCAATTTCTGCTCCCAGAGATCTGGTTACAGTCCAGACTTTGGTATGACTTGGTATTTTGTAAATCAGTGTTCTGCATCACCTCCGGGTTGGTTAAATAAAGAGCTGAATAGCCTGTAGCTGGGCAGGAGAGCAAAGGGTGGCACTTCCATGCCAGGACAGGAAAGAGTCTCAGGTGGGACAGGAATGAAGAAGGAGGTGCCAGAGCAAGACTAGGATGACAGGGAACGGGCCACAATGAAGTGTGCCCACCAACACTGTCTACAGTGGAGTGTTACTCAGCCTAGGTGCCCACCAATACTGCCTACAATGGAGTGTTACTCAGCCTAGGTGCCCACCAATACTGCCTACAATGGAGTGTTACTCAGCCTAGGTGCCCACCAATACTGTCTACAGTGGAGTGTTACTCAGCCTAGGTGCCCACCAATACTATCTACAGTGGAGTGTTACTCAGCCTAGGTGCCCACCAATACTGTCTACAGTGGAGTGTTACTCAATCAAAACAAATTAAGAAATTGATTTGGATCTGGTAACAAATGCCTAACTTGGGAAACAGAGGCAGGAGGATCCAAATTTCAAGATCTTTAGCTACATAGTGAGTTGAAGGCAAGCCTAGCTTGCACGAGACCCTGTCTCAAAAGTGGGGGGAGTCAAATTAAACAGTCTTCAAGAAATCGATGAAACTGGAGAACATAACAATAAGTGAAATAAGTCAGACTCAAAGAGAAGCACTTCCGGTTTGATCAAGAAGCTCAATATATGGACTCTAGAAAGAAGCACAGGCAGAAGGGGAGGAAGAGGAATGTCACATGTGAAAGTTGGGTAGACTTATAGGACGAGGGGATGGGGTCAAGGGGATGGGGGAGGGAAGGGAAGGGAGGGAGAGGGAAGGAGAAGAAAGGAGTATGTGTTAGGGAGTCTACATCTTTTCTGAACTAGAGGCACCCTGTGGGTCCTGTTCCATCCGTGTGGGAGCCCTGTGTGCATACGTAAACATATGCTTGCTGTCGGCATAGGTGTGAGTTCACATTAAGAAGGCAGCAGCACTCACAGGCCTCACCCACCCCTCCTCAGCACTCACCAAGCTCATCCACGGCATTGACGTCGGCATGGCTGGCAATGAGCTCTTCCACCATGCCCTCCACTGCCAGGCGGGCTGCCAGGATCAATGCGGTAGAGCCATCTGCCATCCGGGCATCCAGGTCAGTGGAACGATTCCTGATGAGAATCTAACAACAACAAAAGCCATGGCAGGACATCATGCCAAGGGAAAGGAGTATACAGCACCCTGAGGGCCCCAAACACCACAGCTTTGGAACCCATGAGCTACAGATATTTCCTGACTTAAAATGAGGTGATATCCCTGCAAAGCACATTGTAAATCAGAAATAAGCTCTTTCAAACTGGACTTAAATGACAGTGTGATGTAGAAGGCCAAGGAGATGGCTCAGGGGACAAGCACCTGACTTCAGAGCCCAAAGTCCACATAAAAAGCCAGACGTGGCCCTGTGTGAATGTAACCGCAGGGCTATGTGGGAGAAGACAAGAGGACCAAGAGGGCTTGCTGGCCGCCAGCTTAACTCCAGGTTCACGGATGGGCTCTGTCCCAAAAGATTAGGTGAAGCGTCATAGAGCAGAACACCCAACAGCCTCCTCTGGCTTCTGCAAGCTGGACGACTGGCATGTGCACACACAGGTCCACATATTCCACATAAACACACACAACATACAACATCACACACACACACACACACACACAAACATCAAATGAATGTAATCTTAATGATACTTTAAAAAAAAATCTATCTAGTGTTAGTGGCGCACGCCTTTAATCCCAGCACTCTAGAGGCAGAGGCAAATGGATGTCTCTGAGTTCAAGGCCAGCCTGGTCTACAGAGTGAGTTCCAGGACAGCCAGGGCTATAGAGAAATCCTGTCCTGAAAAAAAAAAAATCTAGGTGAGACACTACCTATTCCTGATAGGCAATGTGTCCCAGATATTCCTATTTCCAAATGACATACGCTGTGCAAGACAGACCAGATCTCAAAACTAGGTGTGTCTGATCCCCACCCAGCAGCTCTGGAGACAGGCCTGTCTCACCTGGAAGACACCCTGAGCATCAGCTGTCACTGCGGTGTGCAGAGGGGTGCGGCCCGAGTGATCCTGGGCATTGGTGTCCGCCCCAGCATCCAGTAGTCGCTTGGCTGCATCTGCTCGAGCATAGCGGGCAGCCAAATGCAGGGCGGTCTCGCCAGTTCGGTCAGTTCGTGCCCCAAGCTGGGCCCCTTGGCAGATCAGATCTGATATAATGCTGGCTGACGTGTCATCCGCCTCATCCTCCTCAGCTGGCATTGGTTCCAGGGCTCCCCCACAGAAGGAGGCCAACATAAGTGGGGTGAAGCCATCTGCAGGGACCAGGAGTGTGTCACAGGCATAGGGGTCTTCCTGGGGCAAGTGTCAGGGGCATTGTACTAGATGCAGCTGGGACACATAGCACCACAGACATTGGTAAATTCTCCCAACTGCAAAGATTACTTAATTTATCACAAAACTGATCCCAGGAAGCCGAGAGCTTAGAATAAAGGGTAAGGGCACCACTTTTTCCCTAGTTTTCCTTCTCATGCATTCTCGAGTAGCTAGCCCTACTTAGACCAGACAGAGACTGGTTTACCTGCCTATTATAGGCCCTAGCCACATTGACTAATCCAAGAATAAGTACATGGTTCTAGTCCACCCTGTCAGAACTATTCTGAGACTTTTCTAACAAGCTGTATGGCTGAAGCTAAGGGGGTTGGGTCGGGATGGAAGAGGGGGATTGAACATCCAGGATTCAGGAGCTTGGTGGATAAAGAAGCTGTGGAAAATCCAGACAGCGTGAATGTGATCCCTAGGACCCAGACTAAGATAGGAGATAACCAACTCCAGTAAGGGGTCTTCTGACTTCTGAGTGCACTAATACACACAAATAGACATGATTTTTAAATAAATCACAGCTGGGTATGATGGCATACACATTTAATTCCAACACTGGGTAGGGGGGAGGGACAGAGGCAGGGGGATTTCTATCAGGGGGATCACAACCTGATCTACATAATGAGTTCCAGGATAGCCAGGGCTATATAGTGAAATCTTATATAAAAGAATAACAAGAAAGAGGAGGGTGAGGAGGAAGAAAAAGAGGGTTAGGAAGAGGAAGAAGGAGGAGGAAGAAGAAGAGGAGGAGAAGCCAGGCAGAGGTGGTGCTGGAACAACCCTTTAATCCCAGTAATCTGCAGGCTGAGGTGAGCAGATCTCTGTGAGTTTGAAGCCAGCCTGGTCTACAGAATAAATTCCAGGACATCCAGGGCTACAGAGAGAAACCCTGTCTCAGGGGGAAAAAAGAAAAGAAGTGGAAGAGGACACGGAGGAAGAGAAGTAGGAGGAAGAGGAGAGGGGAAAGAGGGAATGGAGGAAGAAGGGAAGGAAGGAAGGAAGGAAGGAAGGAAGGAAGGAAGGAAGGAAGGAAGGAAGGGAGGGAGGGAGGAAGCAGAGAAAGAGAGAGAGAGAGAGAGAGAGAGAGAGAGAGCGAGCGAGCGAGCGAGCGAGCGAGCTGGGGGTGGGGAAGCAAACACCTTTAGTCCCAGCACTCAAGAGGCAGAAGTAGGTGGATCTCTGAGTTTAAGGCCAGCTTGGTCTACAGAGTAAGTTCCAGGACAGCCAGGGCTACAACAAAAAACCCTGTCTTGAAAAACAAACGAAAAATAAAAAAAGATGATGAAGGAAATCTTAATCTCATTTAAAAAAAAAAAAAAGCCCAGGATCCAAATATCTTCAAGGTCTTCAGCTGCATGTCAGCTCACATTCTGTTTTACTTTGCATGATGTTCTAATCACTTGCAACCTAAAGTCTGGCTTAACACGCACACCAGGTACAGAGCGCAGACACTCCCAGAATCCCTGTACATGATGTTGTACGTAGGACCAAGGAGGGCCTCTTTGGGGAGGGACACTCACCAGGCCCACGGACGTTGACATCCATGCCATCTGCATCTGCATCTCCCTGAGGTGGAGTCAGCGCCATGGCTGGTGCCACGCGGATATCAGCAGCAACCAGGTGGTGTTGGGTCCACTGGCGACAGTCCACAGGCTCCTCAGCCCCCATGCCTGGCTCCTCTACCTGGAGGGACGCAGATACAGGCTCTCATCTCCCACTTGGTGGTGGGAGATGAAGTACCAGAAAGGGGTGGGCATTCCCACAGGTGTTGCTGATGAAGCTGTATCCAGGTGTAGGAGACCAAGGACAACAGGTAACTGTACCTGCAGATTAAATGTGACTCTCCACACATTGCCATGGCACACAAGCCCCACACACACCAACATGTGCACATATACACAAAAATAAATATTTAGCTGGGTGGCAGTGGGGCACACCTTTAATCCCAGCACTCTAGAGGCGGAAGTAGTCAGATCTCTGAGTTCGAGGCCAGCCTTGGCTACAGAGTGAAATCCAGGGCAGCCTATGCTACAAAGAGAAATCCTGTCTCAAAAACAACAACAACAAAAAAAAAAACAAAAAAAAAAAAAAAA